>CM023458.1:103633787-103841239 GCA_013339765.2 Haemaphysalis longicornis | reverse complement strand
ATCTAAAGAGGAATTAAGCAGCCGGAGCAGGAATTTGAGGTCATGAAAGAAAATTGTGGCGAAACTGAGGTAACTCTGCTACAGATAGGGAGCAGAACCCCACTTAGAAACCATCAGCAAAACGTTTTTCTGCTACGGCTTCTTGCAAAACTTGAGTGTACGCCTAAGGGTTTTTCGGTCGAAGCAATCCGGTTGAAACTCAAAAGTCATTCATCGGATCCCGCAGCCAAATGCAGGAATAGTTGTTTCTTGCCGTGTTCTGCAAGGTATGCAGAGAACACGAGGGAAGTGATATAACGCGAGAGGAAGAAGGGAGCTTCTTACTCCTTTTAGAACTGTGCGCTATGTGGTCTTATCGGCACCCGCAATAGCCAGATGTGCCCGTTTTGGCAGCATTTGTATGCCTGCATGCAAAATATGTCAAAAGCATACAAACAGGAACGGGTTGATTGAGTGTATGAAGAGATCATTTACAAAATGCTGAACGTATTCGTGGTAGGTGTTGCAACTTTTGTAGCTGCCATTTGCGTGGGCGATTCTTTACCTGGTGTAGACACCCCAGCACAGCGGCCCCACATGTGAAGACATGACGTCGCACTTGTTGGGGGTAGAGGTGGCCAAACCTCGGAGGAGTCGCCAATGCTCAGCTGTATACTCTGGTTGTCGGTCTCTGGTATTGTTAAAAACAGGCCGAACGTTGCCTTTAGTGTGGGCCCGATGCACGTTGATAGCCCCAACGTTTGCCGCTTTAGCCTACAACTCGAATGGAAATGCTTGCGTCCAACTATTCTTCCTGAGGCTAACAGCAATTTAGTAATGCGCTTTTAAATGCAGCTTTCGCGAATCTTCTGTTGGAAGAGCGCTGCCGCAGCTCGGAGGAGGTTGCGATGCAATGCGATTCCGCAAGCGAGGAGCTAAGTTCCCTTTACGTTAAAATATTTTGGTATACCTTTCATTCTCCGTTCGCTCTTTTGCCGAAACAGGCTATTGATTAGTGACGTACATTCTAGGTAACAGAGCACAGTCTGGCAAATTTCTGAACGTACAAAGCTTGAAATCTCTCAGAGTACAGTTTTTGCGTGTATCATGGAACGTTCTCTAAGACTCGGTGGTTTTTCTCATCCATACTTTAGTGCTGGGGTTGAAAGGAACTCATAGATGGCATAAGAGTTACATATTCTTACACTTTTACGTTTCCTGAGTGTTAATACAGTGTTTGCCTGAGCTGAGCATCAAGAGCTCTCTGTGCGTTGACAGGTTGTGTTTATATTTCCCGGAGGTGTGCCGGGAGTTATGTCGGCGAGATATATTTTGGGAGGATGTGGTGTGCGCTTTTCACCTAATAGTTGCGCAATAGTACTGTCACCTTCTGAAAGGCTGGACGGTTAATGCCTTGTCTTGCTCAACAGAAATTCCAGCCGCGCCGGCTCCGGTCCTGGTAGAGGAAAAACACAAAAACGCCCGTGCGCGGAGGTATCTGCGTGCAATAAAGATAATCTGGTGGTTCCTAATTAAATAATAAAGATATTGGGTGTACTACGCGTAAAACTCAAGAAATATGACAAATCAGCGGTTACAATGTCAAGCACATGTAGGCACAGAAACTGTGTTCTACTATGGTTGCTGTATTATCACCCAAGACACTCTGTGAATGCATCATTGATTTGAGGAATAGTGCGCTGTTGGCCTCATCATAATCGTACAGTCCTTCTTGTACACCCGCAGTTCGTCAGGAGCGTTGCGATTACATAAGATCAGATAACAAAATCAACCTAATTCTCTCTTCTGAGAGAGCATTGCCATAGAGTGGTAAGAAAATAGGCCAATAATCATTGAAAGGATGTACCAGATATGAGTTAACATATTATACCCAATTAGACCTAAACGTAAACCTAAATCAACCTAAAGAACAAGCAGGGTTCCGTAAAGGTTATTCAACAATGGACCATATTTACACGATCAATCAGGTGAGAGAAGTGCGCGGAGTATACTGAAGCAGCTATATATAGCCTTCGCATATTATGAGAAAGCATTTGACTCGGTCGAATCCCTAGCAGTCATTCAGGCATTATGGAACCAGGGGGCAGATGAGCATTATGTAAGAATACTAGAGAATATCTACAATGGGTCCACAGCTACCATCATCCTCCATAAGGAGAGCAGTAAAATACCTATAAGGAAGGGTGTCAGACAAGGCGACACAATCTCTCCAATGTTATTCACAGCATGTTTAAAAGAAGTATTCAGCACGTTCGATTGGGAACAGGGGGGAGTAAGGGTTAACGGAGAATACCTCAGTAACCTCAGATGGCTGATTGTGGATGGTTGCTTGCTAAGTAACTCGGGGGACGCAAATTCGCAAAGCAGCTTTCCGCACTGGACGAACAGAGTAGAACCGTGGGCCTGAATATTAATGTGCAGAAAACTAAAGTAATAATCAATAACCTCGGGAGAGCACAGCGGTTTGAGATAGGTGGCGAGGCAGTGGAAGTGGTAAGCGAATATATCTAAGAAAAACAGCGCACACGAAGGGACGAAGAAAGTAAGACTAAACCACAGGCGCTGCGGTTTAGTCTTACCAGCGCCTGTGGTTTAGTCTTACTTTCTTCGTCCCGTCAACAGCGCCTGTGGTTTAGTCTTACTTTCTTCGTCCCGTCGTTTGCGGCTGGTTTTTCTTAGTTAAACCAATGACCAACTGGCCCGTCAGCATACCCTTCTCGAATATATCTACTTAGGCCAAGTCGTGACCCCAGATTCCAACCATGAGCCAGAGGTAATTAGAAGGATAAGAATGGGGTGGGGTGCATATGCAGACCTTCGCAGATAATGAATAGCAACCTGGAGGCTCTCTAAGAGGGTTCAACTTAAATTGAGAACGACTCAGCGTGCAATGGAGCGGAAAATGATAGGTGTAACATTAAGGGACAAGAAAAGACCGGAGTGGGTCAGGGAACAAACACGTGTTAAGGACATTAGTAGAAATGAAGAAAAAGAAATGGAGGGGGCAGGGCATGTAATGCGAAGGCAAGATTACCGCTGGTCATTAAGGGTAACAGAGTGGATCCCTAGAGAAGGCAAGCGTTGCAGGGGGCGGCAGAAAGTTAGATGGGCAGATGAAATCAAGAAGTTTGCGGGGATAAATTGGTCACAGTTGGCACAGAACCGAGGTAATTGGAGAACAATGGGAGAGGCCTTTGCCCTGCAGTGGGAATAGATAGGCTGATGATGATGATGATGTTTATTATGACCCAATTAGACACACGCTGGAATCTGTCCGCTGACATTAATTATTGTACAATATGGCAATCACCGGTATCAGGGAAAAAAAAGTAGTAACAACAAGATGACTCCGCCGTTTGCCGGAGTAGGTATTTTTGAGGACAACCGCGCTTTTGGCCGTTAGAGTAAGCGCCCGGTCGCGGTGGAGATGTTCGTGATCAGCGTCCACAGAACCCCACGGGGAACTTTTAAACGTGCATCCACGAGACTTTAAAGGATCGCATCCGCTGCATTGTTTAGGTGTCACCGACACCAGTAGTACGGATGACACTAAGAACCGGAAATAAACAGACTACCTGCATTCAACCATGTCACAGGCAATCTAGGAGAAATAGGTGTTACATTACACGACGGGGAACTCACGCCCGCGTGTAAAATACCACGACGTATTTTCTTCTGGATGAACCTAGGCCGCCCATAAGAAATCAGAAACTGCCCACTTGTCAATGGCATCCACAGGTACATTGCGTTCGCTGCTCGGGTACCCACGTACTCAAACTGTGACCTTAACTTGCTCCCATAGACCTGTTTGGCTGCTTAGGTGTCGGACAAATTTCTGTGATTGAAGTGGAAGTACAGGACCAGCGATCGCTGCGTATTTCCCTCGCTGAACCTCTCTAAAGAAGACGGCAGAAAGTTTGTGCTTAACGTACATGCCACTAACGCCACAAGTATACCTATCGTGAGCGGTGGCCTCAGTATGAAGGATTTTGGTGAAAAAAAGAAAAAAAAACAGAGGCGCGGGTAGCGGTACTTGAGTTTCCTTTAATGACCGATGGAACTGCTAGCCAATGATGATGATATTAGGAGGAGGCAGCTACCAGTAGCCGCCTCATCTTGCTATATTGTGTTTAACACCAGATTAAGAGGTTGTTTCCGCAAGCTGAAATATTCGATGTCCAAAAGGCCGTTCTTCAAGCCGATGCAACAAATATGCGCACCAAGATTTATGAGTCCCTTTGGAATTTGCTGGTGAAATTTATCAAACCGACACTCTGAAGCTGTCGCGGTTAACAACTATACCTCGATCCGCAAAGCAAAAGCGGGTTTATAGAACTAACTACTGTAAACCACCAAAAATTGCACACAACTCAAGTGTATGCCCTTTAATTTGTAATATTTGCGATATTGGTGACAGAATAATGTGTAGCAGGTGCTGATCGTCCTAATTCTACAGAACCATCGCGCTCACTGCCGTGTGCACACAGTTTCTCAACACCCCATTGTTTTTTTGTTGAAATAGGAGATTGACGTCAGGCAGCTTCAAATTCATGGGAAGCGTCCGGTGGTGCATAGTTTTTGGCGCTGATCATGCCATTTGTTGGTGATGGCAAACAAGAATGGAGTAACGTTGCGATTTGATGTAAAGAGCGCTGTATGCAGTTCTTCTTTTGGGTAAACATGTGGCTATTTGCTTGCAGCAAAATATATTTCATTCTTCTGGGCTATTTGTTTTCTTTCGGCGCTTCTTCAGCCTGCCGAAGGGAAACGAAGGAAACGCGCCTATATTTTAAAAATAAACAGAATCGAGCTAACCAACCTTGTTTAGCGACAATCGTGAGCAATTTAACTGGCGCTCTTAATTTTTCAGCGAATAACTTCGGTTTCACAAATACTCATGATGTTTATTAAATCTACGGCTTTTGAAATCTGCTACTTATTTGTACTCTTGGATAATTAGCACAGGCGGATATGTGTGCCCTATGTGCCATGGGCAGACACACACTGCAGGTTTTTTTTGCAACTGGAACAAAACCAGCATCCTCGGGGTGCGTGCACGTATCAGTGCGACAAACAGTGAAGCTTTTATTTGTTTTCTTGCGATTCATTGTCCTGATAACGAGGAAGGCTCTAATTGGGCTATTCATCATGTAAAATGGGCTTCGGGGGAATATCCTTGGTATTCCCCCTGTGGGCTCGAAAGCTCTTATGCACACATGTGCTCAATAAGGAGACACACGTACGAAGAAAAAAAAACACGCGAACCACGTCAGCATAGCCTCAAGGGCACTGTCTGCGATTCCGACTAATGCAGCCTTCGGTACACGAAAAAAAGCTTTTTCTGCAGAACCCTAAAAACATGCACTCACCCTTGAATTTTTTTCGGCTATCTCTAAATCGTATCGTAGTCAGGACAAGTATCACAAATACCACATTATTTTGAATGGCAGTCCGGTATTTCGTATTTTTGGAATATGCTGTTCAATCACTTTCTTGTCATTGAACTGAACTTCATGAAGTTAATAAGTGGCATGAGAGGAAAAGAAAGCAAATAACCCAGATCACCATGATCACCAACGGTCGCCTCTTGGCGGTACGTGATGTACCAGTTGAAGGCCTTGTCCGTCAAAATCAGGAGAGTGACCAATATAGGTGGAAGGAAAACAAGTCGTTATGCCGTGTCACTGCAGCTACATTCACCAATGCGCACTTGGAGACCTACGAATCAGAGAGGGCCAAGTTTAATGCTCACAAAAAAAAGAATAAATGCAAGCCGCAGCTTGTTTCTGTTCACGTGTTTCACTCAGCGTAGTGTCGTAGTAGATCCTATAATGTTGCAACCAGCACGCCTTTCAGGGGACATTTTTTTGTCTTCCGCGGTTTGATGTGCCATATATGTGTCTGTTCGGAAAATGCCACCATAATAACTGAATGAATACCCCAATTGCCTTTATGCATTTCTTCACGTTTTTTTCTTCGGGACAAATGTTAACGTGGCGTCTGCTGAGAAGCCAATGTATAGGGTTGGCTGTTAAAAAGGCTAGATTGCTTTCACCTAGATTCAAGTGTGAGAAGTCTTTCTGACGTGTAATTACAGGTGAGCCCGCTTATAACGAACACAACGGGAAACCGAAATCACTTCGTTATATCCGCTTTTCGCTATATCTGGACAGAAAATCTATGTATACCAATGGTAACGGGAAACGAAGATTTGTTCGTTATAGCCGCTATATCGTTAAAACCGGGTTCGCTATAAGTGGGCTATACGCATATTGTTGCCAATTGACTCGTTCGCCCACCATTAAACGTACGCAGGTGACAGTCAATGTGGAAATGTCGCAGCCTTTAACAATGGCGCGGAAATAGGTGACTGTTTTTATGGAGAAAGCCTCAATCTCGATCTTTCAGGCACTCATACTGGGAAGTTCAGAATATAGGTTGTTTGCAAAAACTTGAAATGGCGTGGGACGGAATTATGTTCCGGGGATCGGGAGTCAGTAAAGGGAAAGAGCTGTGCGTAAGAAGTGTCGGAAGAACGCTTGGAGAAAGGACCCCGCGGAGCGCGGTGGGAAATGGCGATGGCTTCGAGCTGTTGCAAACTTCTGCAGATACTTCCATAGCAGATCAACAGAAGCTTCAACTAGTCTCTTCCCTTCCCATTCACACAAAGCTATAAGCATACGGCGAACGTTTTTTGTTTATTATAGCATCGACCCTTCACCATTGTCGAAAAGACGAGTTTATTTCACTGGCGTCTGTATTTAGCTATTAGCTCTTTTTTAGTAGCCTTCGAGAATTAATTATCTGCGGTGTGAACACTCCCTCAGTAGGCTGAATGGACACCACAACAACCCCTTCAATTGCATCTAATTTTTAATTTTGCAGCGTCTTTGTGATTTCCTTTCTGTCAGGGCACAGATGAGTGCCTGCCAATGAAGTGTATCGTAATATGTCCAGATTACGCTTACCAAAAGATTCAATCAGTGAAAGTGTCGAGTCCCATCCCGGCGCTTATTTCTGTAAAGTTTCTAGAGAGCAGTATTTTTTGTTTAATTCTTATCTTCACCTACAATTTCGAGCAGTCACTGCAAACCCCCACGATCCCAGCTATTTAGAAGGTTGGGAAGCCGGGGCACATTCACAAGTCTGGTAAAAAAGACTCGCCTAGTAGATACCGGTCCATATATCTAACGAGCATACTATGTAGAATCCCTGAAAATATTGCGGGATCATACTTTGCGACTCATGTTTAATCAAGCTTTTTTCTGCTTATCAACACAATTTAAAAACCCTTTCTCGTGTAAAACACAGTGACTCGGTTTCATCAGACAAGATAAATTATTTCGACCACTGCGCATGAGCAGACTGCCTTTACCTCGAGTTTAAAAAAAACATTCGATAAAGTGAGCCATAAATCCCTTGTCCTTCAACTGAGCCGTCCTAATATAAGCGTAATTGTTTTATGTATAGAACAATTTCTTCTTAACCGGTCGCAGTACGTAACATGTACTGAAAAATATGCCTCTCTCGGCCCTGTTCATTTTGGTGTGTCGCAAGGCTCCGCATTAAGCCACCAGTTTATGGTTTATAATACCGGTCTTTCGTACCATATTGTGTTTCATCTAATATTAACCTGTTTACCGACGAGTGAACTATTTCATGCTAACTACTGACTACAACTAAACTAGCATGTCACAAAATGATATTGAGGAAGTGTCTATATGTTCTAGGAAGTGGCGCATGAAACTTAACACCACTAAGTGCAAAGCTATAAGGTTATCACGAGTGGCATCTTGTGCTGTCCTCTATGATCTCAACAATATACCATCCGAAACCTGTAACGACATATTGATAGTTCGGTTCTGACATGTCTTCTTCGCTCCATGGTCACTGCGTAGCCACGAAAAAACTGCAATGACAACAGTATGCTTGGTGTCAAACTTTTCATACACTCTGATTTCCTTGATGAAGAAACATGTGTACACAAGGTTGGTTAACTTTAAATTAGAATGCGCTGCATCAATAAGTGTTACCGGTACTGAAACGTTTATTAAATATCCAGAACGTGTTCGAAGAACGCTGTGCGTTTTTATACACGGAATTACAACATAACTAACAGTGTAACATCAATAAAAAAATACACTGCACATGCTTGAGCTTCTTTATCGCCTAAGTATTTTTTAACCGTGTTTTTCATGGGCTTTAGTATCAAAATCGCTATTTGCACTCTACCTTGATTCCAGAGCCTTCATATTGTCACGGAACACATATAGGCGGGAAATGTCCCATACTGCGTGGGCTCAGGCAGGAGACGACGAAGACGACGAAGTGGCTGTGTCCTAGCGCAGTATGGGACATTGCCCGCCTATATCCCAGCTGTGTCCTAGCGCGCGCAATCTTATGGCCGCCATGTACATTCTGTAAATAGATCGCTTCACCCCATTCCTTCGTTCGTCTCAAATGTGTCCTGCCGCAACGTAACAATATGTTTCATTCGAACAAAATGCTGCTTTCTGTTTTTCATAACAATCAAAGAATACGACAGGAATCCCTTTCCCGCCCACTCACAGACATTGAAGACCACTGTCTGTTTTATAGTACTTAAGCAAATATTCCGACTACAACCACGGCCTAAAGATTCTATACCTTAACTTCATACCACATTTTCTTGTTTTTATTATAGTTATACCCAACCCCTCTGCAATGCATTTTAATCCAAAGTAAAATATAAAATGAATTGAAATAATAATACCAGTGTAAACATAACGTTCTTGTTTACATGGGCTTACGGTGAGTGACAAAACTGGCAGCACTATGGAAGTTTTGTCTTGTGCGAAGCTAGAAATCTGGATTATATTTCTACAACTTAAAGGGACACTGAAGTGAATTTGTCAAGCTCGTTTTTGCTTGCACTGCGTAGACTGGCTCAAATTAGCACACTTTTCATCGTTTATCAAATCGGTAATTATTTTACAAAGCGCGAAAGAAGAAAAACTACCATGCGCGGTTTGCGGCGGGCACCAACTAGGCTGTGACGTTGAGAGGAGGGGCGCCGTGATTGGACGATGCCCAAGGTTAGCAATCCCAAGTTTCGGTTTCGGTTTCGGTTCTGTAAAACATAACCAATGGCTTTGTTGGATGGCATTCTCAATATCTCAGTAATCATCGTACCGCGCTTCTGCCATGTTGTCGGCTGTAAAAGCACAAGATGCCTCCCAGGACGGCTTGTAGTTAGCATTACTAGCCGAGACCTACGCAGTGCATGAAACGCCCTCCGCGTACCGCAGACGCCCAAATGTCATGCGTTTTCCTGCAATTCGGAGCTTGCCTCCCTCATGCCTGTATCGTAAAAAGCGTGTTCGCACCAGGCCAAGGGTCTGTTCATTCTGGCCTGTGCCCACTGCCTGCAAGCAGTCGGTGCTTATGGCAACAGCATGCAACGAGAACTCGCTAGCGCGCCAGTGCCAACCTGCGCGCGTTTTGTGAACTAGTTCGTGTAGCCATGAATGTTGCGGCCCCAAAAAAGGTGAACTCAAAATAGAAAACATCGGCGGAAAACAAAAAAGTTAACTTACAAAAAAAAAAAAGCACGTACCCGCGGGGATTCGAACTCGTGACGCGCAAAACATTTGCAATGAATTCCTAGCGCCTCAGACTGCTAGGCTACGACGCGGGACGCGAAGGACTTGCTAATATAGTGTATATATTGTACAACCGGTTTACACTTTTATTTAGTTTTGGCATTTCAAGCCGCTTAGGTGACTATTTGTTGTACTGCGATCGTGCAGTAAGCGTCGCCCGAGTTTCCACAGTAGCTCAGGTCTAGCAATTGCATTTCGTAGACGGAAAAGCGTTCGCAGATGCGTAGTCGTGCTGCTGACCGCTGTGTGTTCGCCCAGCGCAAAAAAGTGCTTCCCGCGCCCTAGTTTTACGCTGTACGGTAAAAATATCAGTTGATTTTATTTGCTTAGTACCTATATTGACTTCGCTGACTCTTCTCCCGCCTTCAAGAGGCCTTATATTTTCCTACTGGCGTACCAGTCAGCGAAGCGTCGCATGTGCAGCGCTTGTGTGAAGCGACCTTGATGGAGCTAGATACAGTGTACAAACAAACCAAGTAAAGAAAGGCACATTTTCCATTCACAAACGTGTCCTGGCTTCGTTTCAACTAAGCGAACGAATTGCGACCAAGCAATTTTTTTTAACCTCCTTCATGCGACGACCCGCCGGCGGCCGGCGGACGAAAGCTGGGCCGACTGACTCTGTCGGCCGGGGAGCCGTGCAGTAGCGCAGCCGTGGCGCAGCCAATTGCCAGCTCATCCCCTCTGACGTCACACGAAAACGCCACAGAAATTGGGCGAGCGTAAAGAGAGGAGGACAGCGTTTTCGAATTAGTTTTTCTACTAAATAAAATCGCGTAAACGCGCCTAGAGTGGTCGAAACATGGCCTGGGGACTCCGGACTACAATTTGCGCTAGTAATCCCGCAATGTTTACATATCACTTCAGTGTCCCTTTAAGGCGTGATTGCCTATCTACAAAACAAAAGATACGGTGCTTATATACATTTTGCGCTTGTGTCTCTTGGTACTGACACGAAGCCAAAGGGTTTTTGCTTCAAAAACGCCGCTACTGAAATTTGCAAGTAAATGCAGGGGCCAATGAGCACCACATAGTACTTAATGTGTTAGGGTGCAGCCTCGTCACATAAAAAACTAGTGACAAGGGGAGCAATGCTAATAATTAGAATACTAAGGCACGCTCGATGAATATTTAAAGGCTTGGAAGTTTTCTGTGACTTATACGTTAGGTTGCTCCTTAAAACCAGATACGTGATATGAAACCGCCAGCCTGACTGCAATATTCTTGAGGGCACGTGTAACAAATAAGCTCCCGATAAAACGTCCAGCCAGAAATTATTTTTACAAGAACTGTAGACGCAACTCTGCCTTGTGTGCTCGCTTATTAAAATTTTATTAGGTCCAAATAGAAAAGAGCCGAAAGGACATTCGTTCACCAGAGGCGTTCCAACTTTTAGCGGAGGACCGTTAACTTGGAATTAGGGAAAAAAGGCTCCAATATCTCTTACATATGCATGTTGCGCCAAGGACGTTTTAGGACCCGCTGCGGTGGCTCAGTGGCTAGGGCGTTGTGCGGCTGAGCACAAGGACGCGTTTTCGAATCCCGGCCTCGACGGCCGCTTCTCTGATGGAGGCTAAAAGCAAAAACGCCCGTGTGTACGAGATTTTGACGCACGTTAAACATTCCCAGTGGCCAAAATTAATCCTGAGCCCTCCACTACGGCGCGCCTCATCGCCTGCGTTGTGATGATACGTCAAACCCTGCAATCAATAAACCGATCACGGAAGTTTTAGTATCAAATTAATGAATAGGGAGCGTCTTTTGTGGGTACTTTTCTCATTAACGTCTCTCATACGGCAACTGAAAGATTCCGGGCATAATAAATTGAGCCGCAGGCATTCTGTAATCATCATCAACTGCCAACTAGGTCCACTGAAGAAAGATGGCTTGTCCCATCGACCTCCAACCGCTCCTGTCCCGCACCGCTCGAGTCTATTCTTTGCTTCCGAGATTTGTTATGTCCTCTCTCTATCTAGTAATTAAGCTCCCTTTTTTCTATACCCATCTTGCTGTACGTGAAACAAATGACCACCCGGCTCAATTCATTCGATAGATTCCCCGTTGGGAAGTTTAAGAGCAGTTTTCGCGGTATGCCAACTTATAACGACATCTCTTTTGGGGGACGCAACGTTCCTTCCATGTGCACGTTACTGTCGTAATTCTAAAAACTTTCCACAATTTCAGGTCAAAACTGCCTCCTGTGGAGATTTTGTCTCGAAAAAGCTCAGTATTCTAAGTTACCAACACGCGTACACACGTCCAAAGCTTCAGGTCCCATAGCATAGAGATTGCATTCTCTGAGAATTGAATTATTCCGTTGTCGATGGCCGATATCACGAAAATCAGAAGTGGTTCCACCAAATAAAAAGTTGGCGATAACAAAATGTTGAAAGTAAGCTGTATTCACTGTAGTTTTTTTGAGCTCGTTGACTTTTCAACAGCACTTTCGGAACTTTGAGGTTTCAGTGCGCTTTACATAATCAGAAGACTTGTACATATGACAAAAAGAATGCTATTCGCCACAATGCAAAGGTGTACGCACTAGTTCGTCGGCAGCGCCTGACAAAAGGGTCTCTAAAGGTCTGCAATTTAGCGCAGCTTTCCCTTTGGGAAAGATTATAGTCAGCTGCTCAAAGCTAAAGCTGTTGTGGAAATGCTTTTCAGAAAGAGTTCACGACAGTGCCGCTTAGTCGATGTCAAATTCACCACACAAAGGGGGGGAGAGATAATTATTATTTATTCACAGCGCCACATTATTTCAAATGAACTCTATGCCGGCTTGCATAACCGAATACATACCTACTCAGCTGCCGCTTCCTACCAAGGAATACTTCGAATTGCATTGATGAAATGTCTGCAAGGACTTCAGCCTGATATGACTGACGAATCTACAGGAGATAGACCAATCTGTGAGGCACGAACTATGATAAGCATATCACTGTCTAGGAACATTGTGAAGTATCTAATGGGCCGTTCAATACGCATAGGCAGAGACACAGCAGTCCAAACTGAAAAGCTGCGCAGAAATACGTTACTTTAACGAGCCAATCAGTGGCAGGTGTCAGTAGAATATTTAATATTGCGTCCAGGTAAAAGGCCAACGTTTTGATGGAGTAGTCCAACTCTATGAGCCGACCTATAAGCCAATACACCCTACAGGAAGTAAAAAAGAAAAGCACAATCGCTGAATGTGCACGTAGATTGGTGTTTGGCCAAAATCGAGAGCTTCAACCCGTTGATGCAACAGTAATGCCAAAAAATTCCGAAGGCTTGACGAATTGCCGAAGTCTGTTTACACATTTCCTGCTCGAGTACTTGATCTTTACTACAAGGAATCTAGATGTAACACACGCGCTCATGTACCTCACCGGGCTTCGGGTTTTTTGTGAGGTAACATACAGTTTGAGGACACCAACAATGTATTACAGTAACACCTAAAATAAATTAGCGATGACAGCAGTTTAAATTTCTCTAAAGTGATTTATACAACTGTCACAAATTGTCGAAAAGTATCGATTTGTGATTAGTGGGTCGTCTTTCATTGTACAATAATACGGTGGCCTCAAAAAGAGGGAAACAAAAACAAATACATAATTCACATAATAAGGATGTTCGTACTTGTACAATCATAAAAATTTGAGGCACTGTAGTATGATATGAGACAGGCTGGTTATAACAGCAACAATATTGCTCTTGCTGCAAAAGTATATTTGGAAACCTTCAATCAAGAATGCTTGTATAATTACGGAAGCCTTGAAATTTTGGTTCATGAGTAACAGGGCAAGTGCAGTTAACTTTTTCAGCGAACCTCTCCCTAACGGCATGCCTGCCACGTGGATGCCCAGTGCGGTTACAGACAAGGTTAGTTCTAGAGTAGACGCTAAAAAGTTTCTTTGCACACTGTGTATTTACCCAGTCTTGTATATGAGCACACAATAAATCAACCCGACTTTCATTATTTCTGGGGTGAATCTGACCTAACTGAAACATTAGAACCCCAGAAAAATTTAGGCCCGCAAAAGATTCCGTAATGTAGACATTTTTGCGACACAATTGAGTGGAGGTGAATTGTAAATTCTTCTTTTCAGTAGAATTATCTTCACAACCCTTAATTTTACAATAAAAAACCGACAAAAATCTGGAAAAAAGAACTCCAAATTTATGTAAAAGAGCGCTTAGTAACCTTAAAGGTCACAGAAAAAAAGGCTGACGTTGGGGTTGGTGATCTGACGCGTAATCGTATTGTATATATCACTAGTTATTTGTTACTAAGAAAACAGCTTTTATGGCTTTTTGGCTGTCATTTTGTAAATGATGTTTCGGTGTCACTTCGGCGCCTTCAGTGCGGACAGGTAAAGGAAACACCACTTTTACCCCACCATGCTGAATGACACAAGTGAGCGAGATAGGATTACTGCCCAAGATTGAAAACAAGGCATCAACCAGCAAAAATTATATTTAGGACCTCAGAATCTTTCGAATCTTTCTAAACTATTCTACACTAGCAATTAAGCCTTCCATTTTGTAGTACGTCATTTTCTGACAGACGAACTCAGCATTTGGGCATAGCTTAGCTCAATTAGAGTCCTAATTGATAAATGTTGTTGTGTGCGACTGCAGTAAACTTACAGGCTAATGACAAAATTTTTTGAAGGAGCATGCTTCGAAACTGCAATTTTAAAAGGCTCACAATAAAAAATACTCCTGTAAAAAGCAAGAAAATGCATGAATACTGCTTTACATGCATCCAAAGCGAAATCCTTGCCGAATAAAGCGCAATACTTGTCCAGGCAACATAATTTATAAAGAGATAGGGAGCATGAAGTTAAAAAAGAAAGTCAAAAAGGCTAAAGCCCCAATGTCGCCTTATTTGGTACATAAGCATGCGCCCATACCTGTTGCACAAGCTGCACTTTCGAAAGAGGCTTATTTTGAAACAAAGTGCTCGTGAAAGCAGAAAAGGACACGCAAAGCGACCAAGAGAGCCGCTGTAAGCGGCTTTTGAGGAAAACAGATGGTAATGGGGCAATCCGGTACCGAAGACACGTGTCCAGATCAAAGGAAAGCAAGCTGAAACCGTAAACAAAAAGCACGACATTGTTGCAGCCGAACAAGAATTGTGTGGTGGTGCGTGAATGCAAGTGGCTGGCATTTGAGCCGAGTACAGCATCTGAAAGCGATTGGCAGGGACGCCATTGCCATCGTCGTCTGCCTGACGGACGCGGACGTGATCCGCCTCTGGAAAAATTGCTTTTACCGGTGGGGCCGAATGTTTTATTACTTTGCCATTACTCAAGTGTTCTGCGGGTCACATTTCTAATCGTGTGTCATGGGAAGGCGGGCCTCAGTAATTCCTGGGTGAGAGGCTGCGCTGAGTTGTATAGTCCTTGTGGTTGGTACCCACAAAAAATAAAAAAAAAACTTGAGATATCTATTCACCTTTTTCAAAATCCTTAAGATGCTGCGTTAGCTTGCAAATTCTCATGACCTTTAATGAGTGGTTGAGACCAAATTCAAAACATAAAAAATGAAATTTTACAGAAGGGCGTCTTTGGACACATTATGGATATGAGCAAGGCTTTTCTAACTTTTCATAAGTCGCTATTTTTCCTCTCATTTATTCTTTCTCCTGTTTGTTCCCGCATCTTGACCAGAAATAGAAATGGGGTACTTTGGGTTAGTGCGGTTTGCTAATTTCGGAGTTCTCGTTCTCTTCGTTTCTTCGTTGGGTAGATACAATGAACCTCATGGGGCACAGTTCTTCAGCTTGTGCTCCCCTAGTTCTCCCTAAGGCGGCACTGTTACTTACATCATATATTGCTTACCCTAGACACCACAATGCATCTAAAATATGCAATTGGCAACTATTTCCCTGATCTACGTATGGTACATTAGGTGTTTTTATTACTTTGAAAAGAAAAAAAACGAAGCAAAGAGTGGAGATACGAAGTATTGACGTCAGTCAGAAGGCATGCACCGCTTCCATCTCTGGAAGTCGTGTTTTATTTTTACGAGAATGCACACCACGAGGAAACAGCGCCTACCCTAGTGCCTTCTACCTGCTCACTTGTACTGCTCTAATCAGATACTTTGTTGCATAATGCACTCCGGTAGGAATGCAGGTACGCGTAGTGTTCTTGTTGTTGCTTAAATGACGATGGAGATGCATCCCCACTCGTGATTTGGCCACCTAGGCGGGCTAAAAATGTTCGGACAACAAAGATTGCAAGTTATACACGGTAGCCGATGGCTGGCCTTTCACGCAAGTTTCTCTTGAGACGCAAGACGCTTCTGCCGTGGTGGTCCACAACGAAGCGACTTCACTTCCCCGTCTTTAAACACAGAGAGATACAGGGGAGGCGTTCGTCGTACTATAAATATACGTTGCAGTGTCGAGGCAACCGACCGTGGTGCATATTTTAGGAGATATAATGTTTGCCTGAGCTGTCCATAGGGACGAGTATTTTTCCTCAGTCAAAATCCGTGAGGTGGATAGGTCCACTTTTTTGGAGCTTCTCTGTAGGAAAAGACATCGGTGCACAACGCGTGTTCCAACTTCTTTTTGCATTGAAGCTTTCGGAACGTATTATATTGTTTAGGCATCTTTCAAAAGGTTGTGTTTATGGGCTATGATACACGCCGTTTTGGAATGAATTCACTGTTCTTTTTCAGTATAGTTTGTATGCCCTAACGAATTGTACAATAGTGCGAGAAGAGCGTAGTAAAAACAAACGTTGACATGCTCAGCAGCTTCGCATGTTTTGAAATGAACCGGTGACGCTAATTGTCCCAGAAAACGACTCCGTATTCTTCTACTTTACAAAACATTTTATTCCAATGACTGTATTTTTAGGTGCTTGCAATTCCAGTACACATTTGGACTTAAGCCTTACGGAAACCCGTAATGGCATTACGCTTTAAGGGCATTTGGGATTCCAGGACGATCTTTCTGCTGAGGTCATACGCCACGCCTAACGTATTTGGCGGTAGCTGTTAAAGAAATATTCTGTCAGTTAATTTCCCATTTCTCTTGTGGCGAAAGCCTTTTTGATGTACTGTAAATAAATGAAATACATTTGAAAGTGTGCAATCACATGATGAACAGGACAGACGTACGGCTGTAAAGGAATCGCAGAGAGCTTGTTTTAGTCACAGGATCTTTATTTTCCTTGCTTTTACAGTGGTGGTATTCCCATTATAATTCCAATTCACCGAAACGCTAAGCAACCTAACCCACCGTAGGAGACCACTCCGCTGCCAGGTGCAGAATGTCTGGGTGGGAATTTGTTTCCACAACATGTGGATAAATTCAAAAAAGGACGGAAGGCAAGCAGCGGCCTCAGAGTGCGTCACGTACACAGAAAGTTTAAAAATGCAAGGGTGGAACCACAAACGCTTAGGACCCAGGGGCTGTCCACTGTCTTGTGTATTTTTTTAATTTTTCCTTGCTTCCAATGCTTTCGATAGTGACGCATTTATGTTAATTAAACTCGCTGATGTAAGCAGTTGGGTTTAGGAGCTTGGAAAAAATGAGACGTGCAAAAAACATTACAGATGTTTCTGCTGTATGACCTCCTATTGCGAAATGGTGAGGTTTCCAAAGAAATGGCGTCATTGAGACATACCATTTGGAGTTAATATAAATATTTATAACGTCTTTATTCTCTCTTATTCGATCAAAACAAGCAAGCGCTCCTGAAAAAAAAAACCATTTGGGTACATTTTGTGTCTCTACGAGCTGTTATCAAACGAACTAGGCTTTGAGGAATTTAAAACCAACTAGGAGTGATTTAATTGCCAGACGTCGTAAAATACTTTCCGATGTGTGTGAAGCCTGCCAAACCTGGTAAAAGAGCGAATTAATCCTGCGTGATGAAGAACGTTGCTGACCAATGACATCCTGTCGGCCTATGAAGCCTCTAAAAGAAAGTCATAAAAGGAAAGAATACGTGACGACCAGGAAAAGGCAACGTTAGACAACAGTCAGGAGCGTTGGCCTGTAGCTCTACAGGCGGGATAGTTACAAGCGCGTAGTCAGCTGCCGCGCAGACCACCGGGCGCTTCCTCTTCGAGCACTACCTCTCGGTCTTGGCGGTGGCGCCAGACTAGGTATAAAAATTACTTAGGAAAATGTAACGCTACCAGAGGCCAACTTAAGGAAGTGTCCATGTTTAAGACCTGGAGTAAAGGCGACCGTCTCCGTCACTTTTCGTGCTGCCAAGTGGAAATAAAGCAACACTGGCCGTTTTGAACGTGCCGCTGATTCAGTATTAAAGGAGCCATGAAGAGAAAATACAACTTCGTGTAATTTGAAAGAACTAGAATTCAGTATCTCACTCAGCTCCATTACAGCCCCAAAAGATGTTTTTTTAACGAAAAAAAAAGCAAGAAGTATTTAAAAACTTTCAAATTTTGCACCACAGTGACGTGTTATGAGCAAGAATGACGTCATACGGGCCAACAATAAAACATAATTTTCAGTGCGTTAACTGCACGTTAGCATTCACTTGATGCGGTCAAATGGAACTAGGGGCCCCATTACAGACGTCCAGTCATGTGTCGTCGCGACAGGTCAGTTAGTCGGCCGCCAATCACACAAACAAGGTTCCGTGACGTCATAGAAAAGTTGCGGGAAATTGGCTAGGGGGTCGCGACTGCTTCACACGTTTTCTTTAATATCTCCGTTATTTGCTCGAAGATTACGATGATATTGGTATCATTGTTATCGGGACTAAGCATTCTTTCTAATAAACCCAACTTGTATTTTGTCTTCATGGCTCCTTTAAGGAAGCCCTGAAAATAGTTTTGCCGATAGATGCGTGCTCACTAGCGTCGCTAAATAAAGGCTTTTAGAGTATCGGGACTCTTTTCTTTCATTCTTATGTGCCGCCAGGATTTTCATTGGTCGGTCGGCACCACGTGATATTTGTTTACATATGGGTGCAGCCATTTTGTTTCTGGCGCCTCTCCTCTCCCTCTCTCTCTGCCGCGCGGACGCTAGAGCGGCCGGCCACACTATACCCTTCACAAGCGGCGGCTGTTTCGTTGGGAGAGATGGCAACACTGCAAGCAAGAAACAAGATGGCTCCCAGACGCTTCCGGGTGCACGAAGTGGCGGTACTCTTAAGAGAAGCTTATAAAGTGATGCTAGCGCTCACATTTTCAAATTATTCAATATTCTAATAATCACCTCATTCAGGATTTTTGTGAAAGCGATGAGTATTAGTCAATATATTGCAAATCAAAACATGGCATTTTCGCTGGCCCGCCCTTCTCCTTCGTTTCGTCCACGTCGTTGCACCGCGCGAGCGTGACTGCCGATGATGCCTCGCTTTTCAGTGACGTCTACAAGAAAATCCGGTGGCGGGCGTCGTCTGCTCCGGTGGTGTTCGGCGACGCAGTGTCGCTTTGAGACGGGACAGTCGGAATTTTTGCGTTCCCTTTTGCACTGTTTTTTTATCATTTTGCTTATGAATCTTGCACTCTGCTCACGGCTGAAAAAACTGATGGAAGGAATGGGGCGGGACTGCTAGGCTTCCACACCACGCCGAAAGATCGCGCGAAAAGTGAACGACCATGTCACCGCCCGTGCGCGGTAACGACTTGTGTTGGCCATGGGACTCTAAAATATGTGAGCGAATGACTAATGAATTGTCTCAAAAATTGTTAGAGTCAGCACGA
Organism: Haemaphysalis longicornis; assembly: GCA_013339765.2. Taxonomy (NCBI): domain Eukaryota; kingdom Metazoa; phylum Arthropoda; class Arachnida; order Ixodida; family Ixodidae; genus Haemaphysalis; species Haemaphysalis longicornis. The sequence goes on along the minus strand of CM023458.1, from coordinate 103,821,917 downwards.
ACATGCGTTCCTAAGCGACCTGGGTTTATGTATTGATAATTTGCCATTCATTCGCGCTAATGTCGAGCTCGGTCGTGTTGTGGTGACGCCATACATGCCCATACACAGGAAGTATTAATATTCGTTTCCGTTATTCCAATCAGTTCTAATTATTATTAACTGTAACAACAAGCAGCTGAATGGTTGCATGGTACGTTACATTTTTTTAGGGTGCGGCGTGCATTCAATTCCCACACCCCCTCGCCCCCAACTACTTTCCGGGAGAGTTCTGCACGACTCTGGGTTGATCAACTAGACAATTGCACTGTAATCGATGTTATGAGTGGTTCTGTAAGAGTAGTTTGAGCTTTGAAAGGCGCCTACCCCTTTGTAAGACCCTGCGTTTGATTGCACAAATCAAATATTCCATCCTCGCTTTTTCCGCTAATGGCCTGGGGGCCATTTTCCCACTATAAAGGCTTCTCGTTCATTTTTTACGAGCTCAGTGTTGCTAATTTCGACATGTGAAGGGATTGGTGGCGACCGCGGCTCTAAACCCTCTTTCCCTGTGCCTTCCCCGCCCCACCTGTTGCTTTGTTTAGGTGGAAGGAGGGAAACTATGCTTACTCTAGATACAGACGTATCAATTACGCAAAATACACACATCAGTATTGCGTCTTTTCAACATGCAATTGCCTGTTTCTTATACAAATCAACAGTTTAACATGAAGAAATCAAGGCAGTGGCTTAAACGATTATTTGACATTTGATATGATAGTTCCAAAGTTGAAACAAAAAGTTTGTTTTGGATTCGTAAATACGATACGCAAACCATGCCAGTTGAACAACCGCTCAAAAAACTCCCACCTCCCCTCGCGGGAACCCCTGTGTAGATGCGACGCATAGGCGGAGCGTCGAAGGGACCGCGTTTTATAGCGCGCATAACGTTGAGGGGACTGCGTAAGCCGGTCCCAGTCGATGACGACGTTGGCGTACTTGTAAAGCGTCGTGGACTCTAGGTGTTTGAGCCAAGCGTGGATGTTGCTTCGCCGGAGAACGGCACACCGGTTATATGCGCAGCGCGCTCGAAGGAGAGGAAATCGCGGAAGAGAGAGTACTGCACATGCGCCGGCCCCAGCGCGTCTGCCGCGGCTATGACGCAACACAATTCAACACAATCCACTTTAATCCAATCCAATCCAAATCCAATCCAATCCAATCCAATCCAATCCAATACAATCCAAGCCAAGCCAAGCCAAGCCAAGCCAAGCCAAGCCAAGCCGAGCCAATCCAAGCCAATTCAATCGAATCCAATCCAATGCCCCTCGCGAGAGAGGGTTCGCTATCGGAGAGGAGAGGGGGTGAGCGGCGGAGAGCACAGCTGGTGCGGCGAGGAGAATGGGGGAGGGGCCTTTCAGCCTTTCAGGACCACTTATGAGCTGCATGAATAGAGGAGGGTCCGGAGGAGGAGATCTCGTCTGAGCACTATAAATGCTCCAGCCGATTCGAGACGTTCCTATTTGGGTTGAAGTGCTGAATGATGTACTGCCCAATGGCACCCAAGAAACTGCTACATCCTTTGCATCTCAAGTTTTCAACATATACTCTCTCTCTCTGTTTTTTTTTCTATGGCGTTGAGTGGCATGGCTGCCGGCGCAATATATATATCACCGTCATCGTAATGCACTCCTTTTTGGAACTCAAGAGGCCGAAACTTCCTGTTTGAGTTTTTGGGTTAGTTTGGCGAAATACATGCGGGTATTTGTTTTGTGAAGGTTCTCCGCAGGGCTGCTGCCTCACAAGGGCTGCTGATACCACGTTCTGATTTTGTGTTCGACATGGCAACGACCTCAAGATCTGTGGTTTGTGGCAGAAGCATGCTATTTATGATACAGAACGGGGGATTGCAGGGGTACCAAATAGGCGACAACGACGGAGTAAGGCGTCCGTCTGTGTTTTGTTGGTTGGGTTTAGACAGTCCTAACTGACGTAGCAAACATGAATGCACTTTTTCTGGAGCGTGCAATTGCAGCGCAAGCAAGCCAAAGCCGCGGGCTGTAAGGCGCAAGGGGCTCTCGAGAAAGCGGGAAGCAAACAGTTGGACGGCACGTATAACGCCGTATTTAAAGTTAAGGCTGCGGAACTCTCGTTATTGATACGAGTCCTTTGTCATTTTTTGTAGCGTAAGGTACACTGGCCGAGGTTGAGCAGTTTCGCGTGGACCCTGAATGGCCGTGCTACGCAAGCGCGAGGAGCATTAGATTGGATTGGATTGGATTGCATCAATTCAGTACAATCCAAAGAACATTGGGTCTGCACATTCGCCGGTCTGTGCATTCCAGAGGAGTGACGTCATAGCCGCGGAAGACGCGCTGGCGCCGGCGCGTGCCCAGCTGTGCGCATCCGTTGCGCAGTACCCAATTCTGACGGTGCGCCGGAGCCGCCTGCTAGCCGTTTTGCACGGCTCCTGGAGAGCCGTGCTGCGAATGCGCGAGGAGCAGTTACTGGACTGGACTCCTGGAGAGCCATGCTGCGGATGCGCGCGGAGCAGTTACTGGACTGGACTGGACTCGACTGGACCTGACTGGACTGGATTGGATTGGATTGGATTTGAAATCGTTTTAGCTGCAGTAAGCATGATAATCAACTAATCCTAGACAACCAGGAAACCTAAGAATAAGGAGCTGAACGTTAGCTCACGCTACGTAAATCCTGGTATCGCTGAGCTATACCACAGCTAATTTTTTGTTTGTTTTTGTTTCACTCTTTGTCTCACTTCAATAAAGAAAAAGGTCTGGGACAGTGCGCCTACATTTTTCGACGTTATGTACAGGGCCGGGCAGAAGTAAAGGGTCCACAGGACAGAGGGCTGAATTGTATTGCGGCGCAGCCCAGGAAGGCCCACAAGAAACAATGAACGACGCCATGCCAATGCGCCTGCACTGCATTCACCGCCGTATCTGATACGATTAATCGTCTTTCTGCTGACGTAATCGGCTACGCGTGGGAGTTTTCAAAATGCATCGTTAGCTTGTAAAATGGCACTGCTTACATCCCCGCTTGTAGCCATCAACGGCGAGGGAATCCGCTGCAGTTTCATTAGACGAGCTATGGTCTTGAAAACGTGGCTTCTCAGAAGCGAAGTGTAGATGTCTTGCTCACGGGCAGGATGGTATTGCCAGCCTATCGGGCGTCCTTATCTCAGGCACGCTTGTTTTGTATTTACCTTTCGGCAGAATACTGGAGAGCTAATTAAGCGACACCAGTCACTGGGAATCAAGCTGAACACAAACAAATAATCCAAAGAACAGGAAAGATTCTTAACAAAAATATATAATTAAAATTGGGATAAAATAAAATATAAACTAAATTCAACTGCAAATTCAAATTCAAATATATTAAAATAAAAAATAAATAAAATAAAATAAAATTTCGCTGAGCTGCAAAAAAGTGTACATAGGGCGAAGTGGCAGGTGTTTCAATAAGAGGGCAAGAGAGCCGAACTCAAAAATTGCAAATAATGCTGGTGGAATCCTTTCTGAGCACTGCAAAAGATGTAAAACATGCTAAACTGCACAAAGTTATTGACGAGAGCAAGCGGAAAGCTTGAGGGCGAAATTCTTGAGGCTCGTCTTTTCAGACAGGCGGGGGGTAACTGTGTTAATACTCCGTTGATATCTCTGTCAGATTAAGAAGTAGCCTTTTTTAGGAACATGATGCTTTTTGACGTCACAATGTCTCTAGGATTTTATTTTTTTTAGTATAAGCAGCGCCTCCCTTCAATAAAATCTAGCTGCACGTTCGACGCTCTGTGGTGTGTACGAGTTTTTTCTTCGCCCCTGTTTTAGCGCCGAGTAATCTTTAAGCATAATGTACCAACTCGTCCACATCAAGCTTTTGTTACTTAAGACTAAAAACAAACTAAGATTTACCGTCAGAATGTTCAGTCTCTTCTCTGCACGAATATTTTGCACCCGGTTTAGTTGAGCGGAGGCCGACACTCGAAGCCGGATAGGCACAAAATACTTTGCTATACGTGAGCACTACATCGCCGGCAGCACTGTAATCATATTTAAAGAGTAATTACACTGTCGAACGAGGAGCCGATGTCACAGCACGATGGCTTTTTGCACTCCTGAGAGCCGGTGTTCACATGCAGAAGCTACGAATCCAAAGAAGTTTTTTTCTTCCTGCAGTCCAACAAGAGCGTATGCACTGTTACTGGTATTGCCTTTACCCAGCTCTGTATGTATATTCTTACCTTTGATAACGACGTAGCTGTTATTTATTTTAAACGCCTTCGACAAAGGGTTTGGTTTCGTCGGTGGAAATTTGCTTAAATACTGTTGGCGAAGTTCAGGGTGCAATATATTGAAAACGTTTCTCCTCCAGGGCAATATTTTTGTGACGCTTTTTGGCATGGTCGTTTCCACAGGAGTTTTTTTTTCTTAACAATGGGCTGTTTTGGTTTGAATCGAGATGTGGAGCAACAACTGTACTCATACAAGTGTTTAAATGACAAGCTACTTTTTCTTTTCGGAGTTCTTAGCACGGTACTCGTAGAAGTCTTACACTTGGGTAAACTCTAATCCACCGTGTAACTTTTTAAGGGATCGTAAAGACGTAATACGACCATACTTTGTTTAAGGGAACTAACTATTGGATAGATCAAGCAGCTCTGCGTCAGTCATGAATTTAGGTATTTTAAACAAATACAACAAATAGTAAAATTCTCGGAATTTTTGCTACACCACATCAGCAGTGATGCAGTAGCAGCAGCACTAGCGCATTAGTTGGAAACAATAAAAATAGTTATGGGTGTAATAACTACACGGGAGCATTCCAGTGGCACGAGCAAACGAAACTAGAGGTCCCACTAAAGGCGCCCAGTCAGGTTTCTTGTTGGTGGCTTTGATCGGCGGTCGCAAATCACACAAATAATATTTGTTGGACGTTATTGGCACATCGTCAGAAGGCTGTAAAGGTGTCGCCACTGCTTCATTTATTTTTCTTATACTTAGAATATTTAAAATTTTCAATAACATTAGGATCAATGAAATATCAACCCAATTTTTTTAACGAACTAAAATTGAATTTTTCTTCATGGCCCTTGCAAGACGATATTTAGCGAGTAAGCTTAGACTTTTTCGGTGTATCATGTAGAAGCACGGTTAGCCCGCACTGCGGAAAATCGCTACCGCGCATTAGGATCACGTCTCGGCCGGCTGTTTACTGTTTACCCCATTCCCATCCGCTATAGTGAAAGGCAGCCGACACTGTCGTTTACCATCCTCTGCACGTCCCGTCACGGCTCGCTCGCTGCATTCTTATCGGCTTTCCGCGACGCCAAGCGTCATCCATTCAATACGCTGGTATACAACTGATGTCGCCGCGTGCACTACGCGCCCTGAAAATGATATAAAAGAACGGTGTTTCTCAGCGGGCAATCTTCTGATCTCGTCAAGGCTTAGGTGCGAAAGGGGGGTACACATTACCATCATATAAATCCTCGTTGATACTAGATCCTAGTTAGCTGCAAGAACATAATTGTCACTTTAAACCAGTAAAAACAAAACAAACAAAACAAACACTTCCTTAATTTTTCACCTCCCTAAGTAAGGATTTCCCTCACAGCAGTGCTAAACGTGGTACTCATAAGAAAGCACTTCTATGAGGTTAAAGCTTCGCTACATTGAACTTTATTCCTTGGTGTGAAGCGTTCACGTCATGCTGTTTGCATGCTTTAGTCTCAGTATCGGTTGGAAAAAAGTTACGGCAGGTGGTTCGCTTTCCTTCCATATTTGTAGGAAAGCTTATTATCAATGGTCTTCTTTATAGCTCTACTAGAAAGCTGGATGTTTTTTCTGCGGGTATTTGTACATGGTACATCGACTAAGCAGTTGCTAGTTTTCAAACCCCGGCACTACCATTGAAACCACTGAGGCAAGTATTTAACGAGTACAAAGGCACAGCTCTAGGCAGTTTTGGTATCACATCTTACGAAATCAAAGTTTTCGATATTATTTCCTTTAAAAAAGCAGCCCTTTTATTTCCCCTCACATATATCAGAAAGAGTTGAACAGAAGTCGACAAACAGTTGGCGCTGACTTTCATTCTTTATTTATTTATTTGTTTATTTACTTCTTATTTTTGTTTATTTATTTATTTATTTATTTATTTATTTGTAATGATGTCAATAATTATGTAATTGTAATGATGTCAGGGTTCGGGTTTTATGAACAACGAGACGGCGCACACGTGACAAGCAAAGAACGAGAGGCAAAACGCTTCTCCAGGACACGGAAGAACAACATCTATGAACAGGCAGATTGTGGACTTAAACACTACAGACACAAACTAAGGACTAAGGTCCCACCCGCGTTAGTCCTACCAGCAATAGAAGTTACACAAGTACTGGAACGAGCTCACAGTTCTTGTTGCCTGTAGCTCTCAGGGTCAGGCGTCGACTTTCCCGAAGTGACGAGAACCGGAGGTGATGTCGTCGCAGGCGTCGTAGACCCATGTGGCGCAATGGTGCCGTATCGCCGCTGCCTTGATTGGTCGGAGAAATAGACGACCCGACACCGTGGCCGGAACGGGACTCCAAAGAAGTCGTCGACTCCAAACAGGTCGCACGAGCCGAGGCTCCCCGGCACACCGCACGGGTACCTTAGTTTGCGGGACGAGCAGGTGGTCCGCCCGACGACGTGGCGGCACCCGCAGTAGGGAACGATGGCCAGGCTACCGGGCGCAAAGCTCGGGGGCCTGGAGATGGACTGGTGTCCGGCCCTACTACGGTGCGGGCCCCGCTTTGCCGGCGGAGCTGGCGACGTCCCAGCGCTGCTGCATAGTCGTCGCCATCGGGTGGATGTCACCTTTCTTTAGGGCACCCGAACTCCAGCCGGTCTTGCGTTCATTGTTGTTGTTGTTGTTGTTCCTTGATATTATTGACGCATACCCAATCAGGGGATCGGCCAAACATCAGTCGTTAATTCGAATGAGATTACTGCCTAGGTGGATGATTCAAAGAAAATGAGAAAAATTTCGTTCCGTCATCCGACGTCTTCCTCTTCGTGCACGCACTTCTGGCACGCTGTGTCTTTCTGGCACATACCCGCGTGCGGGTGATTGACCTTATTTTTCCACTTGCTCGTCGTCAACTTTTTCTGGTATCATCACACTACCACCACATGTTGTGGAAGTTTCCCGGCCTTCAAGCGCTCCGTTTACAGTGTCTTCCGCCCGGCGTCCAGCGGCTTGTGGAGTGGACAACCCCGCTGCAACCCGCCACTGCACGGCAGACGCTGCTTTCTCTGTGGGAGTTCGGGCGCTCCTCAGGCGTTGACCACCGAATGTAACGTTTAAAGGGACAGACAACCAATTTTTGTCCCGTATATGTTCTCTAGCTCATATGAAAGCCAGCGTTTTATATAGGCCGGTAACCACAAGTAGTTTCTGAACAAATCTGCGAAAATAATTTTAATTTGGCAGCAAACTTCCTGAAATCGGAAGTGTGGCGGTTCGTAGTGTCAAAACTTGGCACTAAAATATGTGTCCCTGTCACGTGACCTGCAAACCTAGCAGCTACTGTAACTGCTGAAACGTTTATTTACGTATTGAAAACCTTTTAACACAAGTATGTGTACAAGGTTAAATTGTATATGTATTTCTAAACATTATTTTGAAAATTCTAAACACACGCCGCCCGCCGCTGCTGGGTTTCTCTCAGTGTGACTAACTGAGCCACCATGCCCAGAATCAACGGCAGAGTTCAGTAAACAGACCCAGTGAAGGAGCTTTGACGATTCTGCCTGAGTCAGAGGCGTTTGTTCTGCCAAAATATTTGATTTTAGTTTCCAAATGCGCCAACGGCGGCTTAAACAAAAAAAAAAAAAGAAACGGTGCACCCGGGGAGAATCGAACTTCCCAACTCCACAACGTGAAGCCATATTCTACCTATCGTCTATCCCAACAGATGGCGCATTCGTGCACAACAGACCGTTGCATTAAAAAACACATAACGGAACAGGAAAGCCTGCGATTCAAACTTTTTTAGCTGGGGACAAGTTTTTAAATATCGTTTTTCATTTCGCATACAGACAAAAGTATGTTGCCGAGCTACTCTATGTCATGGTTGCCAGCATCATTTTTGGGAGGGACACATACGGCTCGCAGATCTAAAAATTTTGATTTAAAAAGTTCTAGGGCGTGATCAGCAAAACCGTTTCTCGTCAAGGTGCTTTAAGTAATGCCCTTTCATTTTCGATAGAGAATATATACTCGAAAAAATTGGTGGTCTGTCCCTTTAAACTACCCCCCCCACACCTTCCTTTCTTCCTCATGCTGACCGACGCGTCCTCCTTCTGTAATAAAATTTTGTTATGTTATGTTATTTATTTATTTATTTATTTAGTTATTTATTTATTTGCCAATACCGCATCCCTTTAACGGCTATAGTAGGAGTGGTTGAAATACAGAGCAACGATTAGATAATTGGATACCAAGGGACGGTTGTAGAAGAACGAGAAGGACAAAAACAGTATGGAGGGATGAAATACAGAAATTATGCGGCCAACGGTGGACTCGAGCAGCGGAGGACCGGAGCGGTTGGCGTTCGGTGGGAGAGGCCTTCGTCCGGCAGAGGACCTCAGCTGAGGACCTCAGCACAGGACCCCAGTTCACTTGTTGGTGATGATGATGATTTAGAAGAAGACTAATCACTACAACGTCATGTGTACAATGACGAAATTTAGGTAAGCGTAAGGGGATCAATCCAGAGACGCCCATGAAGGTTGAAGGTCCCATCTATGATATTCTCCGATAAGTGGTTCATTCTTGCGGCACTCCTCATCGGAGGAGGAGGAAGACGAGGGAAGGAGATGTTGAGGCAGAAGATGGATGAATGGGAACAGAACGGTTAAGAGAAACGAATGATGGACGTGGAAGAGTTGAGCGTGTGGTGGAGTAGTGTTGGATGGTAAGGCTTAACGAAAAATATTACGCCCATCTTCCCGCGAGGGAACCCTGATGTGATGCGACGCATCGGGGGGTTCAATTGGCGTTTCCATTGCGTTGATTGTTTAAATCGGGTGAAACGTGTTGTCAACGCAAGCAAGTCACGCGGAGTCGAACGAGAGCGAGCGCTGACTGAACCGCCGCAGCGCGCTACCCGCTTTATATTCACAGCGCCTGAAGGAGAAGAGACAGCGGATGAGAGTCGCGCATGCGCGCACTTGCGCGACGAGAGCGGAGCGAAGCGAGCGAAGCGCGCGCACGCAGCTGTTGTTTATGATAATGAGACGGAGTGAGAGTGTTGCGCACAGCTGCGGGGAGAGAAGAGCGGAGGAGAGTCGCGCATGCGCAGGTGGCGTGCGGACGCCGCCGACGCTGACGCAGGAGGGACATGCCTCAGAGCAAGAGATGCGTCGCATCTAATAAAAGCCACAAGACTACGGAAAAATCTGGAGAACTGAGAGGATCAGTGTTAGTAAAAAGGTATGATTTTTGACATTGCGCAAGTGCGGTAGATTCCAAAGAGACGGAAATTGCGAATAGGAATCGGGAGCCGGGGCGAGGGGTACTAAGCAAAGTTGGGAGGGTAGGAAAGAATAGGAGGGATGAGATCAAAAACGAGGATAAGAGAGGGGCAAAGGAAAGATATGACAGAAATAGGATAGAGGAGATTTGAAAAAAAACGAAAAGAGGGGGAAAAAGAGGAGTTTGTAGGCAGCAGGGCGATAAGTGAGAGGAACGAGAGGGTTGTAAAGGAGGTCGCTTTCATGTGGAAGGGGTTGCGGAAATGCTATCGTCTTCCGACTTAACTTCCAGTAAAGCAAGATATTTGTGGCCAGTTTATAACGCACAAATGCACAAACGCGTGCACACGACACAAACCCATAACTCCCCGCACTACAAAGAGTGCACTCGGTAGAACTGAGTACGAGGTAATGTTGATGGCTTCTTTTTGCAGTTTTGTTTTTGTTAAGCTTTCCAACAGTTTCTATGAAATGTGAGAGTGGTATATTGAGCGTGCTCAGCTGGCCAGTGTTTATATATTCAGGTTGGCGGAGCGTTCTTGAAACTCGATACACATATCTCAACACATCATGCTTCCGAAGATTTGTACTGGGAGAAGAACTCCTAATAATGTCATGAATTTTGATCGCTTGTTACAAAATAAATCTCAAGGGAGTACGGAGAAGGCATTTACGCACGATATATCTTGTGCAGTAACCTCTAGGTTGAACCGAACCTGAGTGGATTACATGACAGTGCTCTAGCTGCCCTGTCAGCAAGAACATATCTTAAGTAGCTTTGCCTCAGTGGACGTAATATCGTCACTAAAAACAAACACGGATGCCAGTCAAATTTATGCTTCGTGGCCACCTTTCTGCTGGTAGATGAATTTATTCGCTGCGTTTGACAAGAAAAGCACCTTGTCAAACCTTGTCACCTGACAAGAAAGGGCACCTGATGATTACATTTATTTTACAGATGAAAAGCTTTCTTACTTGAGGGTCAATGTTTTTAGCCGTACAGATGCAAAGTTGTTCTTTTCGAGATTAAAAGTCAGTCAGCAGTCAGCCCAGTGTATGTCTTTTTTTTTTCCGGGCGTTTTAGCGCTACGTTTACCCCAATTCGCCATATGCACCAACAAGCCCGCTTTATTTCACTTGTTTGGTTCCATCTACTATTGTGGATTGGAAGCATATGCTGTGCTATTCTGGGATCACGATGAAATACTATGACCTTAAATGTAACTAATTCATTACCAAGCCCTCCTACTAATTCTTATCTAATGAAAGTCGCAATCACATGCTGGCTGAAGAAAAGAGGCAAAAACATCCAATTGGTGAGAATGGAAACATTGGAAAAGAGGGATATAGTTCTTGTTTTCGACAGGACGGTGTAATAACCCCTCTTTGGGAGCTTTTTGCTGAAAAACGTTTGAAATATTGTAGAGAAGCAAAATTTTGTTATCCTTTTGTGTATTCCAAGACTTCGGCTTCCGTGCACTCTCAGTTCTCCAGCTGTACATACGATAGTAATGAAGAGAATCATGCTCTTTTCTTCTCTGTCTTCCACGTTCACCTGTACGTCTCGCCGTCTAGCCGCGAGTACGTTAGGTTTAAAGTTCACCAACCACTATCAACCTTCCCTTTGACGTTCTTATTCGTTTCAGCAGTATTACATCCAAATTCATTGCATTGTTATTAAAGAAGTTGTCGGGGTTAGGACTGGCGATTGGAAATCTACTGAACAATAGTACAAGAAAAAAGTAATGAGACCCAAATGAAAAGCTGCTGTACCCTAATGCACTTAGTTCCGGTTCCTGTTGGAAATGGTGCTTTCCTACTCGTTTAGGGCGTCTTAGTGAGGAGGGCTCTTAACCAGCCTAAATGGAACTAGAAATTTCGCTCGAGTGTTGTTATTTTAATCGTTCACATTCACGTGAACCAGCCGCTTGTGCTTGCTGCAATGTTAGCTGCCTTTCCACTTGTGTGCGGGCATGTTATTATTCGCGGAACATTGCATTCTGTCTTATTCGGCGTGGTACGTACATCTTGAAGGCACTTTGTTCTTGGCCTGGTCTGTCCGCTTGTAAATCCTAAAGTAATTCATAGACGCGGAAGGTGCTTGGGAGCATCATACTTCATGCGAATGGATCTGTTTAAGCTTATTCTTTTGCTTCTATATCACTCACTACAGCAAAGAACAGTAGGGATGGTTATGGGTTCAAAGCACACCCTTTCACCTCCCTCGCAGCACGTGCGCATTGCTGAGAAGTATGCAAATGCGACAAAACAGTGGTTCCGGAAACCCGAGCACGGGCGCGCACTAGTCTTCCGACGTTGCTTTTTCAAGGGCATGGAATTTAATGCTGGTAAATATGGTTTGCAGCGTAGCTACAGGATTTTTTTTTCAGAAGATGAGTGTATTCGTGGTATGAGCTTTCAAAACTGTTCAAAAAACAAATTGTGCAGAATGTTTAAAACCAAACGTTATGTGCATCAAATGGTTATTTTATTGAACCGAGCTTGTTTTTAAAATTGTTTTATGCTGCTATTTTTACATAGTGCGTTCCGCTCCCTCCATTTCTGCTGTTTATTCTGCAAATAGCGACAAAAAGTGATGTTTACCTTCAGTATAACATGCATTCTGTGGGGTCCCTGTTCCAGAGTGTTGCGGTGATTGCCTTACCCTGTTTTCATGTGTATTTTATGCGCTGAATATTTATATATAAAAAGGAAGTGCGCGTTTGCTTTTTCTAACCCAGATTACCTCTTTTCGTTTGTTTTGACACACATAATGTTTTGGGTATTTCTGATTATTTTTCATACAAAAACAATAGCAGGCCTTGTACACTCGAATAATTAGTGCTTTTTTCAGTTTGCGCATGTGTTAGCCTTGCTAATCGTTGGTTATAGTGCATTTGTTACTTCCCACAATATTTAATACTCTTGCGAGAGGGATTTTAGGGGTGTACTGTATAAATAGTAAAAGAAAAATCCCACTGTAGAGCTGACTTTCTCTAAATGACCATCAATAGGCTTGCACTATGGTATAATCAGTAACCGTAACATTTGAGTAACTGCAAATACAAGAGACAATTTTGATGTGATCAAATAAATACAAATTCTGATTGACGTACGAGTTTATTACCCAGGAGATATAAATTCTAAAGTTCGGTTTTTCGTTTTCGTTGGGAAATGCGAGTGCATGCATCGTCTACAGTTCTATATTTATATCGCAGATATGCATTTGGGAAGTCCTCGTGTTTTAATTAATACTTTGAAAGTATACCACCAGAACTGCGGTGTAAAAACAATTCGATAAGAAAAAAGACAGTAAAAAATACAGATAAATAAAAGAATAATAAAAATACATGAAAAAATGTCTGAACCCGCACTCAATGGGGTCGATAATAGCTAAACCCTACGTGCTTTGCCCCGGCGGAAAACGATTATAATTTTCACATTGTGGTCTCCTGAAAACCCAATTCGGAGGCTGTTTTTTTTCTAAAATGTTTCATGGCAAGCATGTTTTGCGACAAAGTTACGAGAGTCCAGCAATGTCATTTTAGCTTTGTCGAGTTCAAGAGGTACCAGCACAGTGCAGCCCGCAGGCGTTTCTTTCAAACAGCTGAAATCCGATATTTTCGATGCGAAGCATCTCATGCTCGGGCAATTTTTCCCCCTTCGTTGTCCTTGTCGTTGAAATGCGAGTGCATGCATCATCTACATGCGCGTTCTATATTTATATCGCAGATATGCATTTGGGAAGTCCTCGTGTTTGAAGGATTATATTGCAAGTATACCACCAGACCTGCGGTGTAAAAACAATTCGGCAAGAAAAAAGACATTTTTCTAAACAGAAAAATTGATAAATAAAAGAATAATAAATACATGAAAAAATGTCTGAACCCACACTCAATGGGGTCGATAATAGCTAAACGCTACGTGCTTTGCCCTCGGCGGAAAACGGTTATAATTTTCAAGTTGTGGTCTCCTGAAAACCAATTCGGAGGCTGTTTTTTTTCTAGTAATGTTTCATGGCAAGCATGTTTTGCGACAAAGTTACGAGAGTTCAGCAAAGTCATTTTAGCTTTGTCGAGTTCAGGAGTCGTACCGGCACATCTGGAGCCCGCATGCGTATCTTTTGAACAGCTGAAATCCGATATTGTAAATGCGAAGCATCTCATGCTCGGGGCTGTGTCTCTCCCTCCCTCGTTGTCGTTGTCCGCCGTCTGAACTCTACTGCGCATGCGCGTCTCTTCAGCCCCGTCTGCTGACGTCAGCGCAGTCCACTATAAAAACAATAGTTAGGCGGCGCCCGGTTTTGACAACGGGAGACTGTACGTGACGCTCTTCCCACAGCGTACAAACCGAGACGGGAGCATGTGCTACGAACGCGCCTTATGTCCTTCCCTTATTCAAACTACGTCAAGAAGCTACTGATACAACGAAGGCACGCGAAGCTGAACGTCAACGGAAACGACGAACTGAAAACTAATGGGAACTTCAGTCGACCCCACGGCTGCTTCGCATACTACTCAGGGTTCCCCTACGGGAAGATGGTGTAATTTTTTTAACACGAGAGAAACTTGGGAATGGTTAACGGTGAAGTGAGGGAATATTGCACGATTAAAATGTCGACTAATAAAAAGAAAAGCTTTTTAGGAATAAACCGTAAACATACTTTATTTGGGTAGAGCCCGGTACTGCGCCCGTTTTGGGATATGCCTGATGTGAAACGTCTATGATATTGGCTTACATTGCCTTTTTGATCAGTGGTAACATGGAAACGTCTATGATATTGGCTTACATTGGCCGTTTTGATCAGTGGTAACATAGCATCTACCCTCCAGAAAAAGGTGAAAATTCGTGCTGCCACTTTGTCAAAGTTCACGCTTATGTGTCGAGAGTTGTCGCTTTGTCCACTGTTGTGCAAAAGAAACATCGGATCGGCCTGCTGCTTAAAATAATAGGGCACCCGGAAACTCTATAAAACATAAATATGAAGACTAGTTTAGTTACAAAATTTTGCTCCAGAAATAACGGAACTAAATAGAGAAAAATATGATGGACGGAGCCAGGGTTCAGAGCTGTCTATCAGGCAGAGTGCATTCAGAGTGATAAAAAATTTCCGTTTTTTTCAAGTACACTTATTGTTTTTTGCCTAAATTAGCAAGAAGTCCTAAGCGATGGAACTTCTTTGCAAAAGAGATAAAAGTTTCTCTCTTTTTATATTACAGTGTACACGAGCCGAAATAGTCCAGATGCTTGATTTTTGCTGTCGGATCTACAACGCCAGAGCATTATTAACGCGGTACCACACCACAGCCACGTCGATAGAAACAAGTTTGAGCCCTGTGTTCGAAAGTTAGTCTGGCCACTTTTTATTGGTTTTACGTATGCGGTACGAATAAGATTGGCCAAGGGCGGGCGACAGCTCTATACAGGACGGCAGAGTCCACATTTTATCGTTTTTTTGTTGCAAGACACAGTTCTTGCGTCTGAAAAGCACTTTTATTGCCTCAATCAAATGCTTTCTCATTCATTCTCTCCTTCCGGTGACAGGCATTTATTAGTAGAATGTAGTCATAAAGCGCCTTGTGCACCCCCATGGGACACTTATAAAGTTTCCTTCGAGAATGCTGAATGCTTCCTGTTTTAACGATTGGATCCGGACGTTGCGCTAGAGCGGAGCCTTTCAAGGCTTCAAGCCAATGGCTGACCAGTGACCCAAAGAGCCGGAAAAGGGGCAACGAGAGGTATTTGCCAAGAATAAATAGCTTTTTGAAGCTTGTACGCAACAAAACGCTAGTGTTAAAATCGAGTTCTTTCTATGGGAATGCTTTTGAGCGCTGAATAACTGAAAAATGCGACAATATACGTTCTACAGGGCTTTTACCTAACTCCAAAAAGTAGTTTGGTAAAATTAACCGCCAATACCAAAAGGTTAGCCTCAACTTCCTTTTTTCCTTTGGTAAAGAATGAGGTCGATAATATCTGCTAGTCGAGTAAGTATCGGGTAGGTGACAATAAAATACAATGGCAACCGAGTCCGTAGGAATACGCTTTCATACGATGGTTGTGACAATATAAAAAGTTGCAGTCCCATTTCGCTCATACAAAAAAAATTCAATTTCCAGGCGCACGTCTGTTATACCCGTTTCCTATCGGAATTCTTCCGCTGGCAAATTTTTTTGTAATCATTATTTTTATTCTATGCTTTGCATGTTGTTCTGGCATTTTTTGGTGAAGCATCAGGGTTTTTAGAAACTTTCTATGCAAATACGTCTGGCTTTTCTAGCAAACACATTTGAAGTAGTTTCCCCTTCACACAGCATCATCATGGCAGCAGTGCGAAATTTTCAGACATATTTCCATACCACGCCTGATTACAACCGGCCCTCTACGCCAGCTATCCTCAGTGTCTTTGACCCATTTTATTCGTGTTCTTGCTCCCCGATTTCACTGTTTACGTCTTCATCGCTCATATGTAACAACTATTATGGCGCTCTTTGCCCCAGTAGGCCTTGCGCCAGTAATCACACATGGCAGCAGACTAGGAGTGCCCTTTAGGCATAAATATATGTGTAGCGCTTTGTGGTCTTAAACAGCAATGAAATTAGTTTTCGCAATACTCAGCAAGCAGCAATTTATCAAAAATACACCTGCATGCTCTCGCTTCTGCATTGAGTGCATAAACGTTGATCCATTTTGAGGTAGGTCACCTGTTTATCTGCTCAAGGTCCATAAAGACAGCGATTTCTCGCACACGCAGAAGAGGTAGCCAATGCATATCTCACACCGGAGGCATGCTGCGCAATCGAAAAAAAACCCGGGTGGTAGAGATAAACTAAACATAGGCGGGAAACCAAGCTAATAAATCTGTTCACTGAAGAATAAGCCGCAGTGTGCCTGAAGAGGAGTGGGTGGCAAATTCCTTCTTTAATGCCTTTTCAGCACCCTTAACGCACTGTTTGGGTTCAAAGCCTCACCGTTAACGCACTAGAGTGGATCAAATTCTTCTCTAAAGGCGCCAATAAATATTGCGAACAAACTCGGCGCATAAAGATGTGACTAAACTTTTAAAGCGAAAGGTTTCTTGTTGTTAGGAATGGCGTTGTCTTCGAAAATTAATGCATATCCCCTATAGACGGGTCGGTCTACCGAAAGCTTTGAGAAGATCTCTGGACACACTGCCTGCGCGTAGAACCGGTCTTCATTTGTGTCAAAATGTTACTTGAAATTCGTGAAAAGGCAACAGTTATAGATAACACAATAAACACATCGTTCATAAAGGAATACAGTTGCATACGTTCATCTTATAATCCACGTACTATCGATCTTAAAGGCATTGAGTTAGTGCGCAAAAAGCTGTCGCATGCATTCGCTCTGTGTTTGCGATTTGGGCCTTTGAAGGTTTGGTGGTCGATTGGACGAACTGTCAGCGAAGGTTGAACGCAATTTTACCAAAGGTTCTTATGCACTGTTGACGCAGCTTTGATGCCAAAAACCTTTCGCGTTTCTCTCAACTTTCTTTAGGACGGGATGGTGTAAAGCTTTTTTTGTATAAAGCTCAATATTATTGTCGTCCACACAAAGGCAACAAAAATGACGTCTTTACGAGCCCGGCAACATATTTAGTTTTCTCAGTATGAACTCATCGGACGCTGGCTAACAATTCTGCACTTTTTCTGCTAGGTACGTACAGTAAACATAGATGGGCAATTTTTGGGGACAAATAAACCGACCTACGCATACGCATGCGCGTAGTGAGGATTATTTGCTAGCGTGAAATCAGAATTGTGCCTACGGTCTGTACGCAGGTAAATATTCGGTAAAACAATGACCGCATTATTGTGCCTCCATCGCCATCCCGATTCTTACGAAAGCAACTTTTCTTCTCTTTTCTAGGACATGAATCGAAGAGCCCATTTAAAATACTGATATCCCCTGGCCCACCGTTTCCCTCTAACCTTGGCAAGACCGACGACTTGCGAAGGAGGGCGTTTCAATAGAATTCCTGTCTACAACGAATAGACACTAAACATTCTGCCCCTTGTTGAATTGGAAGCTTTCCAGCAGAAGATCTCTTACCTGGCAAAGTTAGACATAATACAGCTTCTATATAAAAACACTATTATACAAGCTGGTATCCAATACAAGATCACTTTATCTAAGAAATCGGCTAATTCGAAGCACAGAATTCGAAGCACATAAAACTAACAATCAAATATCATTTCTTGAAGTCACATCACATAGAATTTGATTCCACATACTGGTGTCAGCTTGTTACCGAAAATACTTTTCACGATGTCTTCGCAAAGCATTCGCTTTTTATTTCTCAGCCTCTTGAATCAGCATTTTCCTATGATCACGCATGTAATAAAGAGCCCCAAAACATTTCACTGTCATGAATTAAGTTCTTAAATGATCTCTGTGGAAGCCACAGAGCCTGTCTTGAAAGGTTCTTACACAATGCTTTGTACTACAAACATTGAATTTTTTTCTTTCTGCCAGATATGTTTCTCACACTTCACGCGCAGTTCGCTCACGATTATAAACCGCTGACAGGAGCAACGCTGCATATTTGGCCGTGCTGGTGTTAACGGTATTGCCCCTAATGGCTTATTCCAAGCCCGGCTTTCTGTTCGCTCCTGCAAAGCGGCCAGCGAAAAAAATATCACGGTCGTTTTTCCG
This sequence comes from Haemaphysalis longicornis, assembly GCA_013339765.2. Classification (NCBI taxonomy): domain Eukaryota; kingdom Metazoa; phylum Arthropoda; class Arachnida; order Ixodida; family Ixodidae; genus Haemaphysalis; species Haemaphysalis longicornis. The sequence continues at coordinate 103,803,726 of CM023458.1, read as the reverse complement.
CACTAAGGGTCCACAACAGCCCATCTAAGCATGCATCCATCCTTGTTCTCAGTGCATTTATCTCCCGAATAGAATGCATTTAGGAAGGTTTCCCTTGAATCTTCTTTCTTTTAGCAGCTAAGGAAAAACGCAGAAGGGCATTGATGCAAGTGGCGAACCGCATACGTTTTATCAGCGCATGGGTACAGAAAGGGCAGCGAGGGATGCAGCTTGGCAACAACACTAAGCACTGCTCCCCATTATTACAAGAAAGAGAGGAGGAGAAGAAGCAAAGGCCGCGTCCTCGCTTTCGTTGCACGTCATTACCAGCGACGCGTATACGAAAATTCGGGAGGATTTTGTTTAACCTTTCGCATAAGCAGGTTACCCGTCAGTGTATTTTGACACTTCATTTTGATGGAAGATTGCAGGGGCCTGTAACCTTTTAAATAACAGGCTCCGGCATAACTCTAAATAACGGTTATTGACGGTTTTCCGCGATTTCCAGTTATGTTCGCACCAAAACAAGTACAGAGTTATACTTCCGATCATACTGCAAGCAATTGAGAGTTTTCGCATTCGGATACCGTGTGTAGGTTACCGTTCACCGTGCTTGCGGGATTCGACTGCGCATGCCAGAGAAGTTGCTGGAAACGATAACTTACGCGCACGGGCTTTACCGTCACTAGCGAGCTTTTTTAGCAGGTGAAGTGGGGCTTCGCGTCTTGATTACAACTAATTAAGTACGGTCGGCGCTTGATGGTTGGTACAGCCGATAAAATTATTCTTGGTTGACGTTGCTTATCACGTTTTCTGGTTAAATGATACTCAGGAGCACAAAAAACGACCATTTTAACACGAAAGTGTTTTATTCCTGGATTCACGAAGATTTCATTTACGTCACATCTGTCCCGGAAGTGACGCCAGTATAATGAAGCAAGCGGCCTGTAAATGGTGCACACCTGCACACAGGGTCTTATTGAGGGGAAGCAACCTTGAGAATTAAAGAGTACGTTATACTTCGGGTTGCTTGTTTTCGGGTTTTATATTTTAAACGAAAGTGTTTTATGCTGGTATACACCAAGATATCACTGACGTCATATCCGTGACGTAAATAACGCCAGCACACCTTTGCCGAAGCAACCCGCCAGCAGGACGTCGCTCGCCAAGCACACACACAAGACAGCCACCACCCCGAAAATCATGCTCAGCTGCAGATTTCACTGCTTATTTCACATTTGTGTTGTACCGTTTCCTATAGCCGATGCATCAACCAGACTTATTTTCTGAGATAGACGGGCAAAATGGCCGGCCCTACTCGTGCTGTGCCTCGGCCGCCTGAAATGGTTCAGATAAGGTTCTGAGCTCGCAAATGCTGTCATGCCTCCACAATTGTTTTGGGCAAGGTAGTTTAGAATATTGAGTAATTACTGCAAATATTTTACTGATTTCTGGAAAAAAATATTTAGCGCAGGGGTGAATTGTTGTTTTCCTTGATTCCAACTCTACTCAGTAGGTGGCAACACCGAAATGTTTTCTTTTTTAAAACTCTACAGGCGATGCTCCCGTATTTTTAAAACAAGTAATATTATTGGGCTCGCTTCAGCCAAAAAAGGGAATCATTCAAGCTACCTAAACCAAAGCAAACAAATATAAGAAACAAAGTTATGTGTGATTTTCTTTGAGACTAATTATTCCGATGTCGTTACCTGCACCAAGGTAGCGGGTATGCGCAAACCGCAAACGGCGTGCTAAAATGTTCCTTACCGTTTTTAGTTGTAAACAAAATCTCCGGCTTCCGGTAACACGGTAAAAGGCAACGCAAACATTTTAACGATATGCTAAGACACGTCAATACTGCAGATATTCAACTCTCTATGAGGATAACGTTCTGGGGTAAAAAGGGCACGTACTTGTTTTGTTATTGCAAGTACTTTTAATGGTTAATCGCAGAAAATGCTGTGTGCAATGGGTTCAAAGAATTTATACCATTTCAAATTTCTCTTGCGCTGCTTTTCATTTGAGTCTCTGCAGGTACACAATAGCAGAAATTCCGTCTTGGCAGAGTACTGTGAAATAATCCCAGGTATTTTCAGGGACTAGAAATTGGACAGCAGCCATTCCGGAAGAACGTTCGGCAACCGGCATGAATATCTGTGTAATCCATCTCGTGACATCCTGTACATATTATGCGGAAAAAAATAACTTAAAGAGGGAAAGAAGCAGGGTTAGACTTTATTAATGCCACCTTTATGTGCTGGCGCCTGAGCACTAGCTTTAATAAGCATCGGAACTTTCAGCACTAGCCTGCAAAATCCGTGCATGTGAATTCCTAACATGTTATCACGATGTAAAATTTGCCATCACTCTTTCGTCCATAAATTTCAGCTTCAGATTTTGTTACCGGCGATTGATCTCGTTTTTAAAATTCCTCAAATTAGACTAACGTTTGTGATTGTACAGAATGAATGGTAAAGCACTGGAAGAATGGTTTAGTCTAGCACACTAAATTTATATTACCGCTTAACATGCCTCGTGTTTTGTTTACCTTTGTGTTTTGTTACCAGCATCTGGCCGCGCCTGGTTGTCTTATTTATGCTAGAAGCTAAGCGCATGTTTCCCTTTTTCTTTATTGGCCACACAAGCTTTATTATTTGATTGGCGGACTGTTACTTCCTGTTGTCAATTGCTTAAGATGCTCTTCTTCGTTCTCAAAGTAATTCGACTATTCTGGAAAGCGGAAAAAAAATTATCCTCGAAGGCCGAACGCCGTCGCAGTCGATTCGCGGACACTGTTTTTGCACTTTATGTTGTTCGCTTCTTGGTCTCCGCTTGAATATTCTGTGAATTCTTATAGGAGCAAACGTCCGCTGCAACAAAGTTTTGTTTCTTGAAGAAATCCCCAACCTGGTTGGCTACGTCACAGTATTTACCGGCAACCATGTCAGTTATGTAAAGAACTAAGGTTCAAATTGTTATTTCCAGTCGGATTTGACGTCATGTTTACATCAGTTGGACCGCCTATGACGCTCTTCAGTTTCTGCGGCGTCTTCCTGTAACGGCGGCCTTACAAATCGATACCTTAGATCGGTAGATGTGGGGGAAGAGCAGGAGTACAAACGGTACGTTAGACCTTTTCTCGCACCCAAAATGCCTGGCCGTCAGCTCAGTGAGCACGCACTATAAAGCCAGCGCAAGCTGACCAGTTATATGGAGGTTTGATTAACGCCATTAGCTGTAAAAATTTCCTTCAATATATAAAGTTTTTTCTTTTCTCCGTAACAGGTAGACAGGCCGACAGCTAATTTTTTTTGGTTGTACCCAGCCCGTCAAATATATGCTCTTGGGATGTTATGCACAAATTTTTAAAAGATTATTTGTGGGGAAATTACGCTTTTTCTTGCTTACTTGCCCTACCTAGTGGTCAGACCCGTGGTGAGCGTGGTATCACGGTCAGTCTCAGTTTCATCCCAAAGCCCATCACATTGGTGCAGAAGGCTTTCGACATTACATAACAATACATACAATGCTTTCTTTTCGGGGTGAAGCGCTTTGCAGACATATTGCGAAACATCATGACGCTCCTATTAAAAGCAGTTACGTGATTACGTCGTAAAGGTGTTGCTGCAATTTCTGGTGGCTGCATTTTTGCATACTTTGTTCACACCCAATGTCACAAAAATTCCAGATTTACTCCGTCCGTCGAGCCTAGTTCTTGTCCGGAAATGTCTACTAATGAGGAAGTGAAATCACGTCTATCCATTTCACTGCGCTGCGGTTTTTAGAGCTCGAGAGCGTTGCAGGGAAGATGAAAAGTACAAAGGATTAGATAGCGGGCTTTTAACTAAGTCCACCGACCGGACGCAAGCACCACGGCGTCCAGTGGGTGGTGTCTCATTTTTCATAGGCGGTGATGTGGTCGCGGACGACGCCTTCTGCCGGACAGTAGAAGCAGAACATAAAAGCGGGGCACAAGTTTGTAGGCCACACTGGCGGAAGGAAAGATTAGGTCTGAAGGGACTTGGGCACCAGGGCGAGTGATACGTTCGTGAGGACGCGATGGGTACGGATGCTAAACGGAATGAGGGAAAGGGCGCTGGTATATGGCACAAAAACAACTTAGCAAAACGACGTCTGTACGTTCCGGTCTATCTCTGTAGTCACAGTTTGCCTCCGAGAGAATTTATGGGCAGGGATTTCGGGAATGAGGACGGATGTGTTGCAAGCTGTGCGAGTCAGAATGATATCCTAGAGTGGAACCAGCACAACAGAAACGAGAACGGAGTGAGAAAATACAGGACGTCCGCTGTTCTAACGACTAACGTCTATGAAGCAGGAAGCGGAAAAGCTTGCCCTTTCCGCGAAAAGCGTTTTGACAGCAGCTGGGTCGACCGGAAATCCCGGCTTGACCCGGCTTGGATAATCGGGGTGGGCTACTCTTAAAGCAAGGACAACCGGCTCAAGTTATCCAGGGCACAGCCAGCCACACACGACGGGAAAATCCCGCCATCGACACGATGCCAATAGTTGAAGTCATTTTATCTGTTTTTCGTTGTTTCAGGAATTTGCGCAACAAAAAAATCAGCAGCCTAACTTTCTCCATAGTCTTGATTTCACAGAGCACACAACAGACAAGAACAATAGAGAGAGCGAGACACACATGCACTGTGTGTCTCGCTCTCCCTATCGTCCTTGTCTGTTGTGTGCGCTGTGAAATTAAGAATTTGAACACAAACTCGCCCAAGCATCAACGTCTCCCCATAGCGCAAACAAATACTCTTGATGACGTTTCACAAGTATGACATCCAGCTTTATTAGAACAAGACATAGCGCTATCACGTGTCTTTCGTGTTTAAATACATCACAACGCGTTGCTGGAAAATGCACCCATACGCAGCAGCGCAGGTGCACTTATTCTGTGCCGCAATTGTTGTCAGGTATAAAATATTTTCGCTTAGAGCATGGCGAAATACTTTCGGGTCGATACAAGAATGTTAACAACGCCATAATAAAGATTTATGTCTTTTACTCAAAAGGAGTAATGCAGCTGATTGCCGCGAACGATCGGTGTAATTCTGTGAACAAATAAATGTGTACTTTAACGGTGAAGAAGGCATGCACATGCCTTTTAGTCGGTCATAGAAGGCACGCCCTTCTTTAACTTTCATTGGCTTCAAGCTGACAACAAGTGGTACTGCGGTACAATCTTTTTCATGAGTTTCATGGCTAAAGCTGTATGTTAATTCAACGGTGGTTTTATGAAAATAAGGTTGGGGACATAAACTTTATTTCTTAAAATACCAGCGACAAGAAAGCAACTTTAATGATGGCTCAAACATCCTATCAGCACATCTACTGATTACGTATTTAGGGTCGCAGTGTTAGGCTGAAAGAAACTTCGGCACCATGCCACTTACATATATTTCGTCATCCCAACACCCACATCATCGCTGGTGCTAGATTTGTGTCTCATATTTACCCGACTTCTTATATAGGACGGGAGATTGCATTTTTGTATTCCCCCAATCGATTGAGTGCAGACAGTTTAGCATTGCAACACAATTATTGTTCTCAAATTTGTTCACCCAGCTTGTAGCCTTCAGGAGCCTTCGTGCGTCGGCACATGTATAGCTGCTTTCCTAACTACTTCACAGCATGCCGAGGACGCCATCCGACCTTCAAAATGCATGAAGTGGAAGAGAGGAGAGGAAGGGTGGAAGGTAGACGGGAGAGCATCAATACAAAGGAATTGTTTTAGCGACTAATTGCTACACGTGAATCGCTGTTTGCTCCCCACGCTCGGCTTATGACGTCTTTGTTTTAATAGGTGTTCCTCGAAAATTTCCACAGTGTTTCTTTTATATAAGCCCCGAGCTGTGACGAAAGTCTTTTTTAACGGTGCTCAACTTGTATTCTTTCAGTATTACGAACCGTTGTGTACTCTAAGCTAATCTGTTTACAAACCAGCAAGCAGGATCTCTCCTATTTTCTAAAAATTAAACAAAGTTTCCTTGCCAGGGTTTCTGCGACTTTTGACCAGCATAATTATTCTACAATTCCATTCCGGGGCGCGCGCCATTCTGCAGTGGGATCCCCCCCAATATCATTTGCTATTTAAACCGATTTGGCTAGAAAATGAAACAATTTTTTTTAAATGCTGAGCTCAAACGGCAACTTACTGTTGGTTTGTTTTGAAATGTCTTGGGGTGTTCGGGGCTTCTTACTTGAGAAACATCTAACTCGAGACTTAAATGGAGTAACTTGAAAACACAGTAACTAAGTTCAACGTGTTTACTAGCGAAAAGTATACACAAATTATGGGAAAAGGCAGAAGTGTTGTGCTTTTTTCACATTTGATTTCTTCTTTTTTCCTATTTTATACAAGCACTGCATCAAGATATGCTTTAAGAGCTCCTTTCTGTTTCTCGCATCGTATTTTTTGTGCTTGCGATGATGACCATATCGAACATTAGTACGGAAAAATAGCCATTTGGAATCCATAACGCACATTCAGAAACCACACGTAATTCGTCCACAGGTTTTGTTGGGGGAAGTACAAAAGGGCTGGGACATGCTGGTCGAACAACATTGAAGTATAAGGAGGATTCCTATTGTAATATCTTTAAAAAACCCCAAAGGTGTTCTGCTAAAAGCTCCGTGGCATAGTTTATAAAACCCCCGCACACAAAATGTTTTGTTTTAGCGATAAAACAATAGGTTATCTACCCGAGTACAGGTGTTGAAGTAAAAGGGCTTCCAAAGGTAACTTTAATACAAGTAACCCTGTGGCACGAAAACGTATGGTTAAAATAACGTTCTTGGTAAACGTTTTCGCCCGACGTAGAATCAGATTGCCCAAAGTGTTTACCGTGTAAAAATACTGAACGCGCCATGAGTATAACCAATTCAAATAGTTACATTTATGATCTGTGTTGATCCGTTGAAAGCACCCTGCAATCAAATTTTTATATATATTCGGTAAGCAGAAGGGGATCAGGATGTCAAGAAATAAGATTCGGTATCACAAGCGCGGAACGTATGAAGTGCGACCTACCGCAGAGAAACTCGCAACACTGATTTTTTTTCGGGGGCTAAAAACGCCGGGATACGAAACAGGGTCAATTCGCTAAACCTGGTGAGGATTTGTGCACGTCTTTACATGTCGCCCGTACAGGTTATATGGGAAGGAAAGGTCTCAAAAGATACACAACTTTTTATTACGCATTCGCCCTAAATAAAATGCAACAAATAAACGAGGCCACAGTATCGCTTTTTGATACTGCTGTAGGAGGTTAAGTCGTAGAAAACTTCTGCTTCCAATGGCTTTGTATTACAAATCATTCGGCAAGTTACGAGGTGCGTTTTAGAAAAGGATTATAAATATCTCATGCACGTTAGAAAAATCAGGAAGTGAAAATGTGGTTCCCCTGTAAAAACCTGCAATAGCAAATAAGCCCTCAAATAAAATTAGATCTGAACATACGCTGCAGAAAAAAATTAACAATGTGCTATGGAGCTAATAGTATTGGTCGCCTTTCTTTAAAAGGTAATATTACGCAAACATACTGAGCTTCCTTCCCATTATATTTAATACACGTTGGGAGGCATTTGCTCATCAAATGGAGCGATCAGTAACTTTTCGGATGCAGTGTGCGTTTTGCAAAATACTTGCAACGGGCTAAGCCTAACACGAAATTCCGAGCGGCCAGCAACATACACGGCTACTTAGGCTGTCTGAGATAAACCTGCGCTTAATGTTGTAAGCAATACAATTCAAGCTTTCACCCTTAAAAGAAAGTATTTAGTGACAATTATTCGCAGGTAACCCTTAGAGAAACGATAAGAATATGATAGGATTTCACCTAAAGGCGTGCTCTAAAACTTTATGGCTGCTCGATTAGAAAGGAAGCTTCAGAGTTACCCTCATTGACGCGATTTAACAAGCTACAAAGGCCTATAAAATAATCCCGCCGGAGAACCGGTACAATTAAACTTTGTTTCGATAGTGCAACGGAACGATTTGTACGTTTCTAAAAGAAGGCAATTGAGGTCCAACCCGGGCCAGTCATGATACAGCCTGAGCCGCTGTCCAAACGAAGGGCTTTCCCGGAATGTTGAAAACAGATTGTCGCGTGGCTTCACTTGATAACTTCTCGTCGATGAGATCCGAACGGAAGTGTTTGCGCTCGGGATATTCTAGACTGCTTTCGCTTGCAACAAAATTACCCATTTTTTTCGGTTCCTCATGACCGGGTTCTCTACCGCTAGTGGCGGTCCACGTTTACGAGAAAGTTGTTCTTTTAGCCAACACAAACTCATCCAGATGGCCACCTAAATGTAGGCCCTTTTCGGGGATTATGATTGCTGTTTTTTTTTTGTGAAAGTTGACCTCTACAAATGAAAGTGAAAATCCTGGTATTTGCACTCCACTTTGGGGCAAAACCCCACATTAGAAATCAAGGTGAAAATGCCATACTGGTGTTTTTGTTTTTAATCCGAATTTTGGGGTGCACGCCAAGAAGTTTACCAGTAATAACTGGAATCTGCCAAACGATATGTTAAGTTGGTCAATAGGTAATGCGAACAAATCAATTTCACAAAAAATCTCATGCGATGGTCTTTATGTGAACGGGAGCTTCTATAGCCGCATGTTTACTAATATTTTATGGAATTACACGCCAAGCAACGCGGACCACCTCGAAAACATCTTTTGTAGTATCGACAGCCGACCCCAATAAACCAGACCCTCCAATGTCTCTTGCCGCTATTTTAAGTGCTTTTATCGCTATCAACGCACGAAATAAGCCACCTAATGGCTTTCCAATAATGAAGGCTTTGGTTTCTTATTTCAAGCAAAACGTTTCCGCAAATGTGCCCTTATAGCTCCCCCTAAAAAAACTGCTGCTCTGGCGTCAAACTAAGCACGAAAGAGCATTCCGGATCTTAAATGAACCACAAAATTGGAGAAGCCCAGCTGCGCAGAGCAGTCAAAGAAAAGGCATCCGATATTCCATTGCCGGCGGGATAGTTTAAAAAACGTACAAAGAAAATACAAATGCATTTTCGCGGAAACTTTTCTCTACTAGGAACCGGACAAAAAAATACTTGCTTACTTTCTTTCGTATTAATACTATGCTTGTTTATTTAAGTTAACTAAGACCTGCTCACGCCGTTCTAAATATTTACTGAGTGCCAGTGAATCCTGCCCGCAAAAGCGTCTACTATAGCTAAAACAAATATTGGTTTTATTCTCTTGAGTAGTCAAAAACTGCTCTTGGAATACAAACGGGGTGGCTAAAAAATACGGACCTTCTTTCGAGAAGTTCTGAACAACACAAAATATAAATAAGAGAGTGTCTTTGCCCACTTCAGCGGCTCTTATACACATATTTGCGCCGTTCGCTACGCAGTGCGTGAAGTACCGCCTGCGATTTGTTTTAGGGGTCATGGTTTCCACATACTATGGATGACGTTCCTCCACCAGCTTGCACAAAAGCAATTGAATTCTGCAAGATCATGCAACGGCGTAAACAAACACGACTACGAACAGTCCTAAATGGTTGCTCACGTTAAATAATAAAAGTTGAAGACTTCAATGCTTAAAGTTATGATACAAAAGCGCGAAAGCATTCCATGCATCTTGCTTCTTCAAGGAGTCTTCGGCAGATGGCGACTATAGCCTGCAACCCCACCATCGGAGTAACTGAAGCCACTTTTTCTACAATCTCTATGCAAGCTTTTTGCGACACCACCTCATTACAAGTTGATGGGTGACAGAGATTTCTGGTAAGATATCTAAGCGGGTGGTTTTTATTGCGTTTCATTTTCTCCACCCTCTTATGGCTACGGAAGCCGTCGCATCTAATTGGAATAGCGCGCACAAAGTTTTCTTTTTTTATTTTTTCGACGCTTGTGTTCCAATCAACCCATTGCAGCCGATAGGGATCGGGGTGCTCAACGGTTTATCTGCTTTGTGGACGCTATGCGGACACCAGCCAGGTTCGCGTTTTGGCCACTAACCGTATACCTACTAACGCCTTTACATTGAAATGTTTAAAAAACTGATAATAAAGCAGCTAAATGTTCAAATCTCTGCGTAATCAGTGCCGTAACGAAAATAAATAAAGGAAGCAACAAGTATATAAATCATCTGCACAAACTGAAGACAGAAACTGAATATTGAAGATAAACGTCCTTATTCCGATAAGTCACTGAATTAAAAAGGTCGAACGAATAATAAGTTTACGTTGTCATACAAAATTCCCTTTAAAGAAAACATTACACCCAAATATGCCCATCCTGAGTGGCGTCAGAACTATTTTTACCCTGCGGGCGCGAAAAATATGCTACTCTAAACATATTCATCTTTAGCATTTCTATTACATTGTTTGTATTATATTACCACTATCATTTATTTTTTAGAGTATTTCTGCAGGGCTGTACAGTGGTGCTACAAAAGTGTACATCAATAATCACAATCAACCCACCTACATAAAACAAAATCAAACAAATCAAATATTCGCTGAACATCACAGACGGTGAAGCCCACAGTAAAAAGGCCTGTTAGTGATTTCACGAGGACTGGGCCCCATACAAGAGAAAAAAGTAGCTCCTACTATTGTTTACCTTTTTTTATAAATGCAAAAAGTTCAAATAAATAAATAGAAAAAAATTTCACAAACAATTCATACTTCCCTCCTGTTTATGTACATGCCTCCTAACCGCGATTATGCAACCAGACTGGCTAATGCCAGCTACCAAATTAGCGCTTACACGGTGAATATTGACAACACCAGCGAGTTATACACAGGGATCGGCTCAAAAAATAAGTTGGGCTTTGCGTAAAAATGTACATCTAGTTTAAAGCATGTGTATTATACTAATATAGGGGGTGTATCCACCATGAATCATTTGTTTCAATTTTGTTCCTGATATTTCTGATTGTATGGTGTTCTATTATATTAAGTAAGGTACAGTGGCATGATGCTGATGCAATCATAGTTCTTAACATTAGCCACACTGCGCAGATCTCTGGGGATAACTTGTTACAGCGTGAGTAATTATGCAATTGGAGCAAGCCGCCCCGGGAACCATGATTTCCTAAGAAATCTGAGCTGGTTAGCATAAAGAGATATTTGTTACACTTCCCTGTTGAGCTGGCTGGTAATATGATCTTGGCTAAGCACCCAGGCTGGCCTAAGCGCCCTCAGTAAATTCCTTTCTGGTTTGGCGAAGAACTCCGCACCGCGTTGTGTAGAAAGCGTCGGTTCCACACGCTAATAAAGCTGCTAACAATACGTCCACCTGCATGATCTTCAAAGAACAGCGTTTTCTTGCGAAAGGATTCCTCGCTCACGACAAAAAACATTTTTCATACTTTACAGAATCTTCGGTTACCAGTTCCCCGGGACCACTTCTGGCGGATAGAAAAATGCCCACGAGTAAGGCCCCTGAGCGGATTTCTCGGCAAGATCGCGATACAGCCGCCTCTGATTTAGCCATAATATGCGAAATATTCTCAAATCACTCCTCGTCTGCGTATTCTTCGTCACACGATAGCGGCTCCCCACTTGTGTACGCGCCGCTGGAGTGGTTTTATACAGACGCTCAAAACAACTGTTGGCCATGTCCCGGCTTCTACCCGCAGTCTGCCCTCCAAGAGGTCCTCCGGTCGCGATGATTGTTCCGTGCTTCATTGTAAAAGGCTGCTCTGAGGTTCTCTCACCATTGCTGGGCCACATTTTCTGTCTTTCGCTTGCGGAGCGGCCATTTCCAAAATATCGAAAACCAGGTGTTGTTTTTCCTCTCCATAACTCCGGAAACGCGTCGGTGCCTAGGACCTATCCACCAATTTCCCTCCTCTCTTTGGTATTTGCAGTCAGGTAATCGCCTTTTCTGGCAATACGAAGTCTTTCAAGCGTGCTCTTAAAAATGAAAGTATTTGAAGCCCTTCATGAGCCTCATTATAAGGGATTCCGAGATTTCGTCTTGCATGCGTGTGTTTGTGTTCATGAGCGCGTATGCGCTGTGCCTACCTATCAATGTGCTTTACGCGTATTTCACGGTATCTGTATTCTCCAGTATAACACGACCACTTCACTGTTTAGAACATGAGTGTTTGCAGATGCCTGCATTTTGTCAGGCACCCTGTGTTCGTGTATGTTAATGCACCCGACCGTAATATTCATATCTTACATGCGTAATTTGTGCGTTTGTGCTTTTGTATGTGTGTGAATTGTGTGCGTGCGTGTGCACATGCGTGCGTGCGCGAGTGCTCACGTGTGAGTGTGTGTGTGTTTGTGTGTTTGTTGTGTTTGTGTGTGTGTGTGTGTGTGTGTGTGTGTGTGTGTGTGCGTGCGCGCGCGCGCGTGCGTGCGGGTGTTTGGTGCTAAACTGTTCTTCATGGTTCCCTGCAATTCGCATTCAATGTCCATACTTCATTGTTTATTTCGTTTGTGTGCCACCCTGTGGTTCTAGTGCACCACCCACGAAGGCCTAGCGTATTGGTGGACTTTACCAAGTAAATAAAGAGTAAAGCAATAATAGCATGAGCCGGATACAAAGGGCAAAGCCAATATACCATCCACCTTTTGATGGATACCGCCTGCATGAAATATTTAAAAGGTGGGATTACCTTGTCGAATGCCTCATACGAAGGCCTTTCAACTATAAATGTTTTTAAGACGGGTAACGTCAAATCACTATTTTTCAGTATTGCGTTCCTAAACACCAAAAAGCGAGAAATACCCTACAATTAGTGACCATCGCCACAGTCACTTCGACTGAATATCGTCTGATCCGTGAACTATTTGCTTCCGTAAAATAAACCTTACTTTCCCGGAGCCGCCCGGTGCTCATCAGAAGTCTCCAGGTGCCCCATTATTGGGTCAGCCATGGTACCACATGTTTGAACTGAGAACGCTATCGCTCCCTCTGGACGCCCTGCTCATGTTCGTTTACGCTGTTACAGAAAAAATAGAAGCAGCACAGTAGTCACACAGAGATTTTTCGAATATGTCGATCTCTAAACACCTTTAAACGTAGGATTAACCGTATGCCGCTATATTTTAAGAAGAGTGACAGTTTTTCCCCTCATTCGTGAAGGCAGTCAGTGTGCTGCGCTTGTTTGAACGCCAACAACTCCGGTTATCTCTGCACTGTAGGGCACGGTTTTGTTTAGGCCAAAATGCCTTCACATTCGAAGTTTGCACGCGGCCATCTACCCTTCCCCGCTTACGCACCGCCATGAAGATATCGTACATCTAGCACACTTTAATCAAGATAGACCCGAGAGCACGATTGTAGTTTCGTCTCTCCGCGCACCAAGCAGCTCACAAACCGCGCCGTCTAGGTCATAATTCTTCCGCCCCAATGATGGCTCCCACTATGATGATATACCTTCTCCACCGGGGGTTCGGAAACTACCGCCATGATTTATTGAGGCAGGCCCAGCTCTCAAACGGCTCGTTCGTCAAGCGCTTAACCGCATTCAAGGCACGCGCACTTTGAACAGATAGGTATAATGCTGGAAGCCAGCCCACAGAAGAGTCACTTCAGGCTGCACTGCAAAAAAAAATTGTCCGAAATATGCAACGCCGGAGGATAGACTGGCGTCAGCGGGCACCGTGGCGGGTTTTATTTCCACTTGTTTTTTTGTTCTGGTGGTATCGAGCAAGTTGCATACAGCCAGGCAGATCTCTTCAAAATAACGAGCAGGGTAGCGCATATTAGCATCTTCTGCGTGGCAAACAGCTCAAAATACATGTTGGAAAGAGCACTGGGAGACAGCTGGTGAAGAGACCCCAAGAAGTGAGACGGTTTCAAGGGGTTCTTGAATGAGGATTCTTCCCCAGGGCTAACTGTTCTACAGAGACGTTGATTCCTCATCCTCAAATATTGCCACTAACGCCTGAAGATATATATTTTTATGCCGTTAGGTTAGATAATATAGTTTTTGAGACCGTTATAAGTCATCTCGCCAAAACTGTTTATAACTTGTCTGCAGGAGGTATTCAGGAAACGTGAGTAGAAAAATCCTACACTACGGATAAACGAAGAATAATTCAGCCATTTGAGGTTTTCCAACGACATGGTCTTGATAGGCGAGTCTGAAAAACACCTACAAAAATGCTTCATAACCTAAATACAGAAAGCAAGGAAGCGGGACTCAAAAACTGGGAGTAAATCTAAAGTTATAGTAAATAAATATGCCGAAAGCGCTCTGGACAGCCTATGTAAAAAAATGCCAGAATAAGGTGAGGATTATAACAACCTGTCAGTTCATCCGTGCTGATCCCAACGACTAGAAAAAAAATCCGCCGCAGAATTGGTATGGGCTGGGGGGCATTCGCCAAATCCTCCCAGATAATGAAAAGTAAGCTACCTCTATCACTGAAAAGCAGATAATGAAACCAATACGTCCAGCCGGTGATGACATATGGAGCGGAAACTTGGTGCCTCCCAAAAAAACTGGGCAACAATTTTTGATCGGCGCAACGGGCCATGGGATAAATCATCATTAAAACTTTGAGAGAGCCAACGAGCTACCTGGATCAGAGAACGAACTACCGAAGATGACATCCTAGTTCAAATAAAGAAAAAAACGGTCTTGGGCTGGCTACGTTGTTAAGCGAAATGACCATTGGTGGACTTCCAGGGTGATAGAGTGTACAGCACGGGACGGGTCTAGAAAACTGGAGAGCAAACTACTCGATGAAGGTAAAAAATAAGAAAATTCCGGGCAAATAGTGGACTCGAGCTGCGTGGGACAGAAACGTTGGAGGTCGGCGGGAGAGCCCTTTGTCCTCCAATAGACCTACAAGGCTGCTGATGATGATCATGGTGAAATTATCTAAAGTACATTGAACCGGTGTTCGCAGCCAGCTAATGCAAAGTTGCAGACAGGTATTGACGCATGGCTATGCAATTTTAAGGTGCTTGCAAGGTGAGCGTTTTCTGCGGTATGGCGTGCGTTTCAGCTTTAAGAGGAAGAAAACACCGTGCTATGCTTGGTCTTGTGTTGTGTTCACACTGGGCATATCCACGAGAGGAAAATTTTGAGGTTACCCTAAATAAGCTGATGAGCTCATCCCGAGAAAGGTACTGAGCTTGCCATGTTTTGTCAGTCATCCATTCGATTGGGTAAGGTGTCATTTCATCTTTGCGTTAGTAGAGTCAACAAAAAGTGAAAGTGCTTCACACAGAACAAAAAGAATCAATAACTAATTGCACACGGTTCAATCGTGCTGCTGGTATTACCCTGGCATGTCATTGTTTGAAGGGCCCAAACCAGTGCATCGTTTATTTTGTTCAGGCTCCGCAGCATCGGGATCGAATGCCACTCTTTCCCCGATTTTTTTACTGCGCCGCCACATCATTAGGAGGCCTTGCCTAACTACCCAATATCAAACCCGCTGTATACCACGTGGAATTTTGGCTTACGTCATCGTTCGTTCACTGGCTGCCAGTCGGGAAAACCTGCAGCTCCTATAGAAGTCATATATTGAGGAAAAGGTGTGTCGAAGAAATTATTGTGTTATTTCTCCCTTGCCATTGAAGTTTTATATGCCCCGGCTCATCACCCACGGTACGATTTTTTTGTGTGTGTGATTCCGTGTACTCCTCAACACCTTTTTGTCCCTGACTCGTTTTATAAAACAAATGAGTGTAAGGCCTTTGTCTGCAAACACAGTAGCAATCCTTCCAACATCAAAAAGTGTTTGGGCACCGAAAAAAAAACTTATCTAATAGCCTGGTGCGGTGCGGGCCCCCTGCGCAATATGCAGATTCATTCATGCAGTAGTTTTTCAGGAGTTTTTTTCCAAAATGGCGTCTCGTTGTCGTAGGAGTATATGAGGAACCCGGTTGGTATTACGCGCGGCTTCTTCCAGAAGGACTTCCACTCCTTACAAACTCTCCCTCCGAGCCTGAAAATGCACAGTTTTCGGCCTGCTGGCCTGCGTATCACCCTCCCTACATTTTCACTTAAAAATACAGACCCGAGTGAAACATTACGTACGTCCTAAAATGTGCGGCATACTCGGGCCAACAAGGTCGCTTGTAGAGACAGGTTTAATAAACAGTTGTCTACGTAGAAAAAAATTCGGTCATAAATACAAAAATCAAATGCTTGAGAAAATCATTTGCACTGTTCTATTTCCACTCGAATGGTGCTAATATTACAAAAAAACGCGAAATCATAAATAAAACACTTACTTTCGATTTCCTTCAATCAGTTTTTATAAATTCCCGCCCAGGACATGCGTGCACCCAACAGCTCCAGTGCGTCACCATACTGAACGGCAGTCATACATTCCTTGACAGCACGCTGCTACCAGCGTACGTCAGCATTTTTTCCCAACCAAAGCACCTTGTGGGCGGAGCCCTTTGGTGGCCGTATCTGGACTTAGCCGCGTAGCCGTCGTAGCCCAGTGAACGATGGCAAGACCGAGGAGTGCAAGAAAAAGCGAACGATGAAAGAATGCAAAAAAGGAGAGTGTCGCGAAATTGGGAGAGGAGGGCGGTTCGTCGTGGCGGCGCGAGCCAGCGCTCTCCGAAACTTAGCGGTGGGGGGGAGGAGTCAGTACGCTGGGCCGCACAAGGCCCTTTCCTGGTTGTGACAGGACTACTGCATCGTTTGTAGCCGTCAAGCCTTGGACGAAACGAACGCTACCCCCTCACCTTTTTCTACCCCTCTTTCTGTTTTCCTATCCTTTGTCACCACCAATTTCCCTTCCGTGGACTGCGTTTTTAAGGGTGAGCTCCCCGTTGAGTTGAACAATACCCCCAGTTCTTTTCTCTTCCCTGCTTTCTTAATAAATCACCCCCACCACCACATCAGGCACTCGTCTGCGCGACGCTGGCGAAAACGTGGGGGGAGAGCTCGTTACGATGATGTGAGTTCCATGCCTAAGACGCTGGTCGCGGTCCGACGCAGAGGCTCATCATCGCTGTCGTCGAGAGAACCCACGAGTGAGTATGGCCTCAGCTCACTGCTGCTGGACCCAAATATCGCATTCGCGGGTATCGTAATCACCAGCCAATTTTTTTTTTCTAGCTCAAAACGCAAAAACAATTTTTTCTCGCGTGATATTTTATGCCCTCTTAAGCCTTAACACCACCAGCTATCGGGGGAGCAGCCACTTTTCCTGCAAAATTTTTCCCTTGATGTTTAGGGCGAAATCTATGAAGTATATAATGAAAAGCAGCATTAAGAAGAATGTATGCGTGTGGCTTGTATATACAATGAAAGTTGCAAGAAAGCCTTCAAATCGGCGGCGCCCGAGCAACGAAAACACGATACACAGATTGAATTCCTTCTGCAATGCCGTAGCGCGTGAACCCATATTTTTTTATTTTTGCCAGAAAATTGGACACGGGTGTCGCTAGTATAGTATGCGGGAAACACATTTGGTGCGCAGTGCGACAGCCTTATGTACACTCATCTCTCTCTCTCCCCTTCTCCCCCTCGCCCTCTATCCCGTAGACCCCTGCCCTTTGCACCCATGCAGATTTTCACACTCAGGGCGTTGAAGCGCCGAACGCAGTAATCCAAAAGCCGAGGTTAAACGACAAAGTCGTCGTCTCCTTCTTTCCGTGTTTTCTTTCGTGACAACGAGCATAATTTAAATGGTGCGTGGAAAATGGTGGTCAAAAGCGCCAATGACATCCTTACTACCAAATGGCGAATTCACTTTAACGTGCACAACGGTTATCTTTATAGGTGTCTGAAAGAGGCATGCGCGCTCTTTCCAATAATCGATTTTTACTTTAAGCAGGATTACTATTCTCGTCAACCTTGTGATTTTCGAAGCTACACAGATAATTAAAAACAGCACTAAGGTGGATTTAGGGTACCCCCCAAAAAATCTGTTGCGGTCGAATATCAGCCTGATGATGTTTAAAATGCTGTCTAAACGACTTTCCTCGCTGCAGTATTATACCTTGTTCCTCTTCGCTTGTTACAAGTAAGTTTTTAGCGCCTGGAAAAAGCAGCCGTTCGTTTTCTGCAGTATAGTTTGTGTTATTAAATGTGTGGAGCCGTAAAACCTTTTCCTGGTAGACCATTAGGGCAAGAATTTTCAATTTCCGATGCGGTTTCGTTCGGCTCAACTTATTTCACACTCAATTTTTTTTTACCATTGCGTCTCAGTTGGGTATAGTATATGTCAAGTAAAAGTAG
This sequence comes from Haemaphysalis longicornis, assembly GCA_013339765.2. Taxonomy (NCBI): domain Eukaryota; kingdom Metazoa; phylum Arthropoda; class Arachnida; order Ixodida; family Ixodidae; genus Haemaphysalis; species Haemaphysalis longicornis. The sequence goes on along the minus strand of CM023458.1, from coordinate 103,785,566 downwards.
AAAGCATATGCCATAATCCGCCTCTCCCCTCCAACAAAATTTACCGGTCCCCTCTAACGATATATTTGAGTGACCGTTACCGTCGCACTGCGTTCTCTTTGGCAAAATGTTTGCTGGGGCAAAAAGCACTGCGTGCGCGATATAGAGAATACCGCTGCTGCTATAGTATCGCAGCTGAATCTATTTCTGAAATCGCCGCTTCTGCACGCTCTTTTACAAATCTACAGATGGTGTGCGGTCGAAAGACTCAAGGAAGCAAGTGCAAAGCCCATCAAAATAGTTTCACAAGAAATCCAGAAACATATCCAAAGACGACTTACTGGTTGGAAACAAAGAAACATATCTACGGCAATATAAGATACAATCAGAGCCCAAAGCTTTCTCAGAAGAATTTCGTAGTCTGTGCAGAGCAACAGAAGTTAGACGAGTACTTCGACTGGGAAAACATTTGAAAAAATTTGGTGCTACGTGGGGTGGGAGTGGCTTCGGTCGGTCATGCGGATTCCTCTTGTAACCATTATTGCCATGATTTAATACAAAACCTTTTTGGTGGGCCTACAGACAAGTAGACGATTGGAGTATACTCACTATACATATGGTACGGAACAAGCGAAAATTGAAAAATAAAAAAATGGTGCAGCTTGCACTGGTGGTGCAAGGATTCAGAAGTTGCAGAGCTGGAGGTTGACCTAGCTTCTACCCACACTGACAGCGGATCAGTGGAGAGAGGAAGCAGAAAGAGCGAGTTCATGCACGTCTTTCGTACTGCGGGCGGCAACCCAAGATTGTCACCCTCGACATAAACGGCCGCCAAGACATCGCCACCGCAGACCGACTCAAGCCCATTTACGCTGCCTCCCTCCAATTTACCCAGGTCTTCCCGGTCTCAACGACCCCTCCCGCTAATTTCCAAGCTCAAGCGAACAAAAACCTCACGTGGCAAATACAACGACCTCCCGCTCTAGGCGGGGGAAGGGGGGGGGGGTAGCCCTGTAGCGACTGGCGCATCAGGGGTCCGCTGCGCCGAAGCCTACGACGACGGCTCGAAGCCGACGATGTCGTCACACAGGCCAGAACGATGACGGGTGCCCCTCACGAGGCGCATGCTCATGTGCGCTCAGTATTTGTTTTCTTTTGTTAAAGCCAATGCGCGGAGGTCGTGCCATGCACCTCGCGCAGGGGGAGTTTTTTTCTTGGTATTTTTTGCCTACCGCAACGGACCAAGCAATAGCGTAAACAGCTCGCCCATTGAAAAGTAGTTTGATCTTTAGACGACTGCTCAACCTTAGGCAATGAATAGATAATGTTCCGATATACGCTAAACGAAGGCGCGTGAAAATGCAGTGTTGAGTAGAATTCTGGACAAAATTACCACTGTATAAAAATTAGAAATCGTGAACTCAAGACACCTGTTCACGACAATGCACGAAACCTAAACAAGCCAAATATGTTGAAAAAGTATTACCTTCCGCTCTAACGAGAAAAACGTATTTGCCAATATCACAGACATAACGTATTTAATTTACCACCTTTGGTGTGTTCATTTAGAATTGCCTATAATGAAAATGGCCTCCAACGTCTCCATGGTGCTTCACCACACCAGTGTTATATTTCTCCATAAAGCGCCATTAATGTCAATAGTTTTGTTAGGAACAAATTAAACTTTTTGTCACACAAAGCTTATCTCCAACACAGAAATATTTGCATTTTATCAGCTGCCTTATATAGTTGTAAATACAAAAATAGCGCGCCGGTCGTTCGAGTGCACCGTTATAAGAGGAGCCAGCGCAAGATATTTTGAGAGATGAATCACGCAGCGTTTCCTCTGCGATTATACGTCCATGCAGTCACAAAAGACACCCAGTTTCGGTCTCTCTTATAGTTTCACAAAGGGATCCTACAGCTGGAGGCGATATGTTAAAAACAGCCAAACAAGGCTTAATCCAGTTCTCTGAAGAACAGCATTTGGAATTGATCCCTAGAAGCCGCCGAGGGTGTTTGTGCTGTGTTATTCGGTATGTTTGTTTCTGGAATGTAGTCTCTTGGTTATAAAGATTAAGGTTCTCAAAGGATTCCTCCTATGTGTTCGTTGGGGATTTGCACGCCAACCAAAAAGGCTGCGAAGTTCAGTCGCTTTAAGCTTACCATAACAGCCAATATGGTAGGTTTATCCAGGTCGGGGTTGGTAATCGACCAGTTTAGTTACACTTAAGTCATTTTTTCTAGCAAAAACTCTGAAGAAGAGTTTGTCATGACACCATGGACACTGATTGCAGATGCTGCGCATGATAACGATACCCCGGTTTCATTACGTGGAGCACTTGAGGCATATTTGTGTAATCCTAACAGGAATATGTCCACTGGCACGCAGCCGCCAGGTCGGAGGTCCTCTTGCACTTTCACCCTTCAATTCATAGTTGAAAGCAATCTACAAAACACCGTAAAGCAAGTGTTATCCCATTTTTACGGAGAAAACATGCCTTTCTTTCACAAGAAGACGCCGAAACAGTGAATGGCCTTTGTTCGGCTGCCGGCTTCTATGAATGTAATCCCCAATTTATAAAGCTTAGTGCTGTTATTTGTGATCTCCGGGTATTTGCATAAGTCACGAAGAAGAGGCAAGGAGCGCTGGTTTGAACTTTACGACGGAAGTCATTGAGTGTGTTTTCTCTAATTGAAAAACTATTGCAATACAAAGGAAGTCATATGTCTACTGAATTTATACCCAAAATCAGCAGTTCATTATGATACCACGGGACATGATTGTAGAATGGTGTTATATTGATTCAGGCATACTTTTATGCTTTTACAATGTAGCGACACCATCGTCATCGTAATCATCAGCGTCACAATCATCATCACGGTGACCGGCCAGCGTCATAAGTTCCACGCGCTACAGATCGAACGTCGAGTCAGCAGCGGGCGGCCGCACGTCAGCACCGCTCCCACTCCTAGCCGGGCCAACGCGACCTGAATAAATGTAGGAGCCCACCAACCGAGTCCGCCTCCTACAAGTGGTGACCCGGACGTTCCCTACATGTGGTGACCAGGGAGTTCCGCGGCTGTTCCTCGGCCAGCGGCACACCGACATGGCGACGTGGGGTGACCCGCCAATACCGGCGTTCCAGCCACGCTACCCAAGAGGATGGTTCTTCAAGTTCGAGGCTGCCCTCTGGCTCAACCACGTCAGCATACAGCCTCTGAAGCACTCCATCCTCTGGGAGACGCTTCCGCTGGAGCTCCGCCGCGTCCTCGACCTACCACCGCTCAGCGCCACACCCTACGATGACCTTCGTGCTGCCGTGCTCGCGCACTACGGCTTCAGCGACAACCGCTCTCGACCGCCAGCAGAGGAGGTACCCGCGCAGCCCACGCACGCTTCGTTGCAGGGCATTGTACCCTCTGCACTATCCGCGTCGTCTCCTGCCAGTAGTGTCTCCCCCCTGGACCTCATCTCTTGCAAGGCGGCCTCACCCACGCGGACGGGACTTGCAGCCGACGACGTCACGGATGCCCACCAGTCACACCCCGCCACCCCTATTTCTACCACGCCATGCAAGGGCTCCGGTGAGCAACTTTGCTCCGTGACCAGCCAATCATTTCAAAACTCGTCTCCTGCTCCGCCAGAATTGCACGATAAGTCCACCACGATGCACGTTGTCGCTCACAACGCCAACGACGACGAATTCGCGTCTCCCGTCCGGCTGCAGTCAACACCGCACCTGGATTCTCAAGGACGTGAAAATGCCACCAGTGACGACTACATCCCGTCGCTCCGGCTACCAGCGCAACGCCCACAAATCTATACACAAGCGCACGTTGACAGCCCACCCAAGGCCCCAACACCGCGAAACCGGGCTACCACTCGTGACTTAGATGACCATACCACGGCCACACAATCTCCCGACCAGACAAAGTCTGTTATTCGGCGCCGCCGACGTCGCCACCGACGTCCTAAGCAGCAGTCGCCAAAGCGACCTCCATTCCGCCTCCGTTAGCACCACCGCCATCTACACCCGCTTGCTCTTGGTAGTCCTTTCTTAGCTTCTATCCTTTCAGACACTGCTGTGAGTTGGAATTATTTGTCCAAATATGACTGAGTTTGATAACGTTAAAATAAGGCATACTCCTTAGAAATGGCCTACAGATAAAGGCAATGCTCGCAGTTTAACTTCACAAACTCTAGAAAAATAAACCCCCCGGTAGCGGCTGTCCTCTCCTGTTTGTTGTGTTTGCCCATTTCTAGCGCTAAAACCATGTCGCACAACTCCCCAGTGAGTTGTTTCCTATGCTTTGTGTTGGAACTTTTTTGTTAAAGGAAAAAGACGTGACATTGAACGGTGGCGCTGGGCCTGCATTGCATGCTTGGGGTATGGGCCCGGCTCGTGCGCTTCGTCTTCGTCCTCTTCATGTTCGGTCATGGAGGCGGACTGAGGGTGGTCTGCGAGACGCTCAATAAAGCCGCCTGTTTTCCTTGAAGGGCGCCGTCTTCTTGTCAAGCGTGGTGCCGAAATCCGTGGGGACCACGAACCAGTGAAGGCATTCACATCACCGAAGGGCGGACGACCGTTTCAAGGACACCGCAACCGTGCCAGCGAGACCTTCCGAACACCTCGGCCGGCACCATCATGGATCAGCTGAAAAGAAAGCGAAAGTCGCAACGCTCTCTACTAACGAAGCTGATTTCTGAAACCGAGGCTGCCTTGGACCGAGACGGGGTGAGTCTGAAGGACTACGTTACCTTCCATGACCGCGTTACTGCAATGTCTACCGAGCTGAAGCAGACCGACCGCGACATCGAGCCTCATTTGACGGGACAAGATATGGAGCAAGAATATCTTCGCACCGCAGAGTACAACGACAAAACCGTCACGTGTTTGTCTAAGCTAAGCCAACGAATCAATGAGTTGAGAGCCGCAGCCGCTGTGTCTTCGGCCGCCTCGACAGAACCAGTTCCGCTGCGTGGGGCCAGCCACGGTATCAAGCTTCCACGCATCGACTTACCGAAATTTGATGGCCGTCCGCGCAACTGGAACCCATTCTGGGAGCAATTTGAGTCCACTGTCCACAACAATCCGACGCTAACCGACAGTGACAAGTTCGCGTACCTCAGGTCATCGCTTGTAGGAACCGCATCGGCTGCCATCGCAGGCCTTACCGCAACGTCTCGATGTTACAAAGACGCAAGAGACATACTTGTCGACAGATTTGCGAAGTCGGACCTGATCGTGCAAGATCACATCGAGAACCTTATTGATCTGCAGCCCGTCCGCTCATCGGAGGACGTCCTTGGTCTGCGTCGTCTCTATGACACACTTCAGGCACATATCCGTGGACTAAAGGCCTTACACGTCGCAGAGGACTCTTTCTCTACTGTGCTGCGCCCCTTGATTTTTCGGAGACTTCCAAAAGACCTCATTTTGGAGTTCAATCGTCGCTCGGCCCATCAGGACAACGCAGCTACTTCTGGTGATGCAACTGCTTCCAATCCTGTGAGTTTGGCTCCTCTGCTTGATTTCCTCAAAGCAGAGGTAGAGTCGAGAGAACGCGCGGACGGTTGCTTGCGTGCGAACGAACCACAACGTCCGGGTCGTCGTGAAGGACCTCCGAATTTGCAGAAGAGTTTTCGACCTTCCACTACTCGAGAATTCGCTTCAGTGACATCCGGAAGTCGCGAAACCTTTCTTTGTTTCTTCTGCAAATCGAAGGATCACTGTACCGACAGTTGCGACGCTCCCATTACAGTTCGGGACAAAAAGACAATGCTTCAGCAAGATGGTCGATGTTTCCGCTGCACAGCCCGGAATCATATGGCTAGAACCTGCAGGAAAAAGGTCAACTGCAACAAATGCCACCACCTGCATGCTTCGACGATGTGCGAGCCCGACGTACCTTCTAGTTCAAGGCATCAAGGACCGCAGGTTACTCCCGTTCAACTAAAAGCAGCCGCATCCCCAACCGTCGCCACAAGGAAAATCATTTACTTACAAAGTGCCGTGGTATACGCGTCTTCACAGAGGAAAGAAATTATGGCACGAATCCTATTAGACGGGGGCAGCCAACGAACCTTGGTTACGGCTGGATTAGCCAGAACATTAGCCTGCCCCAGAGCTGACCGTGAAAAGCTTTCCGTGGGTTTCTTCGGCGGACACGACAAACCGAAGACGTTCCGTAGAGTTGAGATTGCTCTGCGTGGAATCAACGAAGGCCTTCCTTTTAAGATCGACGCCCTTGTTACTGAACAAATTTGTGACCGCCCTATTCCTGTACCTACTGAAAATGCCTTGAAAGAGCTGCGCGAATGTGGTTGCACTCTAGCAGCAATAGATTTACACACTGGTAATGTGGTTTCAGATGAAATCGATAGCCTGGTCGGCCCTGAGCATTATTGGGACTTCATCACAGGCCGAACAAAGACATTGAGAAATGGCCTGAAAGCCATCGAGACAGTTTTTGGGTGGACTCTACACGGACCAACTTCTGAGTCAACAACCGCAGCACTTTGTTCACAAACCGTAGTACTGAAATCTCATGCGGCCACCGCCGAACGTTTCCTAGAACGGTTCTGGGACCTCGACACTATCGGAATTCGCTCGGAGGTGTGTGAGCAACCGCAAGACGAGGCAACACTGGCTCAGTTCAACAACTCTATACGGAAAATCGATGGTCGGTACGAAGTACGACTTCCCTGGAAGCCATCGGTCGAGCTGGACAATAACAAGGCGAACGCTGAACGACGGCTGACTCAACTTGTGCGAAGACTTCGACAAAGTCCCGACCTCTTGAGTGCGTATCACACAGCGATCTCGAAATACGCCAACGATGACATGGCTGAGAGGGTGGCTATGGGCAGCACTGAAGGCCCAGTTTATTACATGCCTCACCACGCAGTCATCAGGGAGGAGCGGACGACAAAAACTCGCGTTGTGTTTGACGCATCGGCGCACGCACGTGGTCATGCATCTCTAAACGAAAGCCTCTACAGCGGTCCCAACCTGAATGCAGACCTATTAGGTCTGCTACTCAAGTTTCGCACGCACCGTATAGCATTGGTGGCAGACATAGAAAAGGCTTTTTTGCAAATCGCCATTCACAAATGTGACAGAGACGCTCTGCGTTACCTCTGGTTCGAGAGAGCGCCTGTTCCAAACGAACCCCTTTCCGAGAGTAATGGAGTGGCGAATGAAACGGGTGCCCTTTGGTACAACTTCAAGTCCGTTCGTACTTGCCGCCACAATTAACTACCACCTCCACAAAATGTCATCGCAGCTTCCAGACACTGTTGCTCGGTTACAAGGCTGCATTTACATGGATGACATTTTAACAGGAGCCGAAACCATTTCCGAGGCACTGAAACTTTCCACCGAAGCTACAACACTTTTCGCAACCGCTTCAATGAAATTGCACAAGTGGGCATCAAATGACAAAGCCGTCCTTGAAAACCTTCGACTAAAGCAAACCTGCGAAGAGCATCTTATCGGACAAGCTCTCGGCCTAATCAAGGTTCTCGGCTTGGTTTGGCATGCAGACACTGACGAACTGGCCTTTTCTCCTGAAAGCGGGACCGATTTCGTTCAGCGTCGAGAACGACACCAAGCGGTTCGTGCTACAAGCCACAAGCAGGTTGTATGACCCGCTGGGATTTCTGGCACCTTTCACTATCAGAGCCAAACTTTGTTTCCAACGAATTTGGAAATTGAAAACGGATTGGGACACAGCGGTACCACGAGAAATATTGTCAGAGTGGCAGAACTGGTGCAACGAGCTTCACGCATTGAGCACAATCGTGGTTCCACGGTTTTACCGACACAACCTTTTACCAGGAAGCACAAGAGGAGCTCTTCATATATTCGCAGATGCCAGCCCCCTAGCTTATGGAGCCGCAGCGTATTTGTGTACTTTCGACCAGCATGGAGAATCCTTCTCAACACTCCTGCTCAGCAAGTCTCGGATCGCTCCTATCAAGGAGATAAGCCTGGCGAGATTGGAGCTGCTGGCTTGCATCGTGGCAGCACGACTCTATGCATTTATAAAGGCTCACCTTCCTGACGCCTTCAGTGACGTACATTTATGGACTGACTCCATGATTGCGGTTCACTGGATAAAGGGAGATGTAAACCGATGGAAACAATTCGTGCGAAACAGAGTCACCGAAATCCACGCCAAGACCAAAACATTCTGGTGGAAACATTGCCCAGGAAAGGAGAACCCGGCCGATATGGTGACGAGAGGCATCACGTCACAACAGCTAATTTCATCGGACTTATGGTGGCATGGACCCCGGTGGTTAAAAGGTACCGAAGAGTGGCCGCCACAACCAATGTGCGATACAGACTTCACGGCCGAAGCGAAAAGGGAGGCGGTTTTGAACGATGCACTACAAGTGCTCGTGCCTACATCTCAGACACACCCGCCGGTCATCGACATAGCACGTTTCAGCTCCATCGTTCGTTTAATCCGAACGACGGCATGGACTCTCCGCTTTCTCGACAAGCTACGTCACAAAAGCGTGCTGAAAGGACCCCTTACTCCAAATGAGATCGATAACGCGGAGAAGTTCTGGCTTCGAACCGTTCAAGCAGAAGCTTTCCACGACGACATCATAGCGGTACAGAAAGGAGAATTGCCACCTCGAGCTTCTCCCCTTCGAAACACTACCATATTTATCGATGACGAGGCTCTGCTGCGCGTGTCTGGAAGAATACACCACAGTCAGCGGTTGTATTCGGAGCGCCATCCCATTATTTTGCCGAAGCAACACTTCTACTCTAAGCTTCTTGTGCAGAAACATCATCGTAAGCTTCTACACGCCGGTGTGAGAGACACGCTCGTAGACCTTCGACAGCGGTACTGGATTCTTCAGGGACGACAGCTTGTGAAGAAAGTTATTTCTGAATATACTGTTTGTCGACGGCACCATGCAAAACCCATGGAGGAAGTGGTTCCCCCTTTGCCAAAGGACAGAGTCACAGAAACCGACCCGTTCACTGTTGTCGGAATCGACTTCGCGGGACCGTTGTTTGTACGCACGGCACGAAAGTTCACAAAGGTGTACCTGGTGCTGTTTACTTGCGCTGTAATCAGGGCTATACATCTCGAACTCATAGACGACCAGACAGCGCCATCCTTCTTGAATGCGTTTCGTCGCTTTGTTTCACGCAGAGGTTTTCCCTTGGTAGTGTACACCGATAACGCCCTCACCTTCAAACGAAGCAAAAGGGAAGTCACACAACTTTGGGAGACAATCCGTGATCCACAAGTGAAAAACACCTTTGCCAACCACAAGATTGAATGGAAATTCATCTTGCAGCGGGCGCCATGGTGGGGAGGATTTTACGAGCGCCTCATCCGTTCGGTGAAGCTAGCACTGAAAAAGACTCTGGGACAACAATGTGTGACAAGAGAGGACCTTGTTACCCTCCTCACCGAAGTGGAGGCCGTCATAAACTCCAGGCCACTCACGTACGTTTGCAACGATAGCCAGGAACCCAAGCCACTGACTCCAGCCCACTTTCTAACAGGGAACCGGCTGACCTCTGTTCCTTGCCCGACATCATCAGAACTCTGTCGTTTCCAACATCCGCATCTTCATAACCTGTGGGCAATAAGGCAAGATCTCCTGGAAACCTTCTGGCGAAGATGGGCAACCGAGTACCTGCTGGAGCTATCGTCTCGCCCCATCAAGTCAACAGCAGCTGTCAGAGTCGGAGACATCGTATTAGTCCACGATCCTCTCAGGCCTCGCCATACCTGGAGACTGCCGCGCATCACAGATCTTCACGTTGGACGCGACGGAAAGATTAGAGCCTGCTCCGTCAAACTCGCTGATGGATCGCAGTTACAGCGTTCCATTCGGATGCTGTACCCCTTAGAAGTGCGTTCTGAGGAAAAAATTCCCCGCATTTCCCCGAGGGAAAGAATGTGAAAGTGCGAATGCACGAGTTGAATTTGCGCGGTTCGGTAATGTTCGCGAAAGAGAGATCACACACACACACACAACTACAAAGAAAGAAAGATGCATTTATTCACAGACACCTATTTGTGTTGTCGTTGTACTTGATTGCTAGAGCGGATCTCAGCGTTGAAATTTCGTGTCAGTACTCCTTTAAGCGGGTGCATTAGCCCTTCTCACGCCCGATTCCTGGCCAATCCCCCACGTGGGTATGTGCCATGTCAGCGGCCAGGCAGCGCGCGCCCATCTTCCCCCATTGCCAAGGAAGACGAGGAGATTCCTAGCCAATCCCCCACGTGGGTATGTGATGCGGACATCGCCGGTGGACGCAGGTTCAGGGTCGCTTAAGAAGTGCATTGCACTTAAAAGTCATAAGCCCCGCCCTGCCAATTTCGTGGGGGGCAGGTTGTTGGAACTTTGTTGTTAGAGGAAAAAGAAGTGACATTGAATGGTGGCGCTGGGCCTGCATTGCATGCTTGGGGTATGGGCCCGGCTCGTGCACTTCGTCTTCGTCCTCTTCATGTTCGGTCATGGAGGCGGACTGAGGGTGGTCTGCGAGACGCTCAATAAAGCCGCCTGTTGTCCTTGAAGGGCGCCGTCTTCTTGTCACTTTGATGCTTCATCAAATAAACTACGGCATAAAACTGAAAACAGGTGAATGGTCCTAGCATCTCAAAGCGTGGGTTAGAGCAGAAGCATTCCCGAAATATTTTCAAGATGCTCCCTCAAGCTGAGTCGTGTAACGCAGAAGCTGCTTTTGTAAATGCTAAGCACAAACGTCTCACAAAATAATCGTCACTTTATACAACGTGCGAACTCATCGCGAAGTCAGAAGAGCAAAGCCGCTCTACCGTGATTAGGAGGAATGGCTGCTCCTTGCGACATATCGAAGCGCAGCAAAGACGAGGACAGGAACACAGAAGACGAAACAGAGCCCTTGCACCGCATACATAAATTGCAGAAAACAGGACGCAGATCTAAAACCTGTGTTTATCTGACTCGGTTACGTAGAGAAATTTAGAGTGACACCAGACGAATAGCAAGAAATATAAGACGTGGAGTGAAGGCATTCACCTTCTTTTCCGCCCTAGATGTCATTTTCAGTGCTCCTACATGTTTTGGCGGGTAGGTATATCTGAAGTATACAAAAATGTTTTTATACAGTTCTCTGGGATTCTGGTGTTGATCCCGAAAATTTCTCGTCTTTTCTGAAAGCAGGGGCAAAGCACAATTGGACAGAAGGCCCCATTCGTGAGTTACGCTGAAACGTTTTTTTAGAGTATGTGACTATGTGAAATTCTGTAAAAAAAGAAGCACATGCTGAAACGCGTACGAGAGCATTATGAGGTCTATGTGTTTATTTTCAACAGTATGCTGCAAAACAGGTGATTAAACAAAACTGTATTTAGCTTTTGTATTCACAAGATTGGGCAGTGAATCTTTTGTCCTGGTGAAGGAGCGAATCTTTTCTGTAGCCCTAGCACCAGGAGTAGCCTGAAGGGTTTCGACATTGCCAACCGTGCGGTATGTTCCTAGAACGCCGGGAATGTCGTAACATCGGCGCTTAAGTCGCGAACTAATTTGATTTTCTGGGGCCGCCAGCGGAATTTTAAAGAGTTGGTGGCTTGGGCGTGTTTACACAAACTATCAATACGGGGTCGGCGGTTTTGTAACGCTAAACAATACCGCCTTTTCTAGAGAAAAATTATTCGCAGTACGCCGCTTGACTTACATGGGTTACGCTTCCAGAAGTACGACACGAAAGAATACTGTAAATTTTAGATTGTTGTTAGGAAAAACCCAAGTGCCTGCTGTGAGCATGTGTAGGGAGTTCGCAATATATCCTTGTGGAACCGTACTTTGTTCATCGCATCCAGCCCATAAGGGTACAAGTGCGATATACTGTGTGTTTTGTATGGTACTTCATCAGCCATGCACCTTGATTTCTATAGGTGCTTCGAGGCTATAAGACTGGAATTCTTAACTGCCTCACACTACCTGCGACACTACCACCCATCTTTCAATTCCTCTTATTTAGTATGTATGCCTTTCAACTAACATGCGCATAAAAGTATGAAGACGTATTGGCAGCGTTGCTCTAGTAGGAAAAATAAACGCTAGTAATCTATATATGTGTCATGTTTGTACCAAGATCATCATCAAGACTTGCGTTCATGTGAGCTCTACATGAATTACACCCTTGCGGCACTGAATGTGGCAAAGTCAGGATGTAGAGAAAGTTGAGCTATTGGTAAGGTTTCATTCTTCAAACAAGCCTAACAAGACGGGTACAACGACAAAGTGCGAAACAGGCGCTGGTAATACATATCACCTGGGTCGTTCTTTCTTCGTCCTGGTCTGGTCAGCTTAGTGACATGTTTGAAAGTAGGTTACATGCGAGGTAAAGTACACAAGCGTTAGCTTGCCATAATAATGATAAGTTATGATAGTTTCTAAACATCCTTCTCCCCAGATGAAGAATATACAATTAAATACAGCCCAGAAAAACCGCACTAGGCTCATGTATTCATCCGTGAACTCCTGAACACTGGAATAGAAACCATTTATTGCTTGTATTTAATCATTTCTGGAACCTCAGTGGTGGTGACAGTGGAAAGAGAAGACGAACCTCGTTTGCTCAGACCGAATGGGGAATACGGTTGTGTGTGTGAAATCGAAACTCCTCGAAATAGACTGGCGCTTCGACTTTTCTGTACAGATTCGTTGGTCTTTTAGGATTTCTATTGACCACCTAATTTATATTCCGCCAACACACTGCATTCCCAATCCCTCGGTAGGCCGCCGTACGTGCTTGAGCATATTTTGAACAAGCAAGCATGCACGCAACGAACCGGACCATGTTTCAAGCTTACCAATCGACTTTTGATAAAGTATGAATTTTCTAGATACGCCAATACAGTAATCCCATTTCCAATTCGGTCGTCATTTATCTACATTATATTTCGGTTGGCAAGTTATCTATCAGTGCTGAAGAATCACTAGCCATTTTTATGGACCAAAGAACACCTTCTAAGCCTTCTGCATCGGCTCGTCCTCCCGCCGTTTCCAACTCATTAGGAAAATAAAAAAAGCGTTCATTCGTTTTTTTGTACCTCGTTTTCTTTTTCGCAAGCAAAAAGCACAGCAGTACTCGATACGACCTACGTTAATCACCTCAACTAACGCTCCACAACATAAAACGCTGCCTTAGTGATGTATTTACAGTTTCATTGCCATTCACATAATATTAGGGCTACGCCCTGCCGACCTTCATGGTAAGGGGTTCTGAAAAATAATAGGGCAACAATTGAAAACATAGGGCACGGTGCTTAAGAAGCGAGGATATAAATTATTCTGATCGTGAGATTCCTCCCCACCTGGGCTTCTCAATTTTAGGTTGTTTGTGGGATACCAACGCCTTAAAATATAACCATAAAAAATATTCGCATGTGATCTGAGTAAAGGCGAATCACCGGTCACCTACTAATTTCCAGACCGGCTATCATCGCCGAGCACCCTTCCGCGTCTTGGTTTCACTTTTGCGACAAATAAGCCACGGTTACTTCGACATGCAAACCTTTGGCAGCATTTTGTCAATTTGTGCTACATCTTTGCTGTGATGCCGCAATCTGCACAAAAAGCGGTTTCAATATCAGCCCAACTATATCCGACCATAAATTGTTTTTTACTGTTACGTAAGAAAATGCGCCAAATATAGCATACCCTACTGTCTTGCCTTCTTGCCAGCCGACCCACCTCGAGGACTATTTCACGTGCAAAAATGTTTTGGAATGTTTCCATATTTTAAAGGTCAGCGGTGAAATTCAGGTGAAGCTGTCAGGGGTGAAATTCAGGTATATGCAGCCTGGACGACCGTACGGTACGACTGCATGGACGACCGCACAGTAACAAAATGTCCTCTTAGTGCTCTTTAGCACTGTTTGAAAGGGAATCACAGCGTTTCATCCTTGAATGACTACCAGCTTACCTGAAGAAGTTCGCAGTTTCGGTAAGATATCCCGGTTGGTATCGTCATTTCAATGCGGTTTTTCGGCGTATCGCTGCCGCTTAGCTCTCGGCTGTCGTTATCGCACAGCCAAGTCCGCCCTGCACAGGCAGAGCTCTTGGACCGCTCGAGGTTGACTGTCGTTCACCAAAAGGCAGTGAGATACTCTCCGTACTCTCGCTATTATAGAGCGTTGGAAAAGGCCACAATAGCATGCAGCCTTCACCAAGCGTGCGCTAAATGTTCCAACTCCCCCAACCGTATCTCAAGTTCTTTTTATGTAAAACCAGCGCCCTACACAGCGATCGGAACAGGAGCAGGACAAGGACACACTATTTCCACTGGCACAGTACACTCCAGATGATAGTCCCGCGCGTAGTTTTTTGTTTCAAATGTCTGGAACGTGCATATAGATTTCTCCTCAAAAAGGGAAAATGGCTAATGTTTTTATTTTTTGTTGGCTTGCCGAGGTCCTCTTACGACCAGTTTCTTCTATTTTCAAATGCGTAGAGAAAATTTAAGCGGTTCTACCGAACGAGAAAACTGTCGGAAGAAGTGCGGAGCAACGATTCGCCAGTGGTTCCATCGTGGTGTCCTTGCGAACGCCGTGAGTTGATATAGACTTCCTGCAATTTTCGTACATTTACAAACGCGGCCTGCATAACAATGAGTGATACAGGCGGCGGTGCTCCTACTCTCCCGCCAAGATGGCATGTGGCGCGGTCTCTTGACTTGTTTCGTTATCAGTCTGCCGTTGACGCCGAAACTAGTCAACAGAGGGCGGCGAAATCCCTGAAAAGGTCTATAAGGATGCACTACATAGATATTTCATTATTCTGGGTAATTTATGAGCCAATCTGTGATGTTTTCCTTATTCAGAATAATTGCCTACTTATCTGCGGCCTACCAATGGCGCGTCCTGGAAACGGCGTAGCGCCAAGATCAGCCATCGCACTTTGCTTAGGACTAATTTATGCCTCTCTGTTGCAATGGGATCGACATTAGTTTCTTAACGCGAAACCCACGTTCAATCCCCACCAGAGGAAGCAAATGTCTTTTCGAAGCCTCTGTTTGTCTGCGTGTCGTCGTAACCAAGGATGAGCTACGACAAAAATATGGGTCTTTATTCTGATCCGCACTTCGAAAACAGGGCTTCGAGTTTTCCGAGGTTTATTCCATTAGAATCTCTTTTCTGAGGTCTTTCAAGCGTCAGAGTCTGTTTGTGCTTTATCCTTATTATTATTTCGTTTTACTAACAACGTATTGACGATGACGAGAAATACAATCATTGTAGGCTGCTTTGTTCTGATTTCGTGCCGGTAGACTCCATATCTCATCGGCCTAACTTCATGCTGTAGCTTTTACATTTTTATTTATCTTGTATATATCGGCTGCCCTACCATCTGACTGGCTTGCCTCTGAGCTTTTGCCTCGGGGAATGATATTTCATTAATCTCAGTAATATTCTGAGCCACGCGTCATTCCTTTTTATTATTCCCGTTTGATGCCCACGTAGTACGAAACCTTTCCGTTTCAAGCCGCATAGAGATTATATACCAAGCCGGACGGCATGCGTACTTAGGAGTACACGTGAATCAGTTTACATTAATTGTGTCCCGCTGCCGTTAAACTAGGTTGGCAAATGTCGGAAGAATCCATAAAACTGACAGCAGGACGCTGGCAACCTCGTGCTCATTCAGGGAAACTGTGTTTGTGTAACTTTAGTACATACATCTTGAACTCCCACCTGCAAATGGGAGCGAGGACGGGTAAATGTTACGACCCGCCACTACCAATGCGCAAACGACTTCTTCATGGTTTCATAACCCCAAGTCACTAAATCGCTTCCATTAACCCAGTTCAAAGTTATGTCACTGTAATTCCGCTTGCAGTTTCGTAAGCTGACAGAGGGAATGGGCTTTGTATGAGAAATTGCTAAAAACTGGAATTTGAAAACAGTTTACGTGGGCAGTGTGGTCACTACCAATCACGGTGCGCTTCAAAATGCATTCGTTGTCAACTACGATCCGCCCCATTGGCTGCAAATGTTCCATACCTAATCACCTATGGGAGATTGCGAGATAGCGTAAAGAATATGAAAGAGCAGCAAAGGCGCGGCGGCAAAATCTAAGCGTTCATTATTCCGTTTGTACCCGATTCGCATCTGGGGAGAAATGGCTGTAGTTCCGCGTGCATCAACGGATTTTGATGGTGGGCACGACACAGGATTCTATTTTTGGGACGACTGATATGTTTAGTTATAGTGGTGACATTCTCTCTGACAGTAAACTTCAATTATTAGGATAGATTATACTGTTTCACGAGTTTATTTGTGACAGTCGAGCTTTTAGCTGTTGAATCAATGGCATCGTTGATGATTAACAAAGAGGAATAAGGTGTTAGCGTGTAGTGCGCAGTCGCGAACAACGTTCGTTTTTCACGCACTTTATTTCATTGTAGCTTTTTACGCCTCGATTTCCGTTACATCGCTCCTTCAGTGCGCAGAATAAAAATGCAATTCCACTGCTTTACATAGTAAAACTTCATCAAAAACGTTTGGTTGCGCATATCTCCTTAGCACTGCCTGCTTGGACAGTTCTGACCTCCGTAACAGCAGCATCTTCGGGAAGTTACGGGTACGGAATTCATGTGGGTGCTTACCCGCAATTTGAGAACACGATTCAAAACTCCTACTAACGGATGTTGCGCCTTCTTTTGTTCAAATGAATGTTTAATGCTAAGGCACGACGACTGGTAAGTCTGGCTATAATATGGCTCATTTTTGCATTAAAAGTAGGTGTGTCGACGCGAGGCGCGGGAGTTTTTATAGTTTTTTCTTCCACGTTGGCGATTTCCGTCGAACGTGCGATTTTGTCATTTTTAGCCATCACGGTGTACTTATCTAGCTAGGGTTGGCAGTAACGAAAGCAAGTGGGACATTGCAGAGCTCTGCTTCCGTGTTTGTATTCAGCAAGCCGTATAGGCCTAGGGTTTTAGGTATTTTTCACGTCTGCGAACACAACGTCACGTACCTTCGCAGTGCGAAACGCTAGAACACGAACATCCCCGTGTGTAAGATGATAACGTGTGGTCCCCACCAAAGTCGCACGGCGTTTAAAACATGATTTTGACCTCAGGCCTTCACGCATCATCACTTGAATATGCATCTGGGGAAGGATAGGTAATATATTAAACCATATATGGAAGTATGGAAGTTTAAAACCAGGCTTATTCCGCCATCCTAAATTTGCCATCACAGTTGCATTTTGATGAAATTGTTATCAATATATTGAAGACAAATCTATTTTCTTGGAGATTCTGCCTGTAGGCTTCAATTTTATCATTTATATACTGATAACTAGTCTACTAACTCGAAAACGGAGTCTATCAGCACGGTTATCAAGATCACATCAAAAATCAATCTATGTCATGTGTTTACGGGTCTGCCTTAGAAATGACCGCTGAAAACATATTATAGAAACCAAATTTGCATTACCTTTTGCCTAATTTGTATGTGACCTGTACGGCGCATGCTCATATGCCTTGCTGGTCAGCCACCTTCACAGAGTTTAATGGCTTATTCGTTTTTACGACAGCAGGCGGAAAGGTTCCTACAACGCATACACCTCCAAAAGCCTTAAATAGATGACATTGCTTGCAGCCATGCGAGAACAAAAAAAATATCCTTATGGAGACCCGCACGAATGCATCCAATAAGCGAGGCGTGAAACAGTGGCAAATCGTATAGCCTTGTTGGCACATAAAAAACTGCAGGGAAGGACCGATCGATAAGAGCTGCAGGAGGAAAACTGATATGAATGGGGGGTGCGAAAAAGATGTCCTGCAGTACGCTACTCCGGCGATTTGGCAAGAGTGCTTGCAGCGTGCCATACCCGCTGCTTAGCACTTGCGCAAGCGCGGCAATTCTTCAGGATGAAAGGTCATTGCGAAATGGAAAGCAAGCACCAAGATGCCATAGAGTTCATTTGTAACCCCGGACTATAAAATGTAGCGGCAAAATCTGGCTTGTCCGGAAGTTTCCAAGGGGAGTCAATTCGAAATATAGCCGAAGCGTATAGCCCGCCACAATGGAATAGGCGGGAGGCAAAACGCAACGCCCGACAGCGGACTGAAATGCCTGCGTGTGCGTCATGAATACTAGGATGCTCCTCCTTGAGTTATGCGGTGGGTAAAAAAGTTGATGGATCAAAAAGCCTATCCGGGTAATACATACTGCCGAAGCATGCCGATGCAGCTTGGGCGAAACCCACAAAAATGTCGCCATGCAAACACGGTTTCTTTTTCTATTACCCGTGACGTAATTATGTCGGAGTTCCAACAGACCGAAAGTAGAATTCACAGATAAATCTTTGTCAGGCTGTACGATGGTGGCTAAAACAGAAGCCTGTCTTCTTGCCAATTCCTGCCACTTTGGATGCAGTCGGTTCATTCAGCGTTCTCATAGATATCTGGGTGCGCACGCCGCTGCTGTAGCACACGGCACAATATCCCGGTGGAGTGCCGCCGAACTATGCAAAAAAGACCTATAATTATCTTTTTTTCCTGTTTATTCCAGTTGTATTAAGGTGGAGGTTTCCAAAGGCACTTCATTAAAACCTATTGGTGGTTCGTTCCTAAAAATCAATGGTGTGACGCGTCCATTAAGGGCAAAGAAGTACGACAAATCGAAGTGTGGCTCTCTCATGGTTCCCCAATTTGTTTCATGCGTCAAACTAACAGTAAAAATACCGCCGAGTAATAAGGAACTCTTTTTTCGATCGGAACATAATGGGTAAAGTTTGTCCCCGGTAGGCACCGAGAAAGCGCATATTTCCTTAACAGGGTTTGCAACATGACTGAACAATGTACGCTGACAAAATATTGGTGTTAAAAAGATAACCTTCTACAATATAGGTTCATTTGAAAAATAAGCTTTACGGAACCCCAAACCAACTGAAATGACTACTTTGCTGTCTTATTCGGAATACTGAAACAAAATCTAATGCCCTTTGTTAAACCAAATGTACATATATCTGGTAAGCAATCACTGGTGGTTATGTTTTTACTAACAAAACGATAACTTTTGTAATTTAAGAACGCAACTTCCAGAAGAAAACCTCTAATAAAGGCCGGCCGAACAATGTAGGATTCCAATTCGATTTGCTTCAGAATCTTGTCTTGGCAAGGGATTAGTTCTGGTTCATCAAAAGCTTTAGAAACAAAAAATAAAACAGAAACGACAACCTAGAGCCAATACTACCTACGGCGCCAGGAGTTGTCACTTGGGAATAAGGTTATAATATTTTTCCAAGCACAGTACATCTTTAGCTACATTTTAAAACAGCTGAATTTAAACGAAAACGAAAGCCTAATGCACGGGTGGATATAAGGAAGAGGCAAATACACAAACCGAGGGTGTTTATTGAAACCGCTCCTAACGCTTTCGAGCCTCGTGGCTCCTTCATCAGGGATGATTGTGTAAGACCAGAAGGAGCAGTAATATAAGGTAACGTCTTTTATTTTGCTTTTACTTGCATATTGCCCTTGTGGGTCGGATGCCGTTAACGTAGATGTCGGGAAGGGCTCCAAGGAATCTATTGAGGCCACCCCAAGTCCCTTGTGTGTGCCAGGACTGCAGGAAAATTCTTTCTGAGTACTTGGTTTCGGTGCCAATCACCTGCAAGCCGTCGAAGTCTATTCTGTGGTCAGCTTTTTCGCAGTGTTTAGCCAATACCTTGCGCCTGATATTACACTTGCGAACGTCGCTTTTGTGCTGTCGGAAGCGTTCTAGGAAGTTCCCTGATCTCGTCAATGTAACTAGCGGGGCATTGTGCGCAAGCAATTTTGCGGACGACAACTTGACCGTTTTTTTTTTGGCGGACGCTTTTTTGGTCAGGGAATCAGCCGTCCAAGCGTTGACACCGGCTTGCGAAGGACGGTAATGCGTTCCTTCCGAAGAATGCAAGATAATGCTACACTCGTTTCTTTAACATAGGGAAGGCAAATACGGGTTGGTCATCAGGCGGAGAGGGCGGGGGGTCGAGACCGCGGAGGAAAAAGAGTAAATGTTGTCTAGCCGGGTCAATAGAGCGGAATTTTTATGTTGCAGCTCCATTGGTGCAGATGGCGTTAGACGCGGCGTATCAAGTTGCTCGTGTATTCATTTTTTCAGGAGCGGGATTATGGTTTTTTATTCCTTGTTCTGGTCTTAGCCCAAGCTCTAAGAGAGCTTGAGCTACACAAGACTCATGGGAATTTGAAGTGTAAGAATGGAACGGTAGGTAGCGGCTGGTATGCGTGGGTTTCCTGCACACTGTGAAATTGAGTCGATCTGGGTGTGTTTTCATCAAAACATCGAGGAATAGTATAGTGCTGTCCGTTTCTTTTTTTTTGTGGTGGACTGGATGGCTGGTTCGATCGAGTTTAGCTGCAACAGGAAGTTGCCTGCTGTTGTTTTTTTGACGATACAAAAACAGTCGTCCACGCACACGGGCGAAAAACTTGGGCTTTTCGGAAAAATTTTGCAGAGCAGTCGTCTCATTTTTTTCCGCTTCCAGATTTGCTGTGGTTACGCAAATAGCAGCCCCCACAGCATTTCCACTCGATCGCTTGAAATATGACTGCTTGTAGAGGAAATATGTGCTTTGGAAGCATCATTGTTTTAGTTGTTTTATTTTCTCTGGTGGTCGGCGTATTCTTTATTATGTACTTCAAATATAAAAAAGTTCCTCTATCTCGGCGACGTTGAGCCACGTCCTGGAGCTCAGGCTGTCGTCGTTATCAAGCGCAGTTGTGGGAGCTGCTACGGTTGCGGCGGCCAGAGAAACAGGACCATTGGTAGAAAGCGGTACGACGTCAAAAGAGACGAGCCTGTCTTCTGGGTCGATCCGCAGTTCGGAAAAAAGCTCGACGAAGTGGCCAGCATTCTGGACGTGGGTGAATGATTTGCCTCCGAGAGGGGAGAGAACCTAGTGAAGGAAGTTGGAAAAGGCTCAAAGTGGTGAAGTCGTAAAGTCCACAATGATCCGGAGGGGAACATTGGTTTTACGAATGTTGCTTCACAAAAAAAAAACCGGGCGCTGAGCCATTCCCCAGATGAGTTGTAGACACAGGCTTCGGAAGTCGGGGTACTTCTTGAAAATGTTGGCCAAAAGTTTGTTCAGCTCCCTTTGAACTTGTGGGGTTTCTTCTTTGTCAGTCTACCCGCCGTGGTGGCTCAGTGGCTAGGGCGTTGCGCTGCTTAGCATGAGGTCGCGGGTTGAATTTCTGGCCGCGTGCGACCGCTTTTCTGATGGAGGTGAAAAGCAAAAACGTCTGTGTGTACGAGATTTCGGCGCACGTTAAAAGCCCCAGGTGGTGAAAATTAACCCGGAGCCCTCCACTACGGCGCGCTTCATCGCCTGCGTTGCGCCGGCGCGTTAAACTCTAGAATAAATCAATCTTTCTCAGTCTTTACTACGTTGAGCATTTCATGGGGTATTGGACTGTGATTTCCTAGGCCAGGCGGTCAAGAACGACGGCTCAATTTTCTTTCTGAGCAAGAAGGCCCTTGACGTTATCATCATCTCGTAGGCTTCAGATAGCTGCGGCTTCATCAGGTCTCAAGTTTTGTTGGTGTTGTTGGGGAATGTTCGAGAGAACGCCCGTGTCCTTCAGTCTGACTGCGTCTCGGACGCAGGCTTCAGGTTGAGTTATCCCACTTTATGGCTGTAACCACTTTTGGCAGCGGGGGCCGTCTAGTTGCTACGCTAAAGACATGAACTTAGGCTAAAACCCCCGTCTGGGAAGGAGACCGTTGTCTTAATAATAATAAATAACAACAAAGCTGGCATGGTCGGTGGGTATTGCTTCCTTTTTTTAGCTCTTAAAGCTTACTTTCTTGGGATGCCTGATGTTTCTCAGATGCAGACGAAACGGCACCTTTTGCAAAGGAATCCAGTGATTCAAACGTGCCTGGTATGCGGTGACCCAGATGCCTGCGCAGGAAGAACAGATCCAATCAAATTTCATGGGCTACCCAAAATTCATAAGCCCGATGTGCAACTCTGGCCAATTGTGGAGTTTGCGACTTCACCGATTGCTTGCGCACAATGACCCGCTAGTTACGTTTGCGAGACCAGGAACTTATCAGAACACATCCGATAGCACAAAAACGACGTTTGCAAGTCTGAGGTTCGAACACTAAACACCGAATTCAAATTCGAGTTCGAATTCGAAAACCGGACACTGTGAAAAAGCTGAGCACAGGACCGACTTCGACGGTGCGCAGGTGATTGGCACCAAAACCAACTACAAAGAATATTCCTCGAGTTCTGGCAAAAACAAGAGACTCGGGTAGGTCTGAATATATCCCCAGGAGCCCTTCCCCCCATCTACACCCACAGCCTTCGACGCGCAAGGAGAAGATGCAGGTAAAAGTAAAAAAAAGAAGACACCTTATATAACCGTTGCTTCTGGTCTCACAGGAGGACCCCTAGTGAAGGTGCCGAGTAGTACCCGAAGCATAAGGACCGATTGCATTATTGAAAGTGGTTCCAATGTTTCGGATCCAACTCGGCTCCTTCGAGCCCTTCATTGGTGTATTTGGTTCTTCCTGAAGTTTATTCGAAATATAGGTTCAGCAAGGCTTGGGAGTGGGCTAGTTGGTGTTTTAACATGTTGAAGCGCAGAGGTGCGCTGCTTGACACGAAAACGGAGAACAGGGTGAATTACACAAAAACGGACACCTTGTCAAACAGACACATTGTCAAACAGACAGACACCTTGTAACCATGTCTGTTCACACAAAAACAGAAAATGTCAGGGGCAAACAGACAAGGTGTTGCGCCTCACTTTGTCTGTTTTTGTATAATTCACCCTGTTCTACGTTTTCATGTCAGGCAGCGCACCTCTCCACTTCAAGATATTTATTCGAAAGGCTTGACTTGCACGGCTTGATATGTAAGTGCAGCCTTAAGAAAGATTCTGCCCCGGTTTTGATAGTGGGATAAGAGCTAGGGTTACCGTTATCTGCGAAGGGGAATGGCCGGAGAGGAGCAATGGGAGGGATTTTTAGCTTGAAATGTATAGTTGTAATGAAATCAAGAGGGGAAGAATTTTTAATGTAGAATCAAATAAATGTGTCAATGAGGGAATAATCCACAGTCGCGGGCGGAAGCCGTGAAGCCCACTTGCCCCAGAAGCATTCCATAGCGCGAGCAAAATCTCGCCGCTGCGAAAGTGGACTTCCAGTACTGCACACCACATATAAAGTATTGAAATAGAGAAACGCCGTCAAAATACGGAACAGGATGGCACCGAAAGTGACCATCGTCATTCATTCACTCATTGCATGGCGGGCAGAACAAAAAGCGGCGCAGCAACGCGTAACTCACAAGTTAAAGCCGTTAAAGCCACTTTAAATCTTTGACATTGCCTGTTTCTATACTCTGGAGGCACCTCGAACTGCCAGAGGACAAAGTCTTTCGATAACTCTACGCAGAAGCGAACAGTCTGAGACATGCAGTAGGAGATTATTGCTTTCACATTCCCTACCCATGGCAAGTGCTCAGTTGTCTTCGGACTATTTTCCCCTCCTTGGATTCAGAGTAATGAATTGAAAATTTTGTTCAAAACCAGGCATCCGACCATCTTTTTTTGGTCTCACTTACATGCAATTAGAATAATGACAGAAAACGTTCATACAAAATCAACAATTCGACCATGTTTTCAGCAAGCACCCGTCTGACTGTTGTGGGCAGTCTTTTTTACACGTATTGACGAGTACCTTGTATGCAAAACATCCCCTCCCCCCTATATGATGCCTCTCAGTGGCTGTGAGGTACTCAAATAAATAAATAAAGAACAATACGATAACGAATGCATATATTTCCCCGTTTCAAGAAGAAGAATGAGGGCTTATTCCGAGCAACTTCAGGACCCGCTCCCACATTTTGTTTTTCGCAGGAGCGCATGTGTAAGGCTTAAACACACGTATACCTTGACGTGAACACTGGTAAGGATAGATGGCAATTGACAGACGACGAGATAAAGTACCACATGCTAAAACCACTGACACCTAACGGTGTGAACGCACAAGACCGATGAAAGCAAGTTCCTGCCAGTTTGCACATATCCTTCGCACATAGGCAGCACATTTCAGCTTTTTCATGAGCTATGAATAAAGATAGCGAGGGTGCACTCTTCCCAGAAGAAGCGCTTTTGCTTCTTACAGGGGCAGCATAAATTAGAGACGGCAATAGGTTAAATTTTTAAAATTACAAATGAGTTTAAAATTTAGTTAGAAACGTCAGTGTGGGTTGATTTTGTATAGGAGCTCGAAAATTGGTTTTGATATTTCATAATTGCTTTCCATTGTTGTGGTAACGTATCGCACGCGTCAAGTAACGACATTGTAATCAGAGAGGGTCATTTAAGTGTTTTGAAAACGCGGATAATGATGCCGTTTTTCGTGCTGCGCACCGGTGGTCATGAAAGGACAAAAAGACTTAAACGGTTCACTCTTACAATGGTGATGCTTCAAGGCAGCTGCTTTTCTAAAATTTTCATTTTGATGGGGTTAGAACCAATGTGTACCAATAACCGAAACTGTTCGTTTCTTGATGTAGTCGAGGGTTTGACGGTATACCGTGTGGTGAGGAAACATGCGTGGAATGTACTCAAGGGAGCGGTATTGCTCCGGAAATGTCATTTGTTAATTTTGACTTTGGCCAGGTACCAGTAAACCACGTCGTGTTATATTCTTATGTGTGTTGTGAGGCGTGCATGGCACAAAGAAATCATCTTAACACATGAAAATATTTTTATTAGGAACATCGGACGGACAAAGTTTCTTCACACATTTTTTTCGTTTGAATAGCCTGAGCAAGCCTTGTCGATACGCGTGGAACAACACTATTGCATAGGTTTGTGACGCGGAAGTACGTACATATAAGGTGCGCGGTGGATGAGGGCAACGAACTATTTAGAGAATGTGAGCTATACGCAACGTTCGTGAAAACCTTGACACATTATTCTTGCTTAGTGGAAAATGCTGACATATTGAGGAGCTGCTACAGAAGAAGTTCTTATTCGCGGTATGCTTACCGAAATGCTTTATTTTTATTTCCATGTCACTCTCATGTAATGACTGACTTTCGTTTGGCGCTGTTTTCCCTAAGCTGGCCTTGCGCCAATAAAATCCAAACGCCAACATCATCATCATCTTATTCGAGGCATTAGGAACTCGAAAGACGTGGTTTAGTTTCCTGTTCGCATGACTTTTTTTGGCCGTTTGGTTTTTGCAACATCTGCTTCAATACCATTTGTATATCTGTGTGGTGATGTCCAAGCGACGGAGTGCTATACCAACGCCGCCTGTATTAACATTGCCTGACGCGTCGAGCGCTTTTCAATGGGAAGGGTAGACACGCTTAGTTCAGGCACTGATCCGCTATGTGGCGCGTGCCGGCGGACATCTCGCCTTACGTCACTGCTCGCGAGTCGCGAACGCTGCACCCACTTCTACGACGTGTGTCTGTCAGCTTGCCTGTTGGGATTCAAGGGCCGTTTCGCTTACATCTTAGCCGTGACGGGGCGCTAGTTCTGTGGCGCACTGGAGATCTCGTTCAACGTGTCGCTCGCTTCATACTTGCTGCATTTTTCCAAAGATAAAGACGGAGGCGGACTGAAATAGTCTCATAACATTCTGATTGTCGGGTAGACATATAGCTAACAGAAAAACGATATTTTCGGATGGGGCAGCCATTATTTTACTGATATTTTTCTTTCTGGAGTATTTAGAGAGGAAAAAATTGCGTGCACGTTTTTTGTTCAGGCGCTCACTTCTACGATTACTTTCAAATAATATCACGTGCTTGTAAACTTCAGAAAATTATAGGAAACAAAAGGATAAGCAGCTGCGATCCCGCCACGCTGTCCGGGCGCTTCTACAGTACAGTCCTCAATTTTAGAAGTGCGTACCGATGCGGAGTGCGAACAGGGGGGTCAAAACAATACCTAAATGCGGAGGGGATAGAGGGGGGATGCCCCCCTCAGAAAATTTCATGGCCTGTGATCCGAGTAGATAAGCGCGCAAAGCCGGCATCAGCCTGCGGCAGCGCAAAGGATTTTGCTTCGTGACAAAGGAAGATTTATCAGTGACAGACCAAAACAGACAGGCATGGTGAAAAACAAGAAGGCGTAGGAGCGCCGCCTCGAGAACGCTAAACAAACTTTCCACTATTTTGCATAGTTTCCGAGAAGCGGCGCTGGCTGGCGGACACGAAAGCACGCTGGAAGGCTACGGAGCGGGGAAGGGTAGGAGAGAGCAACAGGAGAGTGGCTGTTCAGCCATTTTTCGCTCACGCGTTAGGCACTGTTTATACAGGCGGCGTTGGCTATACGTAATTTTGCTCAGGTTCTCAAGTATTAGGCATTCCAAAATTGAGAAACCCAATTCAAAGTAACTTATTGGCTTTTCGTGCTGCCAAATTGTCAATATCATTTAGATATTTATTTTAAATATCTCCAAATTTTATTTTTATGTGACTTGTGGATTTTTAGAAGTACATTCAGGATTGTTTATTCCTAAAGGGCTCAAACTTTGCCCTGTATAGCAAACTAAATAAGAAGGTTTGCTTGTATTTATTTGTATACCTAACCCGTACCCAAGAACATATATCTTGGTGTGTTGTCTGTAGAAGTTACAATAATTTCATAGGATAATCGTGCTTTTGGTAAACCAGTTTTATTTTGCCTAGAGCCAACACCTAACGGGCACCTTTAAAAGTCCTTTATTAGTACCCGAATAATTATTTCAACCGAAGCAAACAACCTTTCTTTCCGCAGTGGCGGCAATGAAATTCCGTTCTTCCACCGCTGTGCTATACTGTCAATGTAAATATTTTTTCACTGCGTTGTACCAACTAGTTTCTAATTGAAGCGGTGAAAAGTTTCAGTGTCAGCAGTACCTTCCCATTCGAATAGATTTTTTGTGATTGCAATCTCCAAGTCTGTTCATTCAAACAATGCGCACCTATCTGTCGGACATTGCAAGCACGTAACTGTGTAGCTACTGCCATATTTGATTCCCGTAAACTGAGGACATCTAGCTTCTGAGCAGGCTGTGTATTGAAAGTTTCGTTTCTTTGTTTTTGGATACGTTTCTGCGTTGGTATTGCATATTTGTTGCTTGGAGTACTTGACCTCCACTTTTTCTCTTAAATGCAAAAAAGACAGACACAAAGAAAAAAATGCGCACAACTACTTTTCGTAGAGTCTCGAGCAATGCAGCAGAATACAGAACACCCAAAGTTGAGTTTGCGAACAGGCCATCTCGAATCCAATATAATGAATGCCCTAGCTTGATTTTCAGAAATTCAATTACCTTCACAGCAATGTGTCCGGACTGTTCAAACAACCTGATAAATTTGCGAAAATGACTGAAGACAGCGGCGTAATAAATAAAGCAGCCTGCAAAGCAAATGTTTTTCAGGAAGTGCGGCCACAGCTTACAAATGTGCGGATAGTGATGTTTCTTTTTCATGCTACTCCGAAAGTTTATTGAAGAGCAAAAATGAATATTTGATGGAGGTATATTAATGCACAGTGACGACGTCGACCGCTTCTGGAAATTTTCTAGGATCTGTGCTTGCAAAGAAGCAGAAAAACAAACGAAAAATCTCCCTGTCCACCCATAACAAATGTTACAGAGAAATAAACTGCTTTCTCCAGCGTTCTGTGTTAGAAATCTACAAAAAGCTAATCCCTTTCCTCTATAACATATTTGAGGGTTTCAGAAGGAACAATCACGACAGGCATCTCCCTCATTCGTATGTTTTGATGTTGACCACACGTCTACATTTCTTGCAGCAACAAGCAACCCTTCGAAGAAGCGCGTGAATCCATGCGACGTAGAAGTAACCTAGATGTCTTTGTATTCCACTTCATATGCTACAATGGCATCCTCGTGGCTTATAATTAAGTAGTCATTCGTGTCGCCATGTTGATTCGGGAATATTTATCTTCATGAGTGTTCCTCTTTTTAAACGCGGTGCCCAGCATTTCTCAGCTGAAGTAAGCTTTGATGTAAACAAAACACTGCCGTGTACTACGTTTTTACAATGCGTAAATTGCTTTCTCCAATATACATAGAATATATAGGAGCTACACGTATCACCTTTTTTTTCTGATGCACTGAAATCGTCAAAAATATGGAGGTTTTCATTTTTGTGCAAAACTTAATACGCTTTGAGAAAACTGCCATGAAACTCTCGGGCCTTGCGCTCATCCTATATTTCACAAACAAGAAATATCTCAAAGAAAACACCTTCAGTTTTGAAACAAATGGTAAAGAGCAAAGATTTTCTTTTTTCCCCTAATGCAAGATTTACTAAATCGTTTCCCTGAGGAGTTGGCGAGATTTGACATGCGCTTCAGCTCTAAAATGTATCTTACATTTCAGCTACAGAATTATGGTTCAGACTGACTTCAGGCATACCTTCCGTGGTATTTTCTGCTGTTGACGACTGAGCAATATTTCTGTCAAAAACACAACAGCTACAAGAAAAAAAGTACAAGGAAAAGCGAAGCTTGGCGCAAGAACAAAATGGAAGACAAGAACCACGTCATTCAGCTTTCACTGCTTACAGTTTTGATGTTTGGCTCTTTTGTCGTCGTACACCATGACAGCCATGCCACCGACCAGGGAAAATGCCCGCTATTTGCATACGATGCTGGAAGCTGTCACCGGCCTCAAAGATTTCCGACGTTCATTTCTTCCTAAAGTGCACTTTGACGTGCGTTTTCGTGGACCTCGAGGAACAGGGAATTCAGTTTTTATGCGGTGTCGCACTCCGGCGCCTCTTATATGTTATATTACTCCTGATACTATCACACATCGCTGCTTTGCCAGCCTGTTTTATATTTACTTTTCAGAAACATATCCGCCGGCTGACAAGCGACACCCCAGGCCTGTCACATTGGAGGCTTACGCAGGAGGGTGAATGAAGAACGAGAGCACCACTCAAGTTTCCAAGTCAAAAGTAGATATTTAAGCGAAGCAATACCGTAGTATAAGAACAGTCCCAGTTAGTGCACTCATTAATCGCGTATTCTTCCGTAACCTTGCAAATGTAGCGTAAACATGGTGTTCCAGTATCTTTTGATCAATAACACAAGTTGTGCAAGGATTCAAAGAACTGTTTGAAAAAAAGCCGTTCCGTGGTATTTTTTATACTTCCTGGGGTTTCTTTATCAGAGAGAATAAATGAATCAGCAATTTGTCGCTTAAAGGTCACCGCAATTAAATTCCTCTCGTGGGTACGTACAAGTGCGTCATTGACACCTCAATGATTAGGACAGTACTTCTCGAGTTAGATAATAAATTACAACTAGTTCTATATTTCTCATTCATGAAAATTTACTGGCCGCTACTCGGCTCTGCTGGAAACGTTACGTCATTGCTCTTTCTTTAATTCTTGGTGCATCATAGCTGTGACACCCCGTATAAACTCTCTGAATACGAGGTCGCGTTACAACACAGCAAAAATAACAAAGTCAAACCTGCGCAAGCAAACCAACGAGAAAGAAATCGCGTTAGGAAACGCCATTCTCCCAAACGAGTGCGGTAAAGTAAATATCTACCACGTAAGGGAGGCGAATGACCCAGAGGAAGAATACATTCAGCACAGTGCTCGGAAAGAACGCCAAGGGAAGTAGGTACAAAGTTAGCTACGACAGAAAAGAACGGCGTGTTATCAGAACGTGACATAGAATCGACCACTGCAAACTAATGTCCCCACTACCTTCCGGTGCCTTCTTCGCTGCCACGGATCTTGATGATGCTAATAGAAAACAGTGTAGGAGCTGGTTAGGCGCGGGGGGGGGGGGGGGAGGACAAAATGGTCGTCCGTGTAACCGTAATCCCGAGAAAACTCTCTCGGCCGTTTATCACCGCATTGTTGGCTTCGCGAATGACCCTGCGTTCCATTGTATTTAAGGAGGCGGAGGGTCGCTGAGAACGCGAGAACGTATGCAGGGCAAGCTAGCTTGGTTATATGTGCCCGTTTATGATTGCGAGATAGAAATGCAATGAAGAGTATGAAATGTGAAGAAAGATAACTTCCGAATTACTACGGTGAATTACTTTTGTTTCATTTCTTTGCGATGTTGAAGGCGGCGTTGTGTGGATACGGCCAAGCACTTCTAACGTATAAAAAACTAAAAGATGCTCTATTTGAAAGAGTACAAAGTTTGTTTGCAGATGTTACGCCAGCAATTTGTCGATGCTGTTTTACGGTAGAGGGTTTATGCGATCACATGATCGCATAAACCCTCACATAGTGGTTCCACTGCTTTGGAACAAGTATAGCGTCATCCGTTGGTCACTCCCTCAGAATCCGGCGCATGGGGCCAGCGCGACAGCGATACCTCTACTGTACATGCTGTTCTCTTGTTTCCATAAAACTAAAACTAGAAAGGTTACTTTAAAAAGACCTCCTGAATCGCGGAAAACCTAATTTCACTCCACTAAGACACGAACGTATTTATAAAGACGTGCTATTTTGAACAGGTCCTTCCCAAAAAAAGGAACATTTTGTTAAGCAAGTTATTAGCTTTTTGATGGCGATGTTCACCGATATCTTTGCATACGCCAATTAATATCCCACATGATAAAATTGGCAGCTTCACAACGGTACGGTGAAATAAAGTGACAGGAATAAATACTCCGCGTCCTCCCAAAGACGCAAAATGTGACTGGTATATTCAGCTTATCCCATCGCCTGAATAAAATCCCGAGGGCGGCATAATAAAATACGCTTTTCTGTAGCGACACCTGCACCATCGCGCACAATCCGTCATGTGACGACTTCCAGTAGGTCAAATAAAACGGAGGAAATGGAAATACACAATGCTTGCGTCTATATCACTGAGTTTCCGAATATGTTATTCCAATGTATTCCATGGGAGTGTCCATTCGTGTTTCTAGCGCATTTGTCTTGTATTTTTTCAATAATTTCACAGTTATTCAAAAACCAAACGAAGGTGCACGTGTTACCGTAAACACACCTTGCAAATTTAGTATCGTTACCATGGCCCGTAAAAGTATGACGACGAATAAAAATAGCAAAAACCTATAATATTTGAAGAAGCCGCGAGGGTTGGTACATCAGTGTAGGAGAGAAACTGTAAACACTCTCACGGTCAAATAGGCGGAAGCTAAATGGCGATGATTGAGATGGGAGTGATGTATACAACAAAACGAGAAGTGCGCCACATTAGACCAAGGACATGAGCGGACCTATAAAAAGAAGTTTCCTCATGTAATTATTTTTTTATTATTTGTATTTTCGAGACGTCGACGTACTATTGTCCTTGTGTTATGTTCTTATAAGCACTGGATACAGTCTTTAAGTATGGCGCTAAGGTTTACCCCTATGTCGCACGATTTTTCACGCAAATGTTGTTTTCGATGTCTGTTGGACGTATTAACTGAATACCTTTTACATGAGTCAATCCAGGAAGCTGCGCTACACTCCATCAGTCTACGCTGATACGGTGCAGCGCAGACTGCGCTGCAATTCTTACGAAGTGTAGTGTAGTTAGTAAAACGCTGCTCATGGCCCTGGTTGCATATAAAACGCTTATAATTATGGCATGAATGAGATATTTTCTATTACGGATCATGTATAGTTTTATTTATTTCTCTCATTATATAGTTCAACGACTGTGAAGAATGAAAACTACTCAGCGCACAAAATATTGACATGCAATCACAAAAGTCTGGAAGTAGTCCTTCGTCGCCGAAGGCGGGATTTTTAATGTAGTGACACTGCCCTGCACCACGTGTGTTAACAACGGAACGAAAGGAAGCTGAAGAAGGACACCTCCTTGATTGGATGCGTTTGGCTGGTGCACCGACCGGTTTCGGGTAGTGCTCTCAGTACAGCTATTCTGTGCCCCGTGCTATTGTCATCGTTATCGCCGTCGCTGGACCTAAGGGGGCTAATGAGAAAGGCACATACCCTTACTGATGCACGTAATATTGGGTCATCGCTGAGCTGGAGATGCTCTGACACTTTCCGGCTTCGTTTATTATAGCGCAAGCACTCGAGCCCGCTCTACCTGACCTGATCAATATCGTGGTTTCTATGCTGCGCCTCGCCTATCTACTGGAGAAGCGAGACTGTTTACGGTGCTATACGTGCCGCGTCGAGCTGACATTAATGGAATACCTGGCTGCAGCGTCCTGCCTCTAGTTTCAAACGACAGGAGAGGATATTCGCCCACGCTTTCGCCATGGAATACGCAATCCAAAAGTGTTATCTCGAAAAAGTGGGATGAAAATTTTAGAGGAAAACACGCTAGCTCTAATTAGCATTTTGGGCGAAAATCCCACTTGGGTGTCGGAGTTCGTAGCGGCACGGAAATGTCCATTGGCTGCGACAAGTTCTATTTCTAAGAAAGGAAATCGAACAGAACACGCGCGCTCATTGGCTGGGATGCCAATGTAAGCGCGTGCTGCATAAATAAGGCACAACCCAGGTAGGAGCGTGCTGGCATGTGCAGAGCCACCTGGAATGGCAGAGAAAGCCTTTGCTTAGGCAATTTTCATTTTAGCAGCTAGCAGCTGCTGATCTTGGCCAACTGGCTGCTACCACACCTCTCACAGGACGGCGCAGCAGTCACCCCTGACGCGCAGAGAACTGTGCGCCTTTCAATTTGCCGATAATGCTTCCGTATATCTCCTCAGGAGTGTGAACGTGTCCGCAGGTTCTTAGAAGATGGTGATACGGCTAGGTTTGCAGGGATATATGTCCACTGAAGGATACTGCCGCGTCTCCTTGTAGTTTTAAAGCGCAGGGCGTGGAATAACAAAGAGCCCGGCATTTGTATTATTTTGTCACTACCACGAACGAGGAACCATCAGAGCAGCGCGCCCTTAAAAACGTGATTTGGATCTCCAGCATACACGTTTCATTACTTAGATTTGTAAATGAAGCATAATATATATTAGTGTGTTAATTTTCCAAGGTAAAAAGTTGACTTAGACCTGAAGATCATATATTGCATCCTTTGGGGAGCATTTGAAGTACATTAGTAATCAATAGCACCGTTTTCCACGCCAGTAGACGTCAGAAAGTGTTTGCTGACTGTGCTTGCCTTAAAAAAATTACCCCCGTTACTGGTCAATGAAATAAAGTTTGCTCGTAACTTCCACCTAAATTCTGTATCTCCTGTATGCCCTGTGATGAGAAGCTTCGCTTTTCATCTACTTTCGCAGAGTAGAACAGCACATAATTTTTTCTCCAGGTTGGATGACGCGGAAAGTTCTTATTAGGCGCGTACACACAAACAAACTTTCTATCTCTTTCTCTCTCTTTTTGTCATGAGCTTAAGCAGCAAGCATGCAGGAAGAGTACAAAACCAGAGCAGTTATACAATCTTGCTTCTCACCCTCACCTGATAACGCCGTCATTCAACCAGCCCAGGCTATCCGTAACGTGCCTCATGCTGCTCAACTAGATAAAATGGATCCTGTAGAGATTTCTGCCCCATTTCAAATTGCAGTAGCGGGCTGTACGCACAGATTCTTAACACCCTCTGCTTAATTGCTAAGCAAACCATCTCCTTGGTCGGAGAATCTACATTTACTGGCACCTAATGGGTATGGGTTCCGTTGAGCTTCATTTGCAGGGTGGAGCCGAGGAGGGGGAGTGCTAGTTATGTACAGGGTCCCTAGCTGTGCTAGTGCGTTTGCAACCCTATAGTACAGCCTTACTGGTATCAAACATGAAACTGTTTTTCGCGCCAGACAGACCTCCAAATTTTGAGCTTTACATTCCGACTTCGCGATTCAAATGCAAACCTCCGGCTTCCCGAGGAAAGCCAGAAATCCTAATCACTAGACAGCGCATAAGGCAATTCATTCTGTTCAGTTAATGAGCCGATGTGTACAAAACATATCTGAGCTGTAGAATTTTTCAAAGGGTTAATTCTTTGCATCCGCGACCTCTCTAATGCTTTTTTTGCGATTGTCGCTCGAACCCTCAGCTTTTATCGTCATTTCTCTAGCAATGCTCGATTCGACATTCTCCTGGAAAGTGCGTCTCCTTTAAATCACGTCGGAAAGCCGTTCCTGGAGGTGTTTCGTGAAAGGCCACTAAAAGGGCAGTCAACTAAAGTTAACTTGAAGCAAAAAAAAAAACTTTCTCAAGAGAATTGCAGGTGCGCTGGCGTCCCGGTGTGGTATGCCGTGAATTCTTTACACCACATTTTCGGACCCATCATGTACGCCATCACTGCATCTTACATCGTACAGAATGGGCGCTTCCAATATATTAAAGCGAAACTTTTTATGCCTCCCCGATGGTGGTTCACTTCACGACAAAACGCATTGCAGGAAAAGGCAACTTTGCAGAATGGGTTTCACAAAACAATGACGATGATAAGCGGAGGTAGATCAGGCGCCTAAAAAAATGCGTTCTGTGGTGTGAATCGAACCTGCGTACGTCGCCTTATGAAGCTGATGTCTATCTAACTGCACGACTCCGGCACGCTTGAAGCAGTTTGTATTTCGGACTTTGGCTTAAGTTGTATGGAAAAAAGCTTGCGTTTTAACAATTTTCTTCTTAAACAAGGGGCTCTGATTGGTTTCTGTATTCACAAATTGCAAGACGAAATTCCTTGTTTAGTATTCCTCACCCCTTTGTGGGCAAACGTGTAGCACTGTTTTTTAAGGTTGCCGCAGCAACATCAAAGAGTGTTCGCGTTAGACAGATATAAGTGCGAGGTACTTGCAAGGACGGATTATGTGCCTTTGCAGCTTGGTAATATTTATAAGGTTTCTTTATCAAGTGCTG
Source organism: Haemaphysalis longicornis (assembly GCA_013339765.2). Taxonomy (NCBI): domain Eukaryota; kingdom Metazoa; phylum Arthropoda; class Arachnida; order Ixodida; family Ixodidae; genus Haemaphysalis; species Haemaphysalis longicornis. Next base: position 103,750,765 of record CM023458.1, on the reverse strand, counting down.
TCGTAATGCGCGAAAATGACCCGAACTGTTTGTCAGCTCTGATCCCAGGAGAAGCCCGCCTTTTGATCAAGAAAACTTTAACGCTTATTAGTTACCCTTTTCACGTGGTTTTCAAACAGCATTATCTGAGTGGGCGGGGGGTTGTTTATTTTAAGGTGCCCTGGGTACAAAAGATGCTCCATTTGTATGTTTTCAATTTGGTTTTATGGGGCTGGTCTGACATACCACTCCCTTAATCCATGAAGATCAATAAAATGGGAGTTATAATCGCTCCTCACCGAAATTATTTTAGGAAGTAAAACTTCATCTTGGGAGAACCGTCCCATTCACTCATGTTTAGACTGCGCCACTATATTTGTCCATATCATATCGCCAGTCTCCGAACGGTACACACGGTGGGGCTCTTTTATTTAGAGGCTCGGACTCATCGGACTCACCCTCAATTGCCGTAAGAAGGCTGTCCAGGCTGTAGTAGTATATGTGAAAACAGAATGCATGATTGTTTCTTGCGGAGTCTGCGGTGAGCTCGAGACTTACTATCAAACAGTCTTAGTGTGTCTGCAGACAAAAAGTGCGTGGACACTTTGGCATTGGACCCTCTTGAAGATGGTTCGTGCTGCAGCGGCCATGAGCACTCTAACGATGCGATGTGCATCCTGATGCTTATACGCTGCCCATTACTTCCTTTAGGGCCGTCACCAACTGCTGGCGCGGTAATATCCCATCAAGGGTCTCCGCTTCCATTCTCCTGCGCTAGCCCTGAGCACAGACTACTAATTGAGTTGCTGGGAACGCCACACGATCCTTAGGCGGTCGTATAGTAGCGACGGTCTCTTATGAGATACGTGATTCGACTACCCAGGATAAAAGCAGCTTACGAGGAGAATCATGCTGCGTCGTCATCGCAACCATTCTGGAATATTATTCTTGAAGCACCATTTTTCTACTGCCGTTATAAACAAACCAACAACAAGACAAAGCTTTAGCTGTGGTACGATTTTTCGTAGCATTGAAATATTGTCATTTGTGAATTCTTCGTGTACCGAAAAAAAAATATTGCGCCCTGATATTGTAAGTCTCATCTGTTTTTACTCTATAATCGTAAATTTCGTTCGATACTACACTATGGTTTCTTTCAACACTCCCCTGCTTTTTCAAAACCAAGGTTGAACGTTTCGCTGATTCCGCTTGTGCATTCTTGTGACTCGGTTCCTTGTACGTTGATTTGCCATTTTTCTGGAAGAATGTTTACACGGCACTATTATAGGCTAACTCTCCCTTTTATGCCTCCGCAGGACGAAAAAGGCTGCTTCTCTTTTTTCACTACAGTATACCCTCTTTTTTCGGCCACCCCTCCACCTCCGTGGCTGGATAGTTCGGTATAAGCTGAGAGAAAGTGTCCCCATGATAATGTTTCCCCAGCAACGCATTTCGGTTTAAACGTAAAGCTGACCATAATATCATCGGTATAAACGTCGTCTTTGTAAGCTGGTTTTCCCACAAATGTGTTGCAGAGCGAAGCCTACTCACAGGGATTTGCAGCTGCCCGATAACGCACAAGCAGCGCCGCTGGTCACTGCACTTAATAGAGCAAAATGACCCTGAAATTTTCTGCCACAATCAATCCAACATGTTTACAATATACTATGTCTCTCTGCGTTAGCACTGTTTTACGAGACTTAAAACCACGTTTTCTGCTGAGCTTCACCTTTTCTGGTGTTTCAATTCTAGGGATGATGGTATGCATAAAAAGTCCATCATTTTTCGACTATTGAGACAAGGCCCATTCTCAATAAATATCACGGCATCTTCAAAAAAGTTCGACATCGCTTTGTAAAATAAATAAATAAATAAATAAATAAATAAATAAATAAATAAATAAATAAATAAATAAATAAATAAATAAATAAATATAAATCAAATACTGAATGGCAGACATGTTCTCGCTTAATGCGCTAATGCGCCGCCAACAACTCTCCTGCCAATGCTTGCAACTTATTGGCAAAAGCTGTAGCGAATTTTACACAAGATATAATATATTTTTAAGCGACCATAGATTAACTACCGTAACGGTGTTGCACTGTTTCAACAAACTTGTCAGGTAAAAGTTTGCCCCCTTGGATTCCTGTCAGCAGCACGATGTTCTTGTTGGGTAGATTACTTTTGCTCTTGATTTGACCCAGAGCCTTTGTCTGCCTGGATCTCCAGAAAAGAGTATCACATGCCTTGCGGTTCCATTTCCTACTGTATTGTTTCCCTACGCATACACAAGCTATTTTTGCCATTACTACTGCAGGCGATAACGAGCCGGGGTCGTGGGGGAACTTCGCCATGCGTTGCACTCCAGCTGCGTGAGAGAATCGCTGATAAACCATGGAGAAGGCGACCGTTCGTTCGTTGAATGGGAGTGACAACTGGTTCTACCGCTGTGGGTGCGAGGCACGCGAAAGCAGCTAACGCCCGTCGGCGAAATTACCAATAAAAACTGCTCCTCTTTTTACAGACAAAGCTGTTTATAGCTACGGTTCCGCAGAATTTTTTGAGGGGCAGCTTCCGAGGTTCTCCGTGTATTTTAAGCACGAGGTGTTCCATAGCGTGAGTCCTTCGCGTATGTGAATGCCTTCGAAGGACGAGGCATTTCAGGCTGCGGCGCGTTCGTTTGTGGGCCTTTGTTTGTTCCTTTTTGGTGTGCTTGTTTGCTTTTATCCGGCTACGCACTTGCAATAACACGAGATGTGTCAGTTCTTCATATTGAATTTCACTTCACCTAGTCACGCATACTCCCGTCTTCCGAGGAGCAAAGCGCCTACGAATACCGACGGCTGGACAGAGATGACTATGAAACCTCCGCCAACGAGCAGGAAACGCCAATGAGGAACCCCCCCAAAAAACCCCAAACGTATGCGGCATGTAAACTAAGACCGCCATCGTTGCGAGGAGATTGACCGCACCACAAAGACGGAGGCACCATGCTTAACAATTTATTGAACCATAAGTAAATTAGAAAAGGACTTTGTGGACAGATAGTGTGGGTGAAACCCCAGCTTCGGAAGTCTTCCACTTCAGCAGTGTTGAATGGCCCATGATTTTTAGTGCCAAAGTTCTATTACTTAGGTTCAATCGAAAAATCGGCTCGTTCCCCATAGCGTCAATCTGGTCTTCAAACTGGCATTATATACTATAATAAGCAAAGAGCTTATATGACAAAGCATTGTCTGACGTCATGCCGATGGCCGCGAGTTCTTATTCTTTGGCTTGAAAAGGCCATGCTACGTGCATTAGGCCGCAATTACGAAGCAATTCCCCTTACCTGACCTAACGTGACATAAGGATTGGTTTGTAAATGTATGTCAATTCCACAAATTATTTACATTTAATGACTGTGTAATAAAACCAGTACTCTGTAACCTACAGCATTCCTTAAAAGGTATTGCTTTTTAAATCAGTGCCCACTAACCAATTTTAAGGGCAAAGTAGGTACCTCACAAGGTTAGAGCGCATACATTCCATCCACAATAATTAGCAAATATCAAAGCACTTCGACAAAGTTTGTTTCTATTTTTCGTGATTGCGCAATTTCTCCAGGAAAAGAGACACAGCGTAATATTACGGATTCGACCTCCCAGCCAAACTCACATCTTCGTGACCCACAAAATCACAACTTTCTACCCTAGATTTTCTGGGCCCACAATAAATTCTCTCTGCACTTTGCAAGCGTGTATATTTTCCCATTATGCAGCGTGGTCGCCTTCACAGTACTAGCCAGTGTTATTTTATTCGTCAGCCACAGAAATTCTTAACCCATTTTCTGCTGAACGGAGACTTGGATGGCCCACCACAAGCGCGAAACCCCTTCCCCATGTTGCTCTGCTCCTCCATCGGTAAGCAAATTATGTCTCATGGATAATTTGTCTCGCAATCAGCGACCTTATTTTCAGGCCGTGGCCCCGGTCATGGCCTAAATTTCGGGTAATTATTGTGGATTACGCGTTTATGTTCGCAACTCGGGAATTCGCGCCTTCAGCGCACACGTTTTAAACTAGCCGTTAGTGTGACTTGATTGTTTTGAGGACGATTTTACTTGGACCCATTTTGGGAGTGGTAATTTCACTACATACAATTCATCATCTGGCCTCGTCGGCGCATATTCTACCACCGGCTCGAGAAGAGAAACATTGCCATGTCCTTTTGAACTATTAGGTACTTTTACATTGCCCGCGTATCCAGCGCCGAATTTCGTCATTACTTCATGTGGCTTGACAAGAGTACGCCGAGGTCAACATTCAATGTAAAACATCACTCAAATTCATGTTAGCCATAGAAAACGCACTGTCGACAAAGTAACAAACAATGTTAGCCCTGAGCCTAAACCTAACTGAAAACTCGAAACGTGATGTTAAAGTAAAGGGCTGCATCTTAAGCATCAATTTAGTTAGCCTAATGCACACAAGAGTTAGCGTCTCAACTGCACCCCTCTGTTGGCATAGACTATAACCAAAGTAAGTGCACCAAACAGAGGCGGCCCGAGAGGTTTTAGACAGCCACATGGGACAGTTCGAGGAAACTCACTGAGTGCGCTGTGTATCAGAAAGGTCACCGCAAGTACCAGCTACAGACGGATACAAAATGGTCCACTCAAGGGTTCCCATCCATCAATGCACACGGTTCGAATAGGCTACCAAAGTCGAGTAGTAGTATACCCCCAGGCTTGAAAGAAAGAGAGAAGGCGCTGTAAATCCATACAAAGTTTTTGTTCACGTTGCTACCAGCATCTGAATGGCACCCTAATGGTGGTTGCATAATATGGGGATTTACTTCGTTTGAAACAGCTGCAGTGCAGGTTTTGCTTCGCTTAAGACTTTGTGAATAGCAGCGAGGGAAAACAGCATTAGAGAAAGGCTGCCCATAAAGCTTAATATTTACGCTCATATAAAAAAATTCGTGCCTCGTCTTTATTATGTCGCTTGAAGTGAAACGGGGGACAGTGTTTATTGCGTCATATCTGGCATAGAAAAGAAGGCCCTAAGTTCTTCAAATATTCTCTCGCATATCGATGCTCCGTCTTATTAAAGCGAAAATGCACAAGTGTCCAGTCTTGAGGGGCATACAGTCAATTTGATTTTCGCAGTACAGTGAAGATACGTCATTATGACGGGAATGATCGCCTGCAGGGATATTTATCTTCAGGTCTTGCTTTAGAAGCACATTAAGATTATACAGACCTAACAGCGCTGTAACGCACTTGCATCCCTTCACCAGACACGCGCTGAGGACAGCCTTTGCGCTCTGTTTTGCACAGGGCAGTTAGAGACCCACAGGGCCAGGGTTGTTTGCCCGCCATACCGGGAGGAGGAAGTCGTGGCGGGGACCTCCGGTCAGGGTGACCTGGCGTAGTTTTTTACGGACGCCATTTACGGGCAATGAAAACTGGTGGCGGGTATTTCTGTTTTTGCTTCGTCTCAGTCTGGCTTTTATTTTTCTCTGTGGAAGCAAACAAGGATATACTGATCGATACGTGAGAATTATTCCCTGTCTTTTCCTGGTTATACAGTATCCGCAATTCTATGTCGACGTACTGGGTTGTACAGAGGAAACAAGAATTGGGACCAGTGAAGAAATCCTGTAAAATAAAGATACACGGTCCCCTCACCCAGCAACGTTACAGCCAAGATATTATACGCTTTTCGACGGTGCGAAAAAAATCCCCTATGTTCACATAACACTCTAAGGTGATATCGGCCACAGTACGAGATGTCGGCGCACTTCTTTTTGAATATTCTGTTCTCCAAAGGCAATGTTCTACACAGGATTTCCCCAAAAGGTGTCGCTTTAGGCTGTGGGTACTCTTGGTAGAGTAAAAACAAATCACGCGTATACACCAAATATAACATAATAAAATGGTCGTTGCCCGCATTAAGGCCGCAACGTCGGTAGAATCAGCCTAATATTACAGGGCTTAGGTTGGATGTGGAGGATATAGACATCCGTCTCGCTGTTTGCCCTAGGATAACATTTAATACAGATGACAAAACGTTCTGGATTATCGCTATAAGCATATCCTCATCGAATGAGAAATCAGAAAGGGACGAGAAATTGAGCTTCAAACTTAAAAAAATCCCACAGCATCAATAGTGCCGCTACTCCTTCCGTAAAATAGGTTTTCTTTAACTCAAGACAAAAAAGATTCCCAAAAACCGTCGGAAAATGAAAACCAGGCAGACGGAACGTGATGTGAAAAACGGTATATCTCAGGTGTTCTTGCCCGAGAACCGCATGAATTTCTAGTATTTACTCCACATCCAGTAGAGACCTTTTGGTGTAGTATAGTGACATCATACATCTGTATATACTACTCAAATATACAAAATAAGTGCATTTGACGTAACAAACAATGTTTTAATACGTTAGATAGGTTTCCTAAAACTAAGTAAGATTTCTTTTTTTGAAGGGTATTATTCAACACCCTCGCTTCTGTTTTTGCGAACACACATGGGCCTGTCGGACATTAAATTGGTTACTTTTTAGAGACGACTGCAAACACCATCTGATAGAAATGCAGCAATAGAAAAAAATCTAAATTGTTTTCTGAACCTTTAAATTTGCAGAGGTAAAAAATTAAAACGGGAGACTCAATACGTAAAGACACTTTAGCCAATCAAATAAAAACTTCAGATAATCACAATGACAGTACAGAGCTGGTAATATACTTGTTGTAAAAGCGTACACAAGAAATTTAAAAATATATATTAGAAAAGGATCTCCATACTTAGGCTTGAGATAAAGGCGTGCAAAGGTATGATACGTCCGATCATCAGTCTAATCAAATCAGACCTACTGCGTTGTCATAAGCAAAGATGTCGAGGCTCTGAAGAAAATCTAGCCTTTCCTCAAAATATCATAGAGCCTTACGCAGTGGCTTGTTTCAATGCAACATAAAATTATACGTGGGTTTTAAAAAGGGTTCCAAACTGAACCTTACAACAGCAATGAAAGGAATGCTAGTCGACGTGTTTCTACACTACTGACCATTTGACATGAAGGAACTCAGTTAAACACTTTATTTTAACATGTTTTAGGCAGTAGTTGTCTCCCCAAGAGATTATGTTGGTAACTGCCTATAAACCAAGCATGAACTTCTGAATGTTTTATTGAAGTCGAAGAAACTTAGACAGTAACAATGGACCCCCCTCAGAATATGGTCTCCTGGTATCACGGCTGGGGTTGGAGCGAGCAACAGTTAAGCAGGAACATCCCAAAAAATGTGTACTGTATATCGACACCTTTCAAGGTTGAAAGAAGGTAATGGTTCATTGTGCTTATACAAGAACAAGCGCCCATTGAAGGTTTTTGTGATAACAAGAGCAATTACCATCTCGTACTTCACCCCTTGTATTCTAACTTGTATCTCCACTCCAAGTGCATGCTTCTACTTCCTCCCGTTAGTTTAAAGTTACACTGCCTTATGTGTCATCTCAGTGATTTTGTGTTACATCATTAAACTCGTGCTGTTCACTGTGAAATGTCTTATCACAGGAATTTCACTATTGCCTGGTCATTTCCCGCTTATAAATGTTGCAAGCTAAATTAAAGAGGTTTTCCCGTGTAAATGTAGGGTCTACAAACAATTGCGTGCATTGCACATTCGAGGTGTGGTAGCCACTTTTATAAGATAAAACTTGGAAGCTGCGTGAAAACGTTCAAAGAAGTGGATGCGACTCACCAGCTTTTGCTAGGCGTACTTTCATCCCATAACTGTACACAGCAGATACAACGCAGTCTATTCTGGTGAAGGCAATATTTTTACCTGAGTAGTTTACTGCGGTGCCGGATACAATCCCCGGCGTCAGGGGATTTTCAGATTCCTGAAGCACCCATCCCTTCCTTTCTTCCCCTTGCGTTGCTGACAAAGCACTTCTGTCTACAGTTGGAACATCCGGGAAACAATTGCTGGAGCTCGTCGCTTAAGGGCAGTGGCGGGCTTGGCAATCAAGTTAGACTCTTTGCTTGCCGCCTCTTTCCAGTGAACGCCTCCGCTGCATCCGATTTGTACCACAAAGGACGCCATCCGTTCTTCACCAGGCAGCCGCGGACGAACAATACATCAACGCCGGGTGCTCGCAATTCTCGACCTTAGAACAGGCGCCTGTGAGTGGCGTGTTCGCTGACGCTGTTGGTCTGCTATTGTTGCGCTGAAATAGACGGCGGAAAGAGGTCTTGTTACTTTTGCCAGTCGCAGACCCCTCTTTAAAGAACGAAGATGTCCCACGCCCGCTGTTAGTTTATATTTCCTGCGCGGCCCTTAAAATTTCACGACCCGGTTCTTAAAATTTCCCGTCACACTCGTCTAAGGAGGTTTTCTAAGTAAAGATTTGTCTCTTTCTTCTCTCCTTTCTCACTCGTCAGAAGGAAACGGGCAGCTAAAAGAAAAGGGTTCGCGGGAGCTACGAGGTCTAAATGTTGGCCTAATGCACGTTTGTTGGATCTACACGGAAGAGAATATCGTTTCTCATGGTCTATAGACGTCACATTTTCCCACGAGTTGGTAGAACTGCATCCTTCATTCCTCAGTGAAGGCCAACAATAACAAAGGAAAAATATCATTCTGATTACGCGTACGAGGCAGCAGCAGCTGTGAGTGTCGCATCGCAGAGGCCCAGGATTGCCACCAACTTTTCTTAGGAGAAAAATATGAAAACACAAAAGACGTTGTGCAATGCATTCACTGCGCTTCCCATTACTCCGTACTCGACTCCAGCCTCTGACTGCCTCTGTCGCTTTTTTATGTGTGTTCGTGTGTTCGTCTGGCGGCTTTTTTTCGTTTTATTTTCATTTTTGATTTGTATTATTCATGTTAGCATTTAAATCTCATCACATGTTCGCCTACCATCTGAGTAGCAAGCCCAAAATTATGCAGGGCCGAGCTTTTCGATCGCATTAAAGAATTTCTCACTCTCTCTCTCTCTCAACATTTATATTTTATGGACGATAATGGTGAAGAAAGGACTACGAGTTAAGGCCATGCAAACACAAAGTCTGCCGCCTACTCTTCATTCCAGTATGTTGTTAGTTCCGACCAAAAACGGTGCTCATCCGCACAATGAATGTAAAATGCCAGCGAATCTTTTCTTGAGGTGCCGAGTTGGTCTTTCTGTACGTAAATATATGTAAGGCAACACAACACAATAATCGGACCCAATGCTCTCTTCTCTGTAAATTGGAAGGCCAGCGAAGCTGCCCTTTAGGTGATTAGCTGCTCGTTCTACAACTTACGGTTGTTTCTTTCCTGGCGTGGTTGGCCGTGTTCTGTGCGGGTGATCCCCATGAAGATTAAAAGGTTACCTGGACGCTGCAGCTCTGCTGTTATATTCTAACCGCTTTTCCCACCCGCCTTACCCTGCAAGGCAAGCTCCAAACCCTCCTGCCCCCCATCTAAGGCAGCCATTCTTTGCCCCGATAGCTAGTTGAGCCGTACAGGATACCCCCTCTGGACACTCGTGTGGGGGATGTATACGGGAATATGAAGGTATACGGCATCACGGTAAAAAACGAAATTACCGTTCTCATATGCCTCCAGCAAACCTGCTGGGATACTCAACATGGGTGAATCCCACTGAAAGTTGAAAGGATATCCCCAACAATCAGCTCCTTCTCGACCTCTCCATCATCTGGACCCTGGCCCATCGTCCCTCGAAGAAAATGAGACGGCTCACGCCCCTGTCTGCTTCTTTACCCACCGGGCATTACTCTCGGGATATAAACCTACAGCCTAGACTTACTGATCTCCTGCTGCTTCTAGAAGATACCAGGCCATTCTGCCCCACCATCAAAACCTTCCTCTTACCCTGCTGAACCCCACCCTCTACTAGTGAAGTATGAAATATTCGTCGGTTATCACATATAAACACACACCTATTACAACGCACCTATCATTCACTTTGTTTCTCTTATTGAATTCCTCCTCAGTCTCACCTCTGCCCTTCCCTGAATACCACCTACCACATGATGGGCCCTTGCCAACACACCCCATCTCTTGTCCCCGACCCCAAAGTTTCTCCCAATAAGTGGGAGGACGTTCTGACTCATTCGGACCACGCTGTCGAGAACTCTATGCTCACCTATGCCAGGGCTTCGGTGAGGCCATCGGGGAGACTGATGCCAACCCATCCCACCGAGTGACTGGTCGACTACTATTTGCTCCAATAAAGGTTTATTAATGAGTAGCCTTCTTTGCAGAGTACACCCATAGCCAGGCTCGCGTAACGCCCTGCATTTCCACAAAAATGCAGATTTGACGGAAGTAACATCTGTAATCATTAACATGGCGTAAATGAAAATATTTGGTGGCACAAAATTTTGAAACCCCCACAAAAATAACAATAACAGTTGCAGAAAAACGGTCGAACAAAATAAAATTATACAAGGTATACATCTCCCCAGAACACAAGAATAAAGAAACAAATCCGCGAAAAACTTGAAAATACGAATGCAATTTGGAATGTGAGCGAAATCTTCAGCACTGCTTGTTTCTGCAGAAAAACATCAATAATTAGTGAAGTAAATGCATTTAGCCGACATAATGGTATATATATACACACCATTGGAGAGAAAGAAACAAAATGAAACTTAAAAAAAAATAAAATATTCCGAAGTCTTTGGTACTCATAGCCATATTTGGGTGTCAATTGCTCACAATCTACACAAGCGGCATAAAAAAGATAGGCATTAGTGGGTAATTCTCTGAATTTCGACATATTATTGTATCTGCCTTTCTCATTTTCCTTCTTTTTCACACATTTAGGAAGCTACATTTTAATTTATGACTTTTTAGTTTATGGCTCTGGACTGATTCAAATATAGCGATTTTAAAAGAATTCGCTGGTATTATACAATACTTGATATATATCCAATAGTTTGACCAGCAAAATATTTTGACAGCGCCCCACTGAACACAGTTTAGGTTTCACCACCCTAGCAAGTTTTCGTTGCGGTTACCTTTTTGCTAGCGAAGTCCGCTGTGACACATACCCAGCGTTTAAGACTGAGCAACATGTAACACGTTGAAAGTAAAAGCCGGCAGTGTTATTTTGGAGTGCCCAAAGCAGTAAATTTCAGATATTCTTTCGCTCGCGATGACATAGAGATTAGGCTACACGATACATGGATGAACACACGCTTTTGGTGACCGCGGTTTACTCCCACTCTTCCTGCTTCTACGCGACGTGCATCCCTACATTCGAAAAAGCTTGTGATGTGGAACTTCTTTCTAGCTGCAAACTTATGAAGACTGCAGCTAATTATGAAGGTTAGGTACAACAAAGCTACTTTTCACTACCCTGTCAGCTCTCTGAAGAAGTGAGAGTGCCTCATAGTTTACCCTTCAACCGATGATATGAGTGCGTGCACTGCAGAGTGTTTAACGATAGAAAGACACCACAATAAATAAAGGTAATTAGCCTAGTTCCATAATCTTGTGACTTTCTTACTAAAATAGCATGCCTCGGTTGGAGCAAAAACGGCCATAATCTTGAAAATGACTTTCTTACTAAAATGGAAGTTTACTAAAACTGAAGTTTAAAGTGCCCGGTAAAAGCATTTTTCACTTTGTCCGGGCTTGTGCGAGCAAACTGGAGCAAAAACGGCTCGTGATAAGGTAGGTTTATCCTTCTTTATTCCGTGTAATAACAGGATTAGCGCGCGAGCTCAGCGCTGTCAAATTTGCAAGCGCCTAAACTCTGATTTGGTTGCATGTTCGAAGAATTTTTTATCGTATTTGCGGAGTCATGGCAAGGGGCACTTTTCAGCCCAGACGTCCCTGGGCGGTCGCTGCCTGGCGGGAGCGGAAAGATATTTTTGGGAGAGAAGCACTTTAGAGGCTCGGGCTGTCGGCGGCTCCTGTCGGCGTTTCCTGAAGTCACGGTACTAAAACACCAGGGCACTCTTTTTCCAACGCCTAATGCCAGGACATAACGCCTACTAAATGAAGACACCGGGACACGCGTTTTCCAACGCATCGCGCTAGGACGTTTTATCTCTGTAGGCAGAAACGAGTACTTAAAAAACACACTCGAACACTCCTTTTCCAACGCCTCGCGCTAGAACGCTTCAGGCTTTAAAGACAGGAGACTTTTACAGAAAAGCTGTATACCTCTACCTTTGAATGGTTTCACCTCCGTGGGCAAAAATGCCGAGGCGCCAAGACCTAAGATGCCAAGGGCTCAGCATCAAAATCGCATTATGGATAATAAGGAACATTTTTATAATGGTACCCCGCTACCATGTGTTAATGGTAAAGATTTTGTTTGTACATTGTCTCTGCAGGCTATGCAGGAACTAGTGACTCCAACCGGCGCTTCACCGGCGCCCAATCAGCGCAAGCCATGTAGCAAAGTCACAATTACTCGCATTAGCGACAGCAAAAATTACCAACAACCCAGGCTGCCATTCTCACCCAACTTTCTTACCCAATTTCAGTTTTTATACGCAAGCCAGGTTTATGAGGGGGCAGTGTCCTTTCGTCTACCCTTTGTATGCGTTTTTACAAGCATCTCTAAGGTCTTTACTATCTAGAAAAAAAAAACATTAAAAAACTGTCCGTGACTTTAAAGCTTGCTAATCTTGTGCACGTACATCATTTTTAAACACAGTTGATTGGTCACGCGTTATAAAATGTACAGTTTTGCTGGCATTGACCGATACCGATGGCGCACTCAATGTGTGGTAGCCGTTGAGTCTCTAGCCTGCACACACAAAAAAATTGCGGCACATGGCAATGGCGACGTGCTCGTTTCCACATGTATATGAGGATTACCTGCAGGTTTTGTGGTTTCGATTCTCGTAGCATATGGACCCGTTCACGGTCTCTACTGCAGCTTGGCATGTGCGATCGCGAACAGTGGTGCCGCATTCTCCTCGAATTTTTTGGGCTTAAAAACGCAGCTGCATTAAATGTGTCGTTTTTTTGTTTACTCTGAGACAACTATGTCACAACTGCATTAGTTTTAGGTCTTCAGTGTACGAAGTACAGTCGCACACAGTGAAGCACTTGAAGCACATAAAGGAGCTTAACATGAAAGACATCACACTTTCGTCATGGCCGCAGCGAACGCCAGACAGCAGGTACTGATTCCCGGAGTACACTCTAAACACAACAACTGTATACCCTACACAGAACACACCCTATGTGAGCCTTCTCGAAATGTGGTGCTACCTCCAGAGTAGCACATACTCACGGTTTGGGGTTGGCGAACCAAGTAATCCATCACTAGAAAGCTTCGCGTTCAAACGTCGTCGTCATTACACGGAGGGGTGCATGATTTTCGTTTTCCTATGGCGCTGTCAGACTTGTAAAAAATATAGGAGAACAAAAACGGCTTGCCCATTAACAGTATATTAGGACAACGATCACTTCAAACCGAAGTATCGCGCGGTATTTGCGTCCAAACAGATCGCAATTGGAAAACCTTTATGCGTCCAGGGATAAATAATGCAATAATGTGAAGGCATCCCAAAATACCGGGAGAAAATGCCCTTGTTCTGCGATTGCGTGAATATTGAAAGTGAGAACCATGCGGGGTAGCCGATTGATAAATCGAAGTAAGGACTGGCGGCATGCTCTTACATATCGAATCCTTTTTTTTTGCGCGTATCCTTCATAGTTATGCCCGGCAGTGATTGGCAAGACATGACTATTTCACTGAGGCCACATTTACCTGCGTTTGCCTCCGTTCTTACAGAGCTTTTGGTTTTTCGCGAGTAAACGCAATAACACCTCTAAATCAGTCATGGTACGCTGCCTGAGGGCAGTTGTTTAAGAAATTGCCGTTAGGTTATGTGGACTTCGGTAATAATGCCGGATGAATACCATAATATTACCAACCTGCAGCGCGCGATGGTGGTTTCAATGCTTTGGCTAGCTGGTAAGGATATGTTTGAAGTATTCTCCTCGATATCACTGCCACTGTCGTGTTTTGTCTTTCCGGAAACTTTGTTAACATAAGGTTTTTATGTAGAGTCTGCCATAAGCGGAGTGATAGCGTTTAACTCTGTTTTTTATTAATCGCATAAAAAAGCACTGGGTATTCAGAAAGCGTTTTCTTCCAGATGAACCTCACAAAATCATTAACCCCTTATATAAAAAATTACCTTTCACGTCTTACAGAAAGAGAGCTAGGAGAGAATAAGCTTCATTCAAAACTACTTTAGTGAGTTCCCCGCACCGGGTGGAAGGGGTTTTGCCTTTGAAGAACAATATAAGGCCTTTCCAGGGATCCAGAAGCCACTAGTACAAAGCGGGGCTCCACACAACGATCGTCTATCGCTCGTCGCGGGTTACGTCTGGGGTGGTGGAAGGAGGGATAAAAAAGGGCTCCTAGGTACGCCTACACTCTGCGACCATGACTAGGAGGGTGCCTAAGTTTTTTACACATTGGACAAGCTCTTCCTTATTGGTTCGGGAACGTACGGTTCACTAGCAGGGAGAGCGGGAAGGACCCGTACGCAATTGGCTTCGTAAGCATTGCGTCTGTTAGCGGGGTCTCTGCCTGTCTTCTCTGTAATACGTAGCTGTGTCTCTGTAGGTGGCTGCTGGTTAAAGTTTAACCTCTTACACAGCTGTGCTACGGTAGGTTTCTACTCGGGGCTGCTGATGGGCAACAGCTTTGCCCTCCACTGCAGAGGGGCTTGGACTTCATCTATTTGTTTTTGTACGTGAGGCGTCTCTGTGTCTCCGAGAATCATAGCGCTGATGCGGCTTCTAATCCCGCATAAAAATCTAAAATTCTATGGTGTTGTTGCGTAGGGTAAGAACAAAGCCCTGGCATTTGCCAAACCAGTGAAGCCTGTGTTTCTTCAACATCCTTGATTTCTGTTGATTCACAGTGCATAGCACATTCATGGTTGTCCCCCTTGCGATTGTCGGGCTCATTCCTTTATTTCTGAATGTTTTCGGGAAGACGACCGCTCGCTCTTTTCCCAGTTGTCTGTTCGACTTCGCGGTTTGGCCTTTTGTCTTTGGCCTTCCGGGTTCATGTTCTTCGCAATTGGATTGACTGAACAAAAAGCGCTGGCTGAAAACGTTAAGAGTGAAATAAATGTGGTATATTAATAGCTGAACAAAAATAAAGCAATCCAGTTAACAAACTGTAGATGATTCTTCCACACCAATTGGTTTATATGGTGCGAACGCAGTGTACGCTTTCGATTAAAAAGCGTCTGATATTCCACCACGGATATGTAATACGTTAGTAGGCTTATTTGTAAGCGCACAAGATTCAGAGAACGGCCTCAAATTTTTTTTGTAGGTGGCACTGCTAGTGTTCGCGCTCGAATTGATTTACTGATTGATTGTTGGTTGTTCGCTGCCAGCAGCCCGCATGACTGGTTTTAAATCATTCCACGATACTTCGCTACAAATTTGTGCTGACATAAAGATATAATAATTCAACCTACTATTGAGACTCAGAAGTCTAAAAACTTGTTTCGTTGGTCGACATTCTCTCGCTTCGGAAAACCTAATTCCCCCTATATTTATTTCCAACAATATGAATTTCTAGATGACAGTAAATTCCAATTAGATTTCAAGAAAGACCTGCAGGAAGATAACGGTAGGCAGCAAAATATATGCCCTGAACCAGCATAAGGAAGAAGCGATGTACAGACGTGGGAAAGATCAATCAAGATCCCCTTTTTGAGCTTGTCAATGTGCACTCGTAAAAAAGTAAAATTGTAGCATCCAGCAACATGGATTTTCTTGTGAAGATTGATGAACTTCTACGTTCAGCGCTGACGAAGCAAGCTGTTGAAATAGTGGTGGTGGGACTTTTTCTCCTTTCCGTGCTGAGTCCTTTCAGCCAGAGCGGCGTTTTCCTCCGCTGTGACAATATGCTCGCTGACACGCCGACAGGAAGTTAAAAAAATCGCCTGAATGTTGTACCTCTAATACGGTGGGCGTGTGTAACTTGTCTGTTTTCCTTGTTTTTTGTTCCTTTCCGTTAGTGCCAGATGAAACACGCTTTTCACCATTAGCGTAGCGTTCTCGCTTTAATTTATTGTCCTCTTTGATGGCTTACTTGTTTGGCTGGTCTATCTTTTATTCCGTCTTGTGCTAGTAGATGACTTTCTGATGGAGGGCTCATTCCCTGTGTCGAAAAAGAGGCGTGGCGGCACTAACTTCAAGCTGGAAGTTTCCGTTATGGCTCCGAAACAAGTGAAATACTACCAGAACTTGTAGACTAAGCAGACATTCCGAACATCATCACTCGGGCCGGTATGTGCGGCAAAATGTCATCCACAGCAACACGAAATGGAAGTGCAGAAACACGCAATACTCCCAGCACCAAAAGTGGCATGTAGTGCGCTTCTTGCGCCAAACTAAAGAAAGCTTGAGCGTTCATAGCTTTTGTCTTCTCCTCCATCTTATCTGCGTTTCTCGGCATGGGCAGACGGAATAAGAAAATCTTACATTCTGATGAGTAGCGTGGACGCCATTGGTTGGGTAAAGCGGCCTGAATTACTGGGTAATCATACCATCCGCCTGGCCCGTATATTTATCTTTCCTACAGACCGTGACCGAAGAAATATTGGCTGCTCAGTAGCCAAGTTAATACAAATCACCTCGAGTCTTACTCTGGACACGAGTTGACGTTTCTTACCTTTCTGATATTTTGCTCCTTTGTGTTGCCTTCTTGCAAAGCAGATTTGATGCAGCTTAAGAGAAGAAATTCGGCACGACATTGCGCAATACCATCACGCTGCCTGTACGTTTGTACGAATGACATGGCTTCTGAATTAATAAGTTCGCTTTCTAGCGGACTATTTGAGCTTCTCTGACGAATCTCTCGACTGCCTGCTTCGATTTAGCTTAACGTGTTCAGTATTTACGAGCTCATGCTTGGCTGATGCCAGCGCAGTAGTAACGGAATCTCTCATTTTTTCCGCAATGGCCATCTTGGATGTTTATTGCTTTTACTTTCTCTGCCAAAATATTGCCGTGTTAAGCCTTGGTCACAGTTGACCCGGTGAGTAATGTGCCGTTTTTGTCGATTAAAGCTTCTTTCGTACCCACTTCGTGCTCCGCTCAGTAAAATGTATCGAAGCAAACGATTAGGCTTGCAGCCGTGTAAGGCGGGCATTCCGGTCGTGATATCTTCTTCCACATCGTTATACTGTTATCTTCTTCCCGACCGCCCCAAAAAAACACATGTTGTAGAAGCCGAAACGGAGACGTTACGTGATGATTCAAACGCATTTATAGTTTATACAAACCCGGTGAGATCCTCTGCAAGATCGGCACTTAAGTCAACCTGCCGATCTTGGCTCCCACCAAAATTTTCTTTGTCCTGTTTTTCTACGAACCACCCGCGCCCAGTGCTCAACGATGTCTTGCCATCGTTGTTTCCAAGGCTGCCTGCAGATTGCGTTTACAGAATAAAAAGGGGTAATATCGAAACACGGATTTTCTTCCTACAATTGCCGTTCATTCAAACAACTTTCCGCGATTGTTAGATGTAGGGCCAGCTTTGCTTTGAGAAATTGCAGTGGCTCAGCACTCGTTTCCTTGTGAACGAAGAACTACAGCATAGCATTGAGAATTCACTAGACAATCACCGGGATATCTCAAACTCTGAGAAGCCTGCCAGCGACCACGACGCCTTGGGGGCACCCGGTTAAGTGTTTATGATTTCTGGAAAACAATTAGGCCAGATGTATTCGTCTATTGCTATAAACCACAATACTGGATGCGCTTGAGTTTGAACGTCATTTAGACGTTGCCATTTTCTGCGACGCCGAATTTTTAGGCTAACGTGTGTGTGCGTTGAGATTTAAGTAGATCGTCATTGTTTTGTTATTGTGGATACATAATACTCAGCATAATTTCCCGCTTCCAATGCATTGTCAAAACCTGTGCGGGTTTCGCCTACTTTTAATAGGCAGCACCGCGCTTAGCTTCACAGTACGCGCACAGATTTTTAATCCAAGCTTTAGTGTACCTAATGATGCAGTTGTACTCCAATACGCCCTGCAGAAAAATCCACATTCTCTGACGATAATGATGAATGATCATGGGTGAAGTGAAAAAAAAAAAAAACACGCTTCTGTGGCCGGAACCGAATCTGGGTCTCCCGCTGTTTGCAGCCGGCATCTATCCCATTTCATAAGACCATTTCGACATGGTCAAAGGAAATGCCGAGGATCATGCAGGTACCGATTTGCACCGTACACCCCAAACCCAAGCGTTACGCCTACGGAGTGCACACCTGAAAGTTGCTGCAGGTATTCTAGAAAGGTGGCGTGTACCCGCAAAGTAACTTATACTTGAAATGAGGGATTGGCCAACCAAAAAGTCCCCTCACGAGAGAGCTTCCCGTTCAACCAGTATCATCGTTTGACTGAGAGATGCGTGATTTTTATATTTTGGTGTACCCCAAATGAGTGCTTGAGCACTCATTTACTGAGTAATAATTCACTGAACTTGTTGATACAGGGAGAAGGCTGAACTCATACCGTTATTTATAAATCGTTGTTTAATACACATCTTACGGTATTTGTTCTGCGGATATGTAACAATTTTGTCAACTTCATTTGACGCACGCAGCGTTTTTGTTGCTGTATTTGCGTAATATCATTTTGCAGTGCCTTACTTGGAATGGCGGTTGTAATAGTTACCTTGAATATATTTTGGACATACTGTAGTTTAAAAAATACTCATGCTTAAACAAATCTGCAGATTTGCAGTCGATTCGTGTTTCGCAAGGAACCAGGAATAGGCTGCCGTACATAATGGGTAGAAATTAACGTTCAAAATTCTGTGAAGAGAAACAAGTCAAAAGACCGAATGACGTGGGCCGCAAAATTATCCTTGTTCGGGAAAGTTCTTTGATGAGTACTAATGGGCGCCAGTAAAGAAAATTCTCCTAAGAGACGATTCGGCGCTTTTATTGCGGATAAATACACCGATCACTAAAAACATATGTGTAATGATAGGGTGACCGTTACTTTGGAATTTTGTTTCATTCGACACGTGGCTCAGCTCATTAGGTTGTTGTGTGTTTACGGATTTGTTCAAAAAAATACCGGGTAAGTGCCAATATGAAGTGGTGCCCACTTGTTTCTATTCTTAATTTTATATATTGCTGTTTTTAGATGTAGCAGCAGTGTCTGTACGTGGCAATAAATTTGATTTATTCGCGATTTAAAGCTCTAAAGATTCCTTTGAACAGAGTGACCTAAATAGAAAGCTCTAAACAGATTGCTCTGCCGTCTGTAAATGCAAATTGAAGAGCATCCTATTTCACCTTGATTTCCATACAGAGCGACGAATACTCCGTCCAAGTGCTGTGCGCTTTTACCGTCCAGGCACTCGAGCTGCACGAGAGAAGTGGCAGTGCCCGCTCAGACACACGACCGAACATTATCGCACTTTTCGACACAACCTACTCCGCCCTACCCTGGCCTATCCAGAGAACAACTGACAACGCTACTGCTCGCACAGTCCCGCGTCTACCCCCTCTGGACGCGTCGCCATTTATGCACCGGAATCCGTACGACGCTCAGCGCAAATTTCGCTCAGAAGTAGGCACATTCCACCACATAATAAGGGTGTGTGACTTTAGCTCTGAAACTTCCCCCACCCCCTCTTTGCGTCGACTACTCAACTCTGTGCTTACCCAGTATCTGTTGGCGGCCAGAGCACAGGGGTCTCGCCACACTGGCTACTCTGGCTACAGTGGCTTTTGCCACTCCGGCCACACTGGACAGAGCACAAGGCTTTTGCCAGAGCACAGGGCTCTGACCACTCAACTGGCCCAGGGGGCCATTGGAGTGCTACCCTCTTCACTGGAGCCCATATTGCTTATGGGCTTCAGTGAAGAAGGAACCACTACTCTGGCCTTCCTCGGCCCCCTCGGCCGTTTAGTGTGTTCCTTAAAAGCATTTTCTCTTTCCCGTGTTGATTTATATTTGCACTAATTTTTTTCCACAGTAGAAAGCGGATGATGTACTGACGTCTGTTGGGAATAATTGCCTAAGCAGCCATTTGTTTTTCGGAAGCAATTAACAGCCGGTTTCCCTAGGGTAGCGCAGAAAAGCGCAATCATTTGTTCTAGAACCATAAATAGGAACGAGCGGGGAAGTGGTCTTCGATGCTGCAGCCTCTAATTATATCCTTATTTTACTTTTTTATTTGGTTTCGCGCAGCGCCAATTTAATTAAATTCTAACAGGAACACTCAGTTACGAAGGAGACGGAAGAGAAGTAAATATAAATAAAAATTTGCTGCAACAAAGGGAAGCTTACGAACTTAGCAGCGCGGGAGTTTATTGGTAACGGACAAAAAATGGGTCAAGGGTACCTATACCTAACTGATTTTGCGTCATTTTCTCCGATTGTAAGACCTTGGATCGGAACAATTTTATTTCTCTTTAGACGGTTATACAAACGAATTGCAGTATTTATGTACAGTGGTAAAGACCGAGAGCAGACTGCAAACAAAGGCCATATAATTTAATGGCTCTTTCTGCAGTTCTCTGGTATATAATCCTCCAGTGAAAAAGCAGAGGTATAAAACTCACATTTAATGACGACTTCAAGGACCGCCAGCGAATTGGGGTAGCACATGTGGCACTTGAAGCTCTAAAGCTAACCTTCTAGAGCTGCAGTAACGATATTTGCTGCCCCAATTTGCTGCCGCTGTTTCCGGTCCTAATAAATTTTGCTGCAAGGTACGTGATAATAGGATGGGTGCATATTTCTCATCGTTTTCAGTATAGTGCAGAAAACGTTTTGCGTGCGTACATTAGATGCGTTTTGCGTTAATTGTTCCTTGTAGCAGTATCAGGAAATTTTGAAACGAAATACTTAGTTTGAGCAATTGTTTTTTACCCGAACATAGGAACGTTTAGGCTTTCGCTGTAGAAGCTCTACTGGTATACTGTGGGTTCACAAAGAACCAAAAACCCACGTCATCGTTCCAGCATGAACACTTTCGTTCTCTGTTTCGCCGCTTTGCAGTTTTCCTACTGCACTGGCTGTGTAAGGTGCCGAATTTCCGCTAGCCTCATGTAATTTTACAACCAATGCGGATTCACCTCGTTGGACAATTTTACGCGGCACAGTCTTCACGTATAAGCACACTGTTCATTTGGAAGTTTTAGGTGGCGGTGGAATTTTCGGCAGACAGACACAGAGCTCATTGCGAGCATAAAAAAACTATTATCAACGGACCCAAAGATGACCGTTTTCTGCCCTGTAACTATTGGTCAATCATCTTGGTGTAACCAAAAGCAGAGTAAGATCAAATACACATGTGGCTGTGGAGCACGCTAGGGTTGGTGCGTAGGCTCGGTACGAGATTAGACATGTTCTCACAAAAAATAAGAAAAGGGGCTAGAAATGGGGATAGGACCTTCAGACACTTTGAGGAACTCTCTTTTGTTTCTAACGGAAGATAGAACACGATTCTGCACGTAGGTAAGCAGAGTGCAGTAGTTGGCGAGTTGGTAATTTATGGTAGAAAATACAGTGCGGCAGAAAACAAGGACAAAATTAAAGCACACATGATGAATCAAGTAGGATTATCTCGAGCGACAGGACATGCGAGACAGGGAAGGCGATGACGTTTCGCGCACTCGATGATGGCATGTATTCATTCAGCGTTCCCCGATGAATTACCGATTAACCCAATTTTGCACACTGCTTAACTGCGTGTCTAGCGCATTGGGCTCTTTACCAATGTGTAACTTGCATCCAACCAACGTTGGTAAGCTGTTGACGGAACATTCTGCCGAAACAGACAAACGAAGTAGCTTCGACATGATAAAAGGCGCACTAGACGGGGACACAAGAAAGACAGTGACACGGGACGAACGCTCGTCCCGTGTCACTGTCCTTTCTTGTGTCCCCGTCTAGTGCGCCTTTTACCATGTCGAAGTCGTATCACCAACTAGCCCAAATTTCTGCGTTGAAACGAAGTAGCGTCACAGAAACTTCCGAAAGTAAGGCAAATACTACGTAAATGCGTCTTCGGAAATCATCGTCGAATCCCGAAAACGAAAAGAGCAATTCAACATGCGATGTTCGAACTGACGCGGTCAGTGTGCTAGCTGGACATGATACTCTGCACATGAACATCACAAGCTGGTTGGCTTAAGCAAGAAAAAAAAACTACACGGTTTCAAAGAACCATAATATCATGCACTTTTTAGTGTTCTGCGCTCTTATGAAAATAAAATACTTTCCGAAAGGGTGAACAACATTTTTGAAAAAATAGCTCTAAGATAATTTAAAGTAGTGAAGGCGATGTACTAACGGTGATAAAGATGAGGATCCGGAGCCAGAAATTTATTAGTGAAACTTTGATCCTTAGCTGTCGCTGTGAAAGCATACGTGCCCACAATGGAAATTGTTGAGGAAGTAAACAAATTGGACTAATGTCCGAATTAGCGTATCCATTGACCACACTTCGCTCAGATGCTAGGAGTGGTTTGTTAATATTGTTACGTGGCGGCAGAAGGAATGAGGCGAACCATGAAGGACGACCTATTTACAGTACGAGATGATCTATTTACAACAAGGGAGCTGTTGCCGAGCGTTGTTGCACGACAGCTCTTCTTCGTCGTTGTTCTGACGCGGTCAGTGTGCTAGCTGGACATGATACTCTGCACATGAACATCACAAGCTGGTTGGCTTCAAAAAAAAAACTACAAGAAAAGAAAATAATATCATGCACTTTTTAGTGATTGCGCCTTATGAAAATAAAATACTTTCCGAAAGGTGAACAACATTTTTGAAAAAATAGCTCGAAGATAATTTAAAGTAGTGAAGGCGATGTACTAACGGTGGTAAAGATGAGGATCCGTCCAACATTAGTGAAACTTTGATCCTTAGCTGTCGCTGGTCATACGTGCCCACAATGAAATTGTTAGTAAACAAATTGGACTAATTCCGAATTAGCGTATATTGACCACCACTTCGACCTATTTACATTATTTACAAGGCAGCTGTTTCCGAGCGTTCGCCCAGGCTGCACGCCCCACACACAGCTCTTCTTCGTCGTTCTTCATCGGGCCCACAGCGGCGCATACCCCACTGCGCCCTTCGTCACCTCGTGACAATATGTCATCAGGGACATTCATCCCCCCTCAATGTTGGCGTTGCGTTGACCTGAGCCCGATCACAGCATTAAAAACAGCCCCGGCAAAGCACACGGTCTCGCAAGTCGATGACAAGAAAGCTGGCAGAGCTCATAGGCCGCATTAATTGCGAAATCCTTTCGATACCAGAAAACTGAAGTCCACTTCGAAGTTTCTACTTACGTTGGGAGGTGTAATCGCATATATACGAAGCCTATTGTCATGTTTAGAAGCTACGTCCCCGATAAAACGCCAGATGGAAAATATGAAGATGCTGCTCTAAAGGCATCAGCAGGCAAGATTTTTTTTTATCTATGCCCATACAATTCGGTAAGTGTTATGGAGTGAACGAGAAGGATGCGACACAATAAAGCCTTTTCGGAGAACCAAACCTTTTTCACGAGCTAAAATATTTTATTTCAGCACAGGTAAGTTCTGTGAGCACGGATGCACGTTGACGAATATATAAAAAAATACACAAACCGAAAACTTCTAAATACTCTACTTAACTAAAAACTACAGGGAGAACAATCTCAGTAAGGCTGCTGTAAATGGTCGGTCTAGATAAAAAGGCCGGGATACAATTAACCATGAATAGCATTAGGAACAGCTAAAGCTTGACTCGGGATTGAATACAGAGGTAAAAAAATTAAATATTCTGGGCAAAATCTAGCAATGGTAAATTAATAGACCGCGACTTCAGGAAATTTAAATCAACTTGGTATAACGTTTCAGTTCAAAGACGTCTTTGAGAGTTAGTTTTTTTTTTACTTCAGCGAAATTGTTGTGTTTCTCCGTAGTTTTTGTTGCAACAAATTTGAGAGCCAGCGCCCCCAGAAACGGCTCCCACAGGCCCGAAATGTAACTGCTGAATTCCTTTTGGGGGCTGTGGGCCACAAATTGGTGTTCAGCTGAGATTTCGGTTGACCGAGGAGTCGTCAATGGTCCTTTCGCGTTTGTGCTTGCAGCCCCACCGACATCAATAAGTTCGTGGTACTGTCGTTAGCACATTTCTTTATAAATTTCTTTATAATATATACCATGGTGAGACTGGAAAAAATAAAGAACGGTATTTAAAGACGCCTTGTTATATATCCGAACGGAAAGATCACGTATATAAGATTAGAGAATATAGCTGTCGATTGAATGTGTTTAAATACTCTTTTTATCCAAACTCTATTAGTTACTGGAACGCGCTAAAATACCCATATTCACCGATTCTAATTTCCTATCAGCCATTGGAACAGCGTTTTGAGTTGATGAAATAACCCATATATTTAATGTTTGCTTTTGTAATTCATTTGGTTGTTTCTTTTGGTATGTTTAATTACTGCTTTCGCTTACTCCTGTGTTGTTTTTTTACTTTTGTTACATATGTTGCTCTAAGTGACTTAGATTTTCTTGTATATGTCATGTAAGATTTTAGTTTGGTTATAATTTACGTTTGTATTCTATATTCTATTTTAACCCCCCTACAAAAATGCTGAATTGCGCGATGTAGGTACTGGTAATAAATAAATACATAATAAGTAAATCACGGACATGATTCGCTGTTCCTTATTATTTTGCTACTTACTTGCGGGGTTTTCTTTGTGGCGGGGTTCTTGGTGGTGGTTTTTTTAAGCCTACGGCCGATGGGTATGTAAATTTGTACGGCGCCAGGTACACGGTCAAGGGCCCTGCTTTACGTCCAAGAGTTTTAAAAATATCGTGCGTCAGTTAACTTCGCTTTACGTTACGATGTGCTTAGGCAGTATACGCACCGTGGAAGCTCTGGTGGCTCTAAGTACTAGCAATATAACCGGAAAAAGAATTACACACATAAAGCTTAAGAACACAACGGTACCAGCAAGGTGGTAATCGGGATAGTAATACAAAAGTGAAGAATCGCATACGTTACTCGTCGTATGTTACACGTCTAATAATTTTGTCACGTAAAGTGAAATAGTTATATATTATGCTGCACTGTTTCTTTAGCAGTTGAGTTTTATGTGTTGCTTGATAGCTTGACACATCAGGTTTGGAACCTCTCCATAAACATGCCATGATAGCGCTATAGATATCTACACTAAATTAATAAATAAATAAATAGGAAGCAAAGCAAACAATACTTCATGCTGTAATTTTTGGCGCAGTGAAATTGCGAAGTTGGAAATAAAGGGCCTTGTCGTAAACTGTCATGAGCGCTCGCAAAGCGAGAAAGTAAATTGTATTGATTATGCCGCTTGCTGTAAAAGTATTACGCTGGGAACACTGGGCGACACATTACCGACGGACCAAACAAGATTAGCTGCCGAACGTTCCAAATGATCACGACACTTCAAGGCCTCAAAAAATCGCAGATATACAATAGATGCCCACATTTCATCTATAGCCATTCCATAGCCGCCATAGCAGATTTGAATGGATTGGCGGTAATTGAATCAGCGGCTCATGGACCGGACCGCGTAACCGTGCTTAAACAATGAGTATAAATGCGCGGGTTTTCAGGCAAAAAACTGCTTACAAAGACGTGAACTGCGATTGAGTGGTCATTATTCAAATTTACAAACGCTTTATTCACGGTGAGTTCGGCCGTGCAACTTCGAACTATCGACAATTGCACAATGGCCATTTCTGAAAGCAAATTACACACGCCCCAAGAAACACTGGCTCTAGACGGGTGATACTTCTAAAGTCCAAGCAAGTGGTTTTATTTTTCTGAAATATTTATTTCAGTGATCCAAGACTCAAAAAAGGTGCCGGTAAAAACTCACGCAAATTTCTGTATTTATAAACATAAACTTACGATTTTTTGTGTACAAGTCGCGTGACACCCCTTTTTATCAAGGCTATGTTAATACAGCTGCAACGAAGCGAGTCACGTTCGGCTTCTATAGTTAGCATAAATGGAATGTCCTATTTTTACAAAGTGGCTATCGGTTTTTAACGAAGGAAACACTTCTTGCATCGGAAGTGAGTAGATCATTCTCTTGTTTTTTATCTCTGAGCATGGGCTTCCTATAGTGCCTGTCGTTGTTTTTGGTGACATTACGCAGCACAGTCGAACAAGCAGAAAATAAGGAAGCATCAGGGCATAGGAGTATTCATTAGGCCCAGACTTGGGACAAACAGCGCGAAATATAATAGCAACAGCCGTGAGTTTGCCTGCAAAGTGCATTTAAAATGTTTGTCTGCTCCATTCTTTATCTGTCCTATTCACTATTTTATTTGGGGTTCGGTTCGCTACATCGGAGCTACTTTTTTACAAGAGTCTTCAAAAAAAACTTTTCGGTGCAATTCTATACATGGAGAAAAACATCCTTATACTTCACCTAGAATAATTAGGGCTGACCCGTCCAAAAGACGCCTTATCCTTTAGTTACGGGTGCGTCCGTGGTCTTCAGTCAGCTTTTAAGGTCAGGTTTTAAAGTCGATAGTTTTGTAATTCTACTTAGCCACGCATAATTTGGTCCGTCTGTCTGTCTGTCTGTCTGTCTGTCTGGAATTTGAACCATAATGTAAGTATCTGCGAGTACCAGCCTTGGCTTGAATAAGCATGCAGGTAGGATTGTTTTTTAGAACAGAAAATGGAAACACTATGCCACAAAAAGGTGTCGCAAAAAGGAATATAAAAGCAAGCAATCAAAAAATATTCTGCCACTTGCTGTTCAAAGCAGACTGAACAAACAATAACGCAAAAGAGAACGCGAAAAAACTGAGAAAACAGGGGTGCACCAACTGTGTTCGTTCGTCCTTTGTTCCTTCGTACTTTTTTCCTTCGTCCTGCCTTTTGCGCTATTGTTTCTGCAGTGTGTCCCACCAACTCGCTTATATCAAT
This sequence comes from Haemaphysalis longicornis, assembly GCA_013339765.2. NCBI lineage: Eukaryota > Metazoa > Arthropoda > Arachnida > Ixodida > Ixodidae > Haemaphysalis > Haemaphysalis longicornis. Next base: position 103,723,819 of record CM023458.1, on the reverse strand, counting down.
CTTCTGCTGTTGTAAGCAAAACAAAAAACCAAAGAAGCGAAAGGTAAAAAAAACACGCTAGCTACGCTAACCGATGGCGCGCAAGCAGGGAGAAGGAGAAAAATATTGTACGATAAAGCCATCAGATAGGTGAGAGGGATTAGAAACGGCGTGGAGCTGGTGTGGGAAGGAGACCAGATGGGTCTACGTGCCAGGACCAGCAGAAATGTTAGTTTTTGACAAAATTTGCCGAAAAGCAAGCACAAAATGGCGCCATGTTATCGTCATCTAGCCTGTCCCTTTAAACATGCAAATGTTCCCGGGACGTTTACAACGCGTATGCATTCTGGGTACGAACAGAAGGCAGACAACGTTCACTGTCAAGTTACTTATGAAGGGTTGCGGACTGTTTTTATGTTCAGTAAAAAGTGTTTAAGAATCCAAGTTCAAAATTGTTGTGTGCTGGTAAGGTCCTGCCGGGCATAGTAAAATTAATTATTGTTAGCAAAGCATTAAGTTCAAATTTACTTCGATGTTTGTTGCATAATTTGTGTATGGCTGCAGTTTGGTTCCATGTCCATGTCAAACTTTGTGTCTTGCTAATTTTTTGTGACGTTCACTACGCATGGGGGACAAAAACTAGGAAGCCGATACTTTGAACGGTATTCTAGAAAGCAAGCCTTTCAAGTCAGTGGAAATAGTAGGAGGCGGAACAGTAACAGAAAAAAGACAAGGGCGAGTTGTCTTCAATAAAAAAGTCTCGTTCCAAATAGCCTACGTTGCAACAGAAGTGACAGATATGTTTAGAATAAAAATATGTTTTAAAATTATAAATCTTTGATGTTTTACAAATATAAAAATTTAAATCGAACGTGAAATAGATCATCAAACTGAATACGCTTATATTGTGAATACTTCTGCTGATTACCTGAGACGGTTTCCGCGAGATACCCCCGCCCCATATATGTGGACGCCTGCTTTCCTTCTTGCTGTTTCGATAAACACATTCACTACCCCTCAAATAAACCACCCACTAGTGTTTCACTACCAGGTCAGAATGACATACGTTCTGTATGTCTGTTAAACTTATTTTCTACACTTTGTATCAAATCATATTACAGTGGTGAAGTTTCCGGAACGCAATTTCATTAAATATTCTTATAACTTTGTAAGTCCTTTTCGTATCTTTTTCCTTTCTCTTCTTCTCTTCACTCAGGGTTTCCTTAAACTCCCACGTGTGCGACATTCCGGTGCCACGTTAACAGCCTAGGGGTCTGGTAATATTCCCCAGCTATTTCTCCCGGCAGCGCTCACAGGCAAGACGCAGCCCTGCAATTACAACCTCAGTTTTATTGATGGGACAGTCCACCCACCCTGGTCCATTTCAGCGGGAAGTCAGTTCCTTCCCGGCAGGTCGGGCTTGTCTGTCAGCCGGCCTAACCATATACCCGGGAAGCCATATATCCGTCTGAAGCTTTCGTTGACAAAAGTCACTTATTGGTTGCCGAACTCGCCTCGTATCTAAGGTCTTACTTACATTTTGCATTTAGCAGAAACGGGTAGAGAAAGATAGCTTACCAGCTTTAGACGAAAGAAAGGTCCTGTATATGCATTGTTCGATACTTTTATTGATAATTAGCCTCAGAAATCTTCTGAAACAAATTTGTGACGTTAGTCCGAACATCATTTCTTTGTCATCTTGAATACACCAAGAATCTTCTTGACATAGATAAAATTTCAAACATACAGCCCAATTTAAAGATCTGTGTCAAAGAAAACGCTTCTAGGAATATAAAATTAAGTTCAGTATGTCAATCGAATATGGTTCAATGCGCCATATATATCACATTTAGGAATTTCAAATATAAAACAGGAATACTGTCTACTGACCTCAATACAAAAATGTTCACGAAAAAAGGCTGCTTTTTCGATCACTGCTGGCTTTATTAGAAATTGAAGGGGCTATAAAAAAAACCCAAAGCTGTTTTAGTCAAAGATTTGGTGTTTTATGCTACCCTCAGCGCTTGTCGTAAGCAAACGATGCTCTATTGACGAAAAGATTCAGGCCAAACGCCTAACTCTCCCGCCTCAACAGGTGTTTTGGGACGTCATAAATGATGTATTTTAGGCAGGTACCTAAAATGAAGGTCACCAAGTTGACTGAGGCTACCGCTATCTGGAAAAGTCTGCCATTGGTTTGCTTAGGCACCATCCGCCTTTCTGAATGGCGCAGTGGTACACTCAAGGGCCGATGTTCGCACTCGTTTCGCTTTTCACTTGAATTGTACGCTCCAAAGTTTTGTACGGTTAATAGCAATCATTTTTTAAAAGATTGGGCATTACTTGACCGCCAGGGTCCCGTAGGCGGCAGTTTCGCTCATGCCAATTGACCAGTGAAGTGTCAGACAATCTAAATGCGACCGGCGGCTGCGTTAGGCACCGTTGACCGGCATACAGTACTCTACTCACTGATTCTATGTTTACGTATTTACGCGTAGCTTCCATTGTTTACCTCATCATTCTTACTGGCAGGGACCGCACATTTGGCAATTGAAACTGTCTGGTGCCCTCGCTGAGCGACCAGTCCTGAAAAGCAGTCAGACATCTGGATCACAGCAAAATTGCTCCCCCATTCCCTTCCTTTTTCCCAAAACCTATCTCGATTCCCGTTTTCCTTTCCCAACAACCCACCCCATCCGGCTATTTCCTAGAGGGGACAGGGGGGGTCCCCCCGGACTCGTCCCCCTGGCGGTGGGTCGCAAGGTAGCTTTCCCTGTTAATTTCTCTCCACCTTCGGGTGGAGGACAAAATTCTTTTGCCGATTGGCCTGTTCATGTACTGTTGCAATTGGGTACTAAACCGGTTGTACTTCGGTGGTACCGGGGAGCTATTGAAAGCTCCATTTACTCATTGTTATAAAATACTGGTAAAGCCCAATTTACAAAGCCACAGGGAACCGCCGATCAATTCGATAAATCTAGAACTTCGTAAAATCGGGACTCTCATTTTACACAACTTGATTCCGTGCATTCCATGTGTAAAGAGAGGGGCACCCCTGCAGCTTACATGGCATCGTAATTGCGGCGGCCGTGTGGCTCGCCTGTCGCACAAGACAAGAAGCGAGCCCCATCCCCAATGCTGGCGCCATTCAGTATCACAGATTGAATACCATGACTGCTGAGTTTATCCCGTAGAGCTCCGTAAAAAAAATCGGGGCCTCGTTTTTAAAACCGGACCTGTTTAAGCATTAGCTTGGTCCGGAGGCGTCAACAAAAAAAAACTACGAAGAAAAAACACGCACGCGGTGCCTCCTAGCGAGGAGGGAGAGTGCGAAAGCAGTGCACGTCAGTGAAGAGAGGAGGGCAAGCACTAGCCTCTCCTCCAATCTTCCAGCAGGACTCATCTCTGCCCGCCGCGGCGGCTCAGTGGCTAAGGAGCACAAGTCGCGGGTTCGAGATGGAGGCGAAAAGCAAAAAGCCCGTGTGTACTCGGCTCACGTTAAAGATCCCCAGGTGGTCAAAATTAATCCGGAGCCCTCCACTACGGCGCGCCTCATCGCCTGCGTTGCGTCGTTAAACCCCCACAATCAATCAATCAGGACTCATCTCTACTCGGCCGCAGCTTCCAACAGCGTCGCGAGCTAGCCTCGCACCCGGGATCAACTCTACGGCGGGAACATGCGGTATAAAAATGGGTACGCACCGTGGACTATCGCAAGAAGAGATAGTGGTCGAAATGTAGCGTAGAAAAACATACGGGATGGAAATAATACACGCAGACGAGCGCTATTCCTTCCGTCCCGTGTGTTTGTCTGCGCTACATTTTGATCAGTATGAATTACCTACTAGCCCAGTCTAGAGCTTTACTAAGCAAGAAGAGAGATGGTGGCTCAGCCAGCGGGTGGACGTGCGCGCAAAAACGGGCCCTGTGTATTTGCTTTTCACCTCAATCAGAAAAGAAGCCACCGCGGCCGGGATCGAACCCGCGTCCTTGGGCAGAGCAGCACAATCTCCGAGCATAACGGCACGTAAACTTGGCCCAACTAAGAATAAACAAGCTGGCGCCTCAAGCTTCACTGTTTGCCCAGTCTTCGCACCGCTAAAGCGAAGCTGCCCCAATTTTTCCTCTGAAGAGGCGCAATAATCTCTGTGCATTCTGTCAAAACACAGTTACAATTTCACCTCTTTAAAATGTTTCTATGTCTCGAAATACTTTGTTAAATCGGGAATGGCGCTGAATCTATTTTGTTAGTTTGAGTTCATAAAAGCATTGAGCCGTATAGGAATCCGCGGGGAATCTGCGTACGTTCATTAGGTCGGCAAATCTTAAGATCGGGATTAGTTAGATTGAGTTTTGACTATAATATGCTCTAAATTCCAGTGAAAATAGTCAGTTCTACAAGCTTATATTACCTGTTATTTTGCAGTATCCTTTGTCGGCGTCAGCCAATTGCAACAAGCGAACCATATTACGCCATAAGATTAATGCGGGAAAGTTGCTAAGGAGTCGAATGCCTCTTCCCTGATTTTCTATTTTTATGGAAAAATATTTCAGGAAACTTACGATCAAAAAGGTGTCAAAGTTCTCTAACGATTCAATTTTTTCGAATGAACCAACTTGCACTTTGTCTCCTTGGTCCCCTTAAAGCACTATGCTAGGGATCCTGACTGCCACAGGCTGACTACTACAAGAACTTTCATAAAGTTCTCTTTTGAATGTTTTCACATGTGTTTCACTCGCGCAGTTGGCCCCATTGTGAGCGGCATAATAATATTCAAAGCGGGATAAACTTTTTCCTGGAAGAGAAGGTGCCGGTAAACCGCCACCGCGTTTATAAAACATATGCTTATGCAAGCAGGGCTTATGCAAATGCACGTATGGCTTATATTACCAGGTAGAATTTTTGGGTCGCTAATTAGACTTTCTGAGCATCAGCAAAGATGGGAAATGTCTTGCAACACAGCGTACATTGAAGGCAATCTACTAAACGCCATGAACGAAAGAAACTAGTGGTTTCATCAAAACAGGGTTAATGTATACGTTGGGAAGCTTGCTGTAACGCGCAAGTGACAACACAAGCTGCAGTTGGTAGATAATTGCCTTAAGCACACGGAGTGTTAGGCAGAAATATTCTTCTCAGGCATTTTTTTTGCGTTTTGGTCTTGTGGTCATAGCGGTACTGGCGGGACCATGATTACCTCACCTAATTCAGGAAGAAAGTTGCCCTTATCACGGCCTGCGTGCGGCCAGGCACGGGCACCTTTAGTGACGGTAAACAGTTTCTCTCGCGTACGCATGTTTCCGCGCAACATTACTGCATAATTGACAAGGTTCCCTACCTCGTCTAATGATTGACGAAATTTGGCCCAGAGTTTTAGGAACCGGCAGGTCATGATCATACCCACGAAAAGAAATATCTTCACTATGACTTGAACGTGTAGGTTTTGTTTGAATCCCCTCCTGCTATATTGACTTGTTGAATTTAGAGCACACATTTGATATAGGGAACCTGAGATGCGCTCGAGGCGAAGACCTTAACACATCGGAGGTGAACGTTGCCGGCTCAGCAACACTGTTGATTGGCTTTGTAGGCTACACAAAACATGGCAATGGCGACAACTGATGACGAAATCCCAGAAATCAAGCATGGTGTCCAAAGCAAGATGTGTGATCCTTCGCAAAATTTTGGAACTCCAATAAAGTCATTGTAAATAGATTTCTGGCGCTGCTGGTATTTCTATGTGAACTGACTGTGAATCTGATCTGGAGGAAAGCCTCTCGCAGTTGGTTATAAAAATTAATTGACTGTGCCCCAGTTTACAGGTTAGGTGCTGTAGGAAGAAGTTACTGAGCATTCACAGTAATACTGCGAATATAACTCGTCAATTTTGAACCTAAGTTTTCTCATATGCTTGCAGATCAAACGCTAATAACCGTCTCCCCGAAATTCCGCGTATGTGAAAGGCACTACCTGTGATTTAATCGTATGCCGCTACAGTAAAGCAGCTTACTCCTGCCGTCGATGGATTATACTCTGAAGGAACGACACTAAAACTCCAATTCGCCAGATTTAGCACCAAACACAACTCAACGGCTGTAACCTCTTAAGCAGTTACCGTGGATATAGTTAGCTGCACACGAAGAATAACCTTGATGTGGAATTTTAAAGCGCTACTTTATAAAGGATTGCGTGAACACGGCCGACAAACGGGGATTTTATGCGTTTTGTGGATAGTTAAAATATTTTCAGCCTCAAAAGCTAATAATGCCATGTATTTTTTATATAGGTCTTGTTCACCCACCCTCAAAGTTTGATTTTTATAGCGCAATACATACCGGCTTTACATTCAACAACTGAAGCAAAATACAGGAAGCATTAGAGGGCTACCCTAAATTTACGAACGTTGATGAGAAGTTTCTTCGGTGGTATTTGCCGGTGATATGTAAAAATACACAGTATGTATTCAAACGTTAAAATTTCTTAGGAGAGCACTTAATCAAACATCTTCTAAGCGGAAAATTGTAGTTGGTTTCGGAGGTTCTAGGAAAACTTTAAATAGCTGAGAGACTACGTTATACACTTTTTATAGAAGTATTACTCACGCATATAGAACACAAATAATCAAAAAGAAAGTGTCCGATTATATACAAATAATTAGGTAAGAAAAAAATGCCCATTAGGATTGGGAAACCGTCAGCTTCAATTAGCAGCGATGTGAATTGTTTAAGCGTAATTTGCTGAGGAGGCTACTAAGTGGTTTTTTGGTTGATTTCAAGGGAGTGCAGAGCTGTTGCAAGTGTGCCAAATGCTGCCAAAAATGGGGAAGTATCATGAAATAACCGCAAGCTCCATGTTTACATCAACACCTAAAAGACTTCCCTAAATATTCCCATACACGTGAAATACTTCTTAAACACCTAAATAAACGAAAATACTTAGACACATAAATATCTCCAATGAGATATGTCTTTGATTTGTATGTTCACATCAGCAATAAGCGTTTGAATCTTCTTATAATGAAACTCTGCCTCGCATTTGCAATGAAAACGGGTACATTTGACGAATTGGTTTTCAGGTTACACAGCAAAATTATTCTTTACAATGCGCATTAAATTCGGGCCACTATTATTAGGCGCTGAGCAACAAAATGTACGGCGGTCCCATCGGTTTCTAAACACGGTCAGAAAAAATGCCGTATAAATCACTGAGTCGCCTGTAGGAGCAGGTTTACACAAGCAGCCAAGCAGGTGCTCTCAATTCTTCACTTCTATTAAAGCGCCGGTTTAGTGTCCGAACGGAGTTGTACGCCAATAAGCCCCGCAGGAAATCGAACTTTCCCTTGACGATGATGATGATCAATCATTGGTTGAAGTGAAAGAAAAAAGCACTTCTCGTGGCAGAATCGAACCTGGTTCCCTCGCTTTATGAAGCCAGGGTCATTAGGGTCATGGGCGCCGACTCCAGGGGGGGGGGGGGGGGGGTTCGGGGGCACGATTCTTTTCCGGGATTTCCGGGGAGCTCCCTTCCCCGAGCACATCAGCGATACTGGCCCAGCCAACCCCATAACTACTCCCCCAAAGTTCCCTTGCACGATGACCTTAACCAGAGAATGAGTCGTTTGTGTTGCCTTCTTTTCACTTACAATTATATTGCGGCTAAAATCTTTCTGCATCATTGTTGCCACAGATGTGCACAAACTTACTTTTACACATTCTATTCATTCCTCAAATACTTACCATAGTAGTATCACCTCTCTAGAGGCACCATCGGTGGTTGCGCCATCCGTATCGTTAGTTACATTTTTTACTCTGGACTGAAACACGCATGTACCACAAAATACACCTAAATATTAGACATAAGTCAGTTATAATTTTTAAAAAGAAGAACGGGGCCTACTATCATCATTTTCTAATCGTTAGGACAAGCCCAGCCCTCCCCCCCGCTCCCTCCCCCCCCCCCCCCACCCAAGGAAAAATGAAAACTTCACGCCTATGCGTGAAATTGCTCCCTTTCGGCGTTGTCGAGGCGAACGCTTGGCAGCAGGTATCGATACGCGCCGTACACCCCAAAGCTAAACGTTATGCCTAGAGAGTGCAGACCCTAAAGTTCCTGTGGGTATTCTAGAAAAGTGGCGTGGACCCCTAGGAATAAACTCATACTCGCAGTGTGAGATTGGTCAACCTAAAGAATCCATCACAAGAAACCGTAACGTTAAACCATAATCGTCGTTAGACAGAGGGTTGCATGATTTGCTCAGAATCGGCGAGATTTGCTTCGTAGCCGGATGCGGTCCTTGCACGCTTCCCGTTGAAAATTCTATCGGCGACTCCAATGAAGCCCCGCTCTGCACTCTGCAGGTATCTTGCGCAGGGCATAGGTTGCTACGCTTGCCGTACTACATTACCCAACTCTTCGTGCCGATTGCTCGACCGGCTATCGCTCACTCGTCATAGGGGTTGCTCCAATACATCTACCGGATCGCGTAACAGCACCGTGATGGAAGTCCAATTGAAAACAAAGGAACAGCAAAAGACATTTCCCATCATAGTTATTGCTTCGTGAAGTGACTGGCCATTACCAAGGTCGGTAACTGACACTTTTTATATTTTCGCCCCAAATAAGAAAGTTTATGTTTAGAGCCTTTATTTGCCGGATATGTGCACGTGCGGTGACTGGGCGCTTTACCATTTTTGCCGTTATTCAATCCGGCAGGGCGGAAGTCTGATAGCATACTTAAATTACACAGACAATGTTGAAGTGAAAAACGGAGGAACCGACTAAAATAAGCTGTTGCAAAACTTAAAAACTTTAAAACAACAACAAACAATACGTTTCAGCTTCGCTACGGTAGCTTTGTTCACAATGAAGTGATGGAAAGTTCATGCACGCTTATGTTTTCTTGAGCACGTCACGTTAACAGCGCGTGTATGACGTGGGGAGAGATACTTCATTCCGATTAAGCGTGTGACGCGTCCTCTGTGTCTCCAGAGACTCGAGATAAGGCGGCGATCTGAAGTTCGTTTCTTTGTCGATGATTCTTGAGTCACCCCAATCAATCCTATGACCCGTTGCATTCTCGTGCTCGGTGAGAGCATTCGACGCTATTCGCTTCTTTTTCACATCGTTCTGTTGTTGCTGCAATCGCTGTTTAAAGTTGCGCGATTCACCGGTGTATGCGTGATAGCAACCTGCGCAGGAAATTTTGTAGACCACGCCAGGAAACCATTCTCTGGGAAGCCTGTCCTTAACGCCCACGAGTGCGTGCCGCAGATTACACGCAGGCACGTGTGCTATCTCAACGTCATGACTTCCCAGTACGCTGGGACAAGGCTTCGCTTACAGCAGGTACAGTCTTTGTCAAAATTTTGTGGATCACAGCGACCGTGGCCGAGCAGGCGCGCGGCTGAGTAGGGGCGCTGCGCTTGCCGTTGTCGGCTGGCTGCGCGGCTAAAGAGAGCGAGGGGAACTTTTTCTCTTGCTTTTGTAGTGTGTCCGGCGCGACAAGAGCTGCGCAAAGGGCGCTGCGCTCTTTAGCCGCGTAACCAGACGGCAGTGGCAAGCGCAGCGCCCCTGCGCGACTGCGCGCCGGCTCCGGCCATGGTTGCCGTGGCCCACAAAATTTTGACAAAGACTGTACGTATGTAATGCCAGCATGCTTTCTTGGTCGGTGATGAGCTGGCCCGACAGGATTGGACAGGTGGCGTTCCACCCCATTCAAAAACGCCTTGGGATAGCCGCTTGCCGTGAGATCGTCTCGCACCCTGTCGAAGTCGGTGAAATTATCTTCTGCTTCTGTACAAACGCGGTTCGCACGGGCTGAACAGGGAGGCAGCAATAGACCTTTTTTGAGCGTCAGGATGAACGGACTGAATGTTCAGGTATCGGCCAGTGTACGTGTCCTTTCGGTACATGTAAACAAAAGAGCTTCATCGTCTCTGCTGACAAGCACGTCCAAAAATAGGAGTCTATTGTCGACGTCCGTCTCTACTGTAAATTGGATCGCCTTTTCTTGACGGTTGAGATGCGCAGGGAAGGAATCCAAAGCGCTGCGTCGAATCACGCAGAAGCAGTCATCCGCATAGCGAAGAAAATTCTTTGGACTTGGACTGAAGGTAGCGAATGCGCGATTTTTCTAGCCTCTCCCTCGTAAGATTGAAAGCAGTAACAGAGACGGAGGCAGCCATTGCCGTACCGTAGACTGCCTGTAGTAGATCTTGCCGCAGCAGAAATACGTGTTTGCAAGGCAAAAGCAAAAGAACACCTCTTGAGGTCAGGAACGTCATGCGAAATATTCATAATCGAATATTTCTTTCTCTCCACGTCTATGGGTCCGCTGTGAGACCACTTGAGAAAGAAGTAGTAGCGGTTTTAATACCGTCAACACCTTTGCGGCAAGTCACGAGAGAAATAGTTCCCTGAGAACACCCCTCACTGCTCCGGAGCGAGGACAATCACAACGGATGGGATAAATAAAGTTTGTCCTCCTTCCGCTCCTCCCCGAGCGCAAAAATTTTGTCTTGCGTTCATATACTTCCAGCTTCATTGCGGCACGTCGTAGATCTATTTTTTTTTTGCTTTTCAGTGGCTTATAGAACAATTTCGTTGTTTCTTTTGCAAGAAGATGCGGTGATTTTATGATATCCGATAGCTCGCGAAACGTTTGGGAACGTTAACGACTATAAGTCTCCGCCAAATATGTGTTTATATCTATTTAATACGGCGATATAAGCACGTGATCATTATAAATGAAGTACAGTAGAACCGCTGGGTGATAAACCACGCTGCTATTACTGTGTTTGGGGACCTCTTTGTCAGCAAATTTAATGCGGACTTATGTGTATTTACCGCCTGCTAACCAGCCTACTAACAAGATGCTTGTACACCACGACAGCATGTAATCCGCTCGCGTAGTGTGGGCTTTTCAAGATTCAGTAACCACGCTTCGTATCTGTGAAAAAAAAGAGAAAGAAAAGTCCGCGGGAGAATTCCAAGCCTTGAACACACACCTTTACAGTTGTATCAACCCATGGCTCGGCATCAAGGCCACAGCATTTTATCGGCGACCCGTTTTATTTGGAGGCTTCTTCCTACTATAAAAAATTTCTGCATGACTTTGTTGCAGCATGTAGTAGATATATGCACGCAAATAACGTTATGACACAAGTTTTTGCAAAGTTGCGTTCATGGGCCCTGTAGGCGGTGTGCGCACGGGACCGACCCAGAGTTGCGCGGGTCTGCAGCGGCTGGCGCTGTGCTCGCCCGGCAAACTTAGCTGTCCGGAGCCTGCACCAGAACAAGTATTTCTCGGTCATCTGTACACATATCGTAACATGGCGGCATGACAGATGACACGAACTATGGCGAAGAGCGATGAATGGTCTATTTACAGTATTTACAAAATAGCAATCACATAGCCAGCGCAGGGAACGCCCGCCCCTTCTTCGTCGTCGTCGTCGCTGGTTCTTTGTAATGGCGCTGAGTGGTATTGCCCACCGCCATGCCCTGTTACATTACCCCCGGTCGAGGGCGACCGTCCCGGTCGAAGCGGCGGAACGGTGAGGATGGTGATGCAGATGACTAATGCGAGGAAATACGAGAAAGAACCGCTTGCCGCCACGCATGAAGGTGATGGGTTTGGTAAACACCGGCCCGTAGCTGCGATGTCCGCGAGGCAATGACGAGTCGCTGAGGGGTTGTCACCACGTCGTGCCACAGGGCTGGGTACACGTCGTCGTCGTCTGGCCACATGTCGTCAGGTCTTGCGGCTCTGGATCTGCTCGTCACGGGCTGTGGACACGGGGTGGGGGGTTGTCGTTGAGAGCTAATAGCGCGGGGCTGGGGCCGCCCGGCGCGGTTTACGCCCCGTCGATGATTGCGCCAATGCTGATGAGGAGCGACGCTAGGGACGGGACGGGGTGTACCCCGCACCACTACCAAATGTAACGTGGCGGCAAGACAGATGACACGAACAATGGCGAAGAGTGATGAATTACCTATTTACAGTATTTACAAGATGGCGATCACAGAGGCAGCGCAGGGAACGCCCGCCCCTTATTCGTCATCGTCGTCGCTGGTCCTTTGTAATGGCGGTGAGTGGTATTGCCCACCGCTATGCATGTTACAATATGCATACTTCAGGTTTAAATTGTGCTAGACAAGGACATGATTATTTGGTGTGAGCAGGCGTGCGTGTGTGATGGCGCCTAGAATGCGTTGTGACATGAAATCATCATGTTTCATCATCATGAAATCACCTCTTTTACACAATGCTCCTGACGCGAAAGAATTCTAATAACAACAGATATTTGCTGATCTTGAGCCACAGTTTCGGCAACTTCTAATGACATTCTTGTTTAAATACGCAGTCACAAACATGTATAATGATCAACATGTAATTACAAAGCACAAAAATTACAACTAAATTATAGTGACTTATCTCTGGTGTGGATTTTCGCGTATAAATATTATCATGTGCCTCTAGTCCTGTGGTTCGTCAAGCGTGCCTTTGAGCTGGCTGCCGTAAAATTGTGTTTAGTGCAGGCTGATAAGGTTGCGTTCTATTCCGATGAAGAATTTTTGGATAACAGCAATAAAAGCAGCGCGCAGCCGTTCAGATAGCTCTCGGGTCAATCTATAAGACAGTTAACATAAAGAAAATTTATAAAAGTACTCGACTTCATAGTCAGAATAGTTTTTTGTTTTGTGAAAATGATTGATTGTGGGGGTTTGACGCGCCGACGCAACGCAGGCGATGAGGCGCGCCGTAGTTGGAGGGCTCCGGATTAATATTGACCACCTGGGGATCTTCAACGTGCGCTGAAATCTCGTATATACGGGCGCTTTTGCTTTTCGCCTCCATTAAGAAAAGCGGCCGCCGCGGCCTGGAATCGAACCCGTGACCTCGTGGTTTTGTATAAATGCTTTGTTGTTTCCCCCTGTTCTTTTTTAGTAGTAATTACATATAATATACGTCAACGCAATTTAACATTTACGTTGTCTGAGGTTATGTAGGCGCAATGTAGCGCATTTTAAGATAAGACACAAGGATGATTTTCTCCCGCTCTTAATAGGTGAGTCCTCAGCCAGAGAAAGACGTACCTTTCTCAGCTCTAAATAAATTCCTCCAATGGCCCGATCACCTCCCATTTCGCGAATACAGCAGCGGGTAAAAATAAGGATGGCCGGTGCTGGTTATGTCCCGCACGATTTAATTTTCTCGCGCCTCAATTGGTTTGCCCGTGTAATACCTAGCTTTGTGCTGTAATAGTGAGAAAGAGCGGCACGTTTTCTCGAATCTGCTTGATAGCGTTCCAATTGTACGTTTTACCTGCTCACTGGATTCTCTGTTTGCCTGATGGTGTGTTGATATACGAGCTTTGTAAATTCGATTCCCAGCCGCGGCGGCCGCTCTTCTAATAGAGGCGAAAAGCGAAAACGCTCGGGTCTCCAGAGTCAGGCGGGCGTCAAACATCCTCAGGGGGTCAAAATTTATCCGGAGTCCTCCACTACACCGCACCTCAGCGCCTGTGTAGCGTTGACGCTTTAAACACACAAAAAAAATAGCTTGATGAATAACAAAATTCGCAGCCACTAGTAGTACTTTTTGCGGCAGCCTTTCTTCTGTACATAGCCATTATTCATTTCTCCACCATCTTCATCTCCCTAGTCCTCTATCCACGCTCTTTCCTCCCCTCTTCCTTCCCACGCACAGAATAGCTGTGCAGATGTACTACCATATGGCCGACCTTTCTGTGTTTGTTTTTTGTATTCCAAATAAATTCCTCTCTCTCTCTCTGTTGGCCACAATATTGTAAGTTTGCTATGGGTGGTCCCGACTTTTCAGATTACATCTTCACGTTACTACACCTTGCAGGTTGAATCCAGCGGAAGTTGACGCGAATCAGCTGCGCCCTATTCAGGGTTCATAATTCGCATAAAGAACGGCTTTATTTCCATCTCCCCTATATTAAAAGATCATTAGAGCACTCGGCTCAAATTACCGTTTCTGGCAATGTTTTCCGCAGGCAATACCCTAAGAAACAAACTACAATACGAAGAACGGAAGCTCAAAACGACACTCAAAAGACGACATGCAGTGAAAGACAAAAGGAATTGCGACAGAAAGGCATGGTATACTTTTATTATATCAAAATTCTGGGTCCACGAGTTGCAAGTGTAAAGAAGTCGTCGGCAATACTTGTAATACTGTCCTTTTAGAAAACTCATTGCGGCAGCCAAGGGAATCACATCCAGGCAATCTTTGAAGTACCCGGATGTTTTCTTTGTTGAAGACGAATCCACCCGTTTCAACGTATTCTGCAGTCACTTTACACAAAAGCTGGGATTTCGCAGGGCAAGAGCCAATTCTTATCGGTGAATTTCGCCGTTTTGAGTGCCTGTAGGAGCCAGAGCTGTTTTCTGGGAAAAAAACGGAAGAGAGAGTTTTGACAGGCGCTTATAAGCTGTCAACGGAGTACATTTTGCGCGGCAATTTTCACGGGTGTCTGCTTCGTGGCTGTTTCCGCTGTGGTGCGCTGAAAAACTTGAAGCGCTGAAAAGGTGAAAGCATAAACAAGCGCGGTATATTTCCCAACGAGCTCAAATTATATCTTTTGCTATCTGAGCCTACTACAATTATTGCCTTCGTTGTACTTGCCGAGGACCCCGGCACGCAGTCATCGATTTGGGGAGTATTGTCTGTAAAGTTTGTACTCTTGTAACACCTGAATTACCTTACATAAATAACTTCTTTGACTTGACTTGACCGGTGCTATGGCGACCAAAGTACAATTTTAATTCCTTAGGCAGACTGCTTTGTCTAGAAACAATGGAGACAATTTTGTTGGGAAACTTAAACAGGTAAAACAAATCCAAAGGGAAGTACAATGAAGCAGTGGCGAATCGCTAGTCCGTTTCTGGCCGGGAATTATGACGTCCACAAGAGCTTGGTTTCGTGATTGCTGGCGCGGACAGGAGCCACCGCAAAAACATGACCGGAGATTGTAGTGGTGCTTCTAGTTTTCTTGAAATCTAACATTTACGCTACGGTGCAGTTAACAAACTAATAGTGATGTGCTTAGTCTCCAATCTGTTTCTATGGTGTTTGACGTCATGCAACTAAATTATGGTAAGCGTTTTAAACGTTCATTTGGGTTTTGTGGGGATAAGAGCTGAGTACAGTACTAAAAGTTAGTTCTTTCAAGGAAATCCGGGTTGTATTTTGCCTTTTTGGCTTTTAAAACTGCACGCCCTCTAATCTATTAAATCCTAGTTTTGGCGCGGCGTATCGTTACATCGTAGAATACGAAGTTCCTGAAGCAGACAAAAATACAGAAATAAACCTTTCGTTTATCATCTGCTATTCAAGAAACTTTAGCTTAATGGCTTTCTAACTTTGAGAAACTAACTTTTATGGCTAAAGAAAACAACGCAAATCTGCTTCGAAACTCCCTTCTGCCAAATCACAGTCTTCAAACTATTTGGGAAGGGACCGGGAAGAATTGCTATCGACTGCTCGGGGAAATTTTAAGTTAGGCGCGTTTCGGTTATCTCAGAAGAGCAAATGACACTCCTTGGTTATTTCCCAATAGACTGCGCCCTCAAGAGATTCTGTATAAAATGATGGAGGAATGGGTATTCCGTTTTTTTATTATTTTTGCTAAGAGGCAACTTTTATGCGGCGTTTCTCGCTGGTAACTTGAACTAACTGCGAATGCGGCAAATGCGTTTTGCAGTACTTCTGTGCATTAGGCAAGATGAGAAAACAGTGAACTTTGGGATGCAAAGACGTTGTTGGTAGCAGATACGCATTCGGTAATTGGAAGCGAACAGTGCCTTTTTCTGAAACACTCGCTGTTCGAAATGGGCTGATTTAAGCTCCAAACTGTTTGCAGAATTTATTGATCTTGATGTCTTGCATGGTGAACGCCTTAGGTATGCGTGTACAGACCACTACACCTAACGAACATCATCACAAATGTGTAAATAAGTTATCACACATAGAACAGGTAATCAACAATTCATACATAAATGGTAATGCGTAAATTTGTCGTCTGTTCTTGGAAAAGCGCTAACAGTATGACTAAACTGTTATAGACCAAATTCGACGAAACCACGAGATTTTTTAAAATTCGAACAGTACCCGTTAACTTTAACATTTAACGCTAAGGTAAATGTTTCTGTCTACGCGAGGTTAAACGCGGTAATGAAGGTCGCTGCTCAGCGAAGAGACGGGAACAATGAAATTCATGTACATTCTTACTGACATTCGTTCGGCCTCCCATATAAACGAACTTGGTCTAGAAAGGAGCTTATTAGGAGCAGAGTGTTGCATTTTGCAGGAATATACATATGAGAGAGCATTATTGCAGTGTCAGATGGTCACAAAGAATTGCGTGTGCCATCAGTGACCTAACCCGTTGTTATTCTTTGATGGACACAAATTTGCCCCACCTGGAGTGGGAATTTCCTACTGACCTGGACAGTATTGTGTGCTGCTGAATCAAGGAACGAAGTGCTGATACGGCTTTCATGTTTGCCTCTTTTGCGCTCATCATTGGAGCACTTTTCCCCACAGTTTAACGCAGATGATCTATTGCAGAACACAGCAGTTTTGTCACAAGTCAATTAGGCGGCTTTCGAAATTATCCTGCATTCATGAACAATTAGCACGTTCGGAACAATAGGTCCCTGTAAGCGGATTTGTTTCGCGTCCGAAAAGTGCACGGTTGAGCTATTTATCGCGCGCCCCCTGAAACCGGTATGAGGAGTGTCGAAAGTGGTCCGTCGGAGGCACAGGCATGTTAATTTTGACGCGTCCCTAATTAGAGCCTCGGGGACAGCCTTGCAGCGAAACAGCGACTGTGCCCAGTAAGCTAAAATGCTGTGCCTAATCCAAACGCACTTATTGTCATTTTGACGCAATCTTGTTTGCAATTGCTTGCTTCTCGTATATCCACGATTGACGTCCAAATAGAAGTTTAGGCAATGAGAGTTGTAGTAAGTAAAGCCCCGCATCCTGCATCTTACCGCATACTTTTTTACCCTGAACGCTTCGCACAAGAGGTGCCGTGGATAATTTCTGTACTTCATTTCATTTTCGCTAGTTTAAGCAATGCGTTTTTCCCCTGCCTCAATGCAAGGGAAAGACACCGCGTTACTGGTTCATCCGCGGATCCATTCTCTAGAAAGCGGAACAAATTGGTTGGTTTGAACCCCCTCTTAGTGAAGCTCGGAATGTAGTTAGCGCAAGTTCTCAGATGACGCCACGGTAAGTTAGTGCTAAGACACAGCTTGTGTTATTGTCCATGCACTTCAGCCCCTAACGTTGTGACAATAGAACGGCATCTTATGAGATGTAGCTTGATGCACAAAACGTTGGGAATTTTTCAACTAAAGACTAAGCTTATAAAGAATGCACCTGTCCACTCCGACGGTCAGAAGAGCGATACAGCCGAGGGTGCTAAGAATCCCTGGGTCCGGACAGGCCGCCTGTGGAACGTGACCCTGGCAACGTCAGGGCACACACTCTGCCTAACGAGAGAGGCTGAGCTGTAATATTAAAGAAACTTTCAGACATTAGGTGGGATATTATATTGTTAAGCGAACTTAGAAAAAGAGGGGGAAGGCTTCATAGAGCTGACTTGCGGATATATCGTCTGCAACAAGGGCTCCAAGAAAAAAAAACACGGGGTTTGATTCCTAATCCTTCGTAGAATAGCAGGAAACGTCGAGAGATGTTTAGCAACAACGAAAGAGTCGAGAAACGTCGTGATTACATTTTCTAAGGGATACAGGTCAAATGTAGTACAGGCCTATACGGCAACCAGTGGCTTAGCTGATGAAGCCGACTAGCTTCTACGAGGACGTGAAATCAGCAATGAATGAGGGAGCGACACAGTCCACGATTGACATAGGAGAGTTTACCAGCAACAGCAAGCAAGAAGCAAGTGTGAGAAAGGTCAGTAGAAACCTTGGAATAGACATTGACGAGAAGAAAAATAGTGGTACGATTTGTGGAGACAAATACCCTGATCTTCGTGAGCACATGCTTACCCAAACGAAAGAATAGGAAAGTAAATATGGAAAAGTTCCGATGCAAAAAAAAAATGAAATTGACTGCAGGTTATGTGACACCATAGGTATTGTGCAGCGATCATAGCACGGTTGGATGCAATGTAAGACGGAACCTTGCTAGAAAAAGAAGAAAACAAACATTGCAACCACAACTCAGATTACCACCGTATTATGATCCCCTCCACACTTGAACCTCCAATCAGGAAAATTATAAAAAGGATTTTTATATAAAAGCATTGTGGTATCATTCGTTCATCCGAGTGGCGGGAACACAAGAATTTTAGGATAGACTCAGAATACCCCCCAAAAGTATGTAACAAAACACGGGCGGCAGCATTCTGCCCTTACCAGTAAGCATGTGTTTGTGGAACTGCTGCAAAGGCACATTGGTCTCAGATCAAAAATATTTCAATTCATGTTGCTGTGGCGACCATTTCGGTAGTACTTATAGGGGCCTGAAACATTTTTGACACAAGATTTCTCAATCATAAATTATATTAGGATGCAGTCAAAAACACATCCAGCGCACTAAACGTTCTTACACCCTTTTTGGCCGGAAAGGGTGTAAGAATCTTGTCCCTGGCGAATACCTAAAAGGTGTTTTGACTAAAAAAGGGTGTAAAGATAAAAAGGGTGTTCGTGTGAACACCCTAAAAAAGGGAGTAAGGTTGCTAAACACCCTAAAATAAGGTTGTGGGCTGTGGAGCTAGACGTGACGATATGGATGGGCTGAGAGCGCAGCATCACATACAGACACATTCTACATGCACAACTCACACATGACCATCAAATGAATTGAGCAAGAAAACCAACTGGATGCTGGGGGACAGCAAGTACATACTTAGAAATACATCTGCTCTCGGTGCTTTAATTTCCAGCAGAAGAATGTCCTCCAATAGAGCCGAGGGGCTAGTCGCAAAAATGAGATATTTTAGCGCTAATTTCGAAACTATGCATTTTAAAGTAAGCAAATGCAAATCAGCATGTGGATTTGCAAAAAACTTTTAATCGAGAGGTAGTGATTATGTTCAATATGTCATAAAATGTTATTAAATAGAAGACAAATATTCCCGTCCACCTCAACACCCTTTAGGAAGGGTGTTCAATATTTTAACACCCTTTTTCTCAAAAGGGTGTAAGGCTACAAATTAGGGTGTTGAAACTAAGAAAAAGGGTGTAGAGTCCTTTACTTTGGAGGCATTTCATAGCCGTTTACACGGGTGGACCGAACATTTTCTACAAATGGAGTATGTTTTGTACCTCACGATGTTTCACGCAACATAAATTGGCATAATTTATACAAGTGAATCTGTTTAACCTTAAACTAGGTTCGGTGGCGTTATCAAAAAAAAGACAGACAAAACAAACTGCGCCACCTGTAAAGGGTGCACCACCGCAGATAAGGTATTACACAAATGAAGCCGGCTTTGTAGCCTGTTCGAATGTTATCACTGAAGGCGAAAGCGTATACGCACCTCTTACTACACCATTTTAAAGGAACTAGTCTTTTTTGGATTCTAAAACGCAAAAAGAATTGGCGCAGCTTGCAATGTCGATGCAAGGCTGGAGAAACGGCATAGTTGGGGGTCGACCTAGCTTGTTTCCTTCTTGGATTCGCTGTCAGTGTGGGAGACCCACAGGAACTGCCTTGTAAAATCGGTTAAACTTGGCCTCACCTATAGGAGCTTATCTTAACTTAGCAAGAAAATCGCAAAGCCTACAAAACGTAGCAAAACTTTGCGACACAGGAAGAAACTAGGTGGACCCCCAGCTGCGCTGTTCTTTTTTGAAACTGAAAATTTTTTGAACACCCTACAGAAAGCCAAGCATATTGCCGTCGTTCAACACCCTTTCTGCCACGTAACTATAGGTTTTTTTATTTTGAATGTTCAACTTGATATTTCACGTGCCAAAGCTGAACTGGGGCAGTGGAACACCGCATATGAAAACGAGCGATCACTGCAGAAGAACAGTCTTTTTTTTTGCTTATGAATATTTTTTACGAGTAGAGGAGGATATGAGGGGATGTCTTGTTCTTTACAGTGCAATTATACATGTATGCATGGCCTTATTCAATGAACAGCTGAACACCTTTTTGCACACCCTTTCAACACCCTAAAAAAAACTAGGGGTGTTGAAGTTTAAGACCCTTTTTTTCACACAAAACGGGTGTAGAGCTAGAATAGGGTGTAGAGATTCAAGAAAAAGAGTTTAATGGGCTCCCAACACCCGTTTTCCACATATGCTACACCGTTTTCGGCCAAAAATGGTGTAAAAAGTTTAGTGCGAGTACTTAAAATGGGAGTACTTGATGTGCGTCAGCCAAAAATGGGTCATCTATTCGGATTAGATAACTTGAAAGTCTGCTCAAACACGGTGTTTTTTTCCTAATCTTGGCGTTTCTAAAATTGGCCGGCTTTCTTGGAGCTGCAACAATGACCAATTGCATGGGTGTGTTAAAAAGAAAGCTACAAAAAACAGAAACTGGAGGTGTATCTGTTGCGACGAGGAAATAACCCAGTGCCTGTCCGTGCTGGCGATAACTAGCTTTCACGGGGCTTCCAGCGGCAAAGGAGAACGTGAAGGCTTTTATCGGAAGTGCTGCAGAATCCCTTTAACCCAATTCCGTATTCCATTCTGAGATGAGAGTCTACAACCATTCGTTCTGATGGAACAATTCTGAGTCGTTCTCTCTTCCCTAACCTGAAGTCGTGCTACCTTCAATTTTTCCAGACCATTTTGTTGATGGTAACGAACGATAATGGCTAAAGTGAGTGCACGTGTGTCGTTGTGAAACGACCTTAAATTTGCTAATTTAGGGTGAAGAGGCATGTTTTCCTGCGCGCTGAATACAAGCAATTGTGGCTTATTTTTTGCAATATTTACACTTCCGGGGCATCAATGGCTTCTATATGCATAAAAAACTGCTACAAGAATATCTACCACGCAACAGTGGACAAATAATTATGCACCCCTACGTCTAACGACGACGGAAGTTAAATGCGAAGCTTTTTCGTGACGGATTATTTGTTTGTCGTCTGATTTCGGACTGAGTTTCGATCATGTCGAAATGGAGGAATGGCATAGACGCCAATTTCATAACGCGAGGGGCCCAAGTTGGGTTGCGGCCGAAGGAAGAGTTCTGTTCTTTTACTTCACCGGTGTTGTCGCTTTACAGACGCCATCAGTTAGAACACTGAAGCTTCGCTTTAAAATAGTATTTATTTATCTCAAAAAGTTTGTGCCAAATACAGGTTTATATGTTTATATACGTTCATACGTTTATATACGGGCGCCTCCTCTCGTCTGGGTTTTTATTTTTTTCTCTTGTCATCGCGTTAATTCGCGCTTCCCGCCAATGATACGTTTACAATTTTGTACTAAAGATGTTGGTCGGCCTGGCGAAGGTTAGTTTGGTTCAATTGAACCGATGCATTTGTCCGGCTCTCTATTTAAATTCCTAGACAATCTCTTCAAACGCCCTTTATTTCATCTAGTTTCGCTTTTTTTGCCAATTTACACCGTCTGAAGTTATTCAATGTCTACTGGCTCGAAATATCTGGTTCAAAGTTATTTGAGCAGGAAGAGAACAGCCGAAAGAAAACTATCATCCCGCGTTCGATTATCAGTCTTGTGTGGTGTTTTTTACACAATTGCTCTTAAGTAATTTAATTCCGTCCCACTGATGATGATTGTGTTTAATGCCGCAAGGGCTTCTAGGCCAAAGAGCGCCAAAAGAAGGGTGTGTGAATGCCGCAGTGAGGTATATGCTGCATGCTTTCGTTAAAAGATGGTTATGTAAAATTGGTTAGAGGGCCTATGATGGTCAGTAAAAGTTAATAAAACTAGTTGAGACCGTATAAAAAGATTTGGGCTAAAACTCAGGGTGCCTCAAGGAGAGTTTTTGCATAGGACAAAAAGGATCAGGCCCCTGAGTGTCACGGAAAAGTATCTCAGCACGTCCTCATTACTGACGTACAAGGTGGAATCATGTGTGATAAGAAATTTTTCATAAAAAGTAACCTCGGCTAAGAAGTGTACAACTTTTCTTTAATTGATTATTTCTTCATCCGAGAGAAAGTGCGCCGGGCGTAGTGGTATGTGTTGCGCGTATATACTAGCGAAGTGTCTTTGATTGTTTCGAGTGAATTATATTCAATTAAGATGTGCAGCACAGAAACTATCTCCTCCACATTTGTCCCATCTTGGTCGGGTTGTTCCACTTAAGAGGTATCCATATGTGTCATGTGTGTGCCCTATACGTAAATGACAGAGAGAAACTCCTACAGACCTGTGTAGTTTTTCGGTTATATGTCTGCGTATTTGTGGTTTAATTGCATGGAGTTTGTTTTCTGTTTGCATGTCGCAGTGTTTCTACCAGCGTTCCCGGATTTTTCTTTTAATGAGCGATTTCAGGTCACAGTAAGGCACTGACATAATGTGCACATTTCTACGAAGATCCGCAACAGCTGCCTCCCTATCAGCAACCTCATTTTCTGCTATTCTACAATGACCAGGGACCCAGCAGACAGTAATTTTGAGCCCCATCGAATATGCTGCCACGATAGCGTTTATGTGCGAATTGAAGACTGCATTCTTATGCGGCTTCGCTAACGACACGGCTGTCACCACACTGATAGAATCAGTGTATACGACCGAGCAAAGTATTTTGGTCTGTCTTATGTGTTCTATTACCAGTGCAATGGGTTGGGCTTCACCTATGAAAATGCTGCTTAGAGGATTTAGGATTTTTTAAGCACAGAGGTTTGGTCCAAGTACGGAACATGACACAGCAGAATTTCTTTTGGGAGCATCTGCATAGAACTCTGCACATTGATGTTTATGCTAAAGACTTAAAAAGTGCTTTTGAATTAAGGCACTAGGTGCTTTGTTTTTGTTTATGCTTTCAAAAGACATGTCGCGTGCTACAGGCGACAGCT
This sequence comes from Haemaphysalis longicornis, assembly GCA_013339765.2. Classification (NCBI taxonomy): domain Eukaryota; kingdom Metazoa; phylum Arthropoda; class Arachnida; order Ixodida; family Ixodidae; genus Haemaphysalis; species Haemaphysalis longicornis. The sequence continues at coordinate 103,700,824 of CM023458.1, read as the reverse complement.
TCCATGGGGCTATAACATCAGATAAAGAGGTTTTGTACCTGTCTTTGAAGGAAATGTCCAATTTGGAGGCTACAGCATTATTGTTATTGCATAGGGCGGCGGAAGTGACGGCCACTTAACGAACAAAGACACAGTGGATATGTCAAGAATTAAGATGTTTGATGGGTGCTTTATGACTGAGGTTATTTTTACAGCATACAACAAGGATGTGTAAGCACGCTGGTTTTCCAATGACCAAATGTCAGATTGTACATACAAACTTTCTATAGGGCTCGTACGAAAAGCACCCCTTGACAACCGCAGGTTTAAATGATAGACCGGATCCAGTAGTTTCAGAGCAGCTTTTGGGGCTGACTGTTGCAATAGGTGACCATATTCAAGCCTCGATCTTACGAGGCAGTTGAAAACTTTCAATAAGCATTCTCTGGCCGTGCCGTATGACTGACGTGACAGAATCTATAGAATATTTAGTGTTTTTGTGCATTTTATTCGAAATTTTTTTGGGTGGAATAAAAGATAATTTTTCATCCAGCAGCACTCGCAAAATTTGTGCTCTTTTGCTATCGGGATGGGCTTCCCTTCAAGAGTCACACATGGGTCTGCCGGCTTGCCTTGTAGCTTAGTAAAAAGTACGCAGCTGCTTTTGTCACAGATAAACTTAAAACCATTCGCATTTGCCCCCATTGGGAGTCTGTTCACTCCAAGTTGGAGTTGTCTCTCAGAAATGTCCAAATTGCAAGACTTAAAACTAATCTGAACATCATCCACATATACAGAGTAAAAAAGAGAGTGGGGTAAAATGTTCGTTAAAATATTATATTTGACGATGAAAAGTGAACAACTCAAGACACCTCCCTAAGGTACACCATTTTTTGGATGAAAGCGCGGGATAAGACGCGGCCAATTCTCACTCAAAATGTCCTGTGGGACGGATAGCCAACTATGACATTTAGCATATTGCCGCAGATTACGAGTGAACAAAGGTCGAGTAGAATGCCGTAACGCCACGTAGTATCATATGCCTTTTCTAGGTCAAAGAATATAGTCATACAGTGTTGTTTATACACGTAGGCATCACGCGCGTATGCCTCAAAGGCCACAATGTCATCTGTTGTACACATTCCCGAATGAAACGAAAGCCCACTTGACACTTGTCTAAAATCCCGTTATGCTCTAAAAAATAAACACGGCATCTGTTTATCATTTTCTTCAAAAGCTTGCATAAACAGCTTGTTAATGCGATCGGCCTGTACCTGGCTGGTAAACAGGTATCCTTCCCTTCTTTTTGTATTGGAACTACAATGGATACTTTACAAGATTTAGGAAAGCGTCCTGCTTGCAATATTTTATTGAAAACAAAATTCTGTCTCCATTGTTATCCCAAGATGTCCAACCATTATCCAAATGTCAAATCGCCTTATTAGAAGTGTTATCGGTTGTCTACTTAGGCTATAAAATGTGATGTTTGCCCGACTAAAAAAAGATTGGTTCCTGTGAACATGCGTATGTATTTTTCTGTTATTCTCTTCTTGCCAATCACAAGACTTCGCTTCAGTGCGTTCTCTGAGCACACGGGCGTCCCTGTTAAATATGCTTACGCGGGGCTCGAGACCATTACCGAAAAGAAGCTCAGGCTATGCGCGCTCAACCGCAACTCCACGCACGTCGTCACCTGGGCATCAGCATCCGAACGAAAGGCCTGACGTTAAAACTAAACAAAATGAGTACTCGTGCGTGCTTCAATTTGTTCTTTTGTGAACATTTTTCTGCCATTTTTTCTGAATGTTTTCTCGCCTTTATGTCAAAGCACAGCTTAGTCAACGTGAAAAATGTTTTGCTTTCTTGGTCTTCGTAAACTGCTGCTTGAGAGACTGTTACAGGGGTTGTGGCTACAGTTAAGCTGTGGCGTAGCAATGTTTGTAAAGCGGCAATTGAAATCACATTAACAATATTGTCCAGAGACATAAAAAACTGCCAGTTACGAGTAACGAGGCCAAATCTTCTAATACGCTCTACATCGGCCGCGCCTCTCTTGCAACAAAATAGTTCTATTTTACTATTTGTTTCAGATATCAAAGTGAGGGTATTGTACTCTTCTAACTACCAAAAGAGGACTGCTGTGTTAAAGATACTGTTTCCGGAGTGGATAGCTCAATCTGAAGGAGTAAACTGCGGCATATGCGCTGGTGGGGACAAGAAATGTGTGTGTAAAGTCACAGCGCAAAACATACCATTTATTTCCTCGTTTCGGCCTAGGCCAGATACACCGGGAGCAAGATCCAAACGTGAAAAGTGAGGGGCACAATTGTTGACATAGTACAAAGACACCTAGCCGGCTTGACGTTCAAAAGGTTGATGGAAGATCTATCGTTAAGCTTCTAAGTAGTGTAAAATTCTCAACCTTTTGGTTTGTAAACGTGATGCTCGGATCGACGCGAATACGTTGCTTCAGCTTTAGAGCCCCGCAACCCAGCGTTTCTCGCAAGGCTTCCGCACACCGGGACAACCATGCTTTGCGTTCTAACCGTCAGATTGGTCATGTTTGCTCTATTTAGCTACGGTACCCGCCGCGGAGGCTCAGTGGCTAAGGCGTTGCGCTGCTGAGCACGAGTTTGCGGGTTTGATTCCCGGCCGCGGCGGCCGCTTTTCTGATGGAGGCGAAAAGCAAAAACTCCCGTGTGTAAGAGATTTCGTCGCATAACAGAGATCCCAAGGTGGTCAAAATTAATCCGGAGCCCTAAACTACGGCGCGCCTTATCGCCTGCGTTGCGTCGGCGCGTTAAACCCTACAATCAAATCATCTTTAGCTGCGGTATTTTCTGCCAGTCACTCCTTCGGTTGTGCGCGTAGATCGGCATTGGGTCATTGTCTTTAGCACTGCATCGCCTTTATCTGGGCATTCGGCCATGCCATAGCTGCACCCTACGTTTTGTGAAGCTATGCTGTAGAACGGGAGCTATGCTCTATCGAAAATGTACAGCCGGTACGCTTGTCGTTCAACTTCAACCAGCTACATGAAAACTGCCGCATACTCGCATGTCGGAGGCAAAAGCGAAGGGCTAAGACTTCAGAATTCCGCTCAAATGCAGGATCTGAGAGTACGAACGCTGTGTTATAGACAAAAGCTGTACGCTTGTTGCTTACGCTCCCATTAAAACATACTACTGTTAGTCTTATGCATGCATTTTTGCACGTCAACCATTACAAGAAATCTGTAGTAGATATCTGCTGGTAACCTTAACCGAAAGACGCAGCTTTGGGCTTGAACGCGCAAGTGCTATGGGCTTCTGTGAAACCAGATGTGAGGCTACAATCCGGACATAGTAGGATCTTTAAACATTATTCGATGCAGGATACTTTAGTTCGGCAAAACCCATGGCTTCCCAGAGGTCCTTTCTGTTGTTTGCGCTGTTTCCCTAAATAAGGCGGGGATATTTCTCGCGGCAAAAGAATAAAGGCACTTCGAATCTAGCTTTTGGAACGCATTGCTGCATTCACCTTGAAAAGTGGGAACCAAGGCTAAAAAGGTTCTGAAAGCAAACTTTTCTCTAGCGAATAATTTTTTTAGTACTGAAGTACTGCTCCTTTGCGTAAGAAGAAAGTCGAGGTGCCGAACCAACATGAAGAACTATTACGCCAAACAAATTACCATCCTTTTCTAAAGACATTTGAGAGAAGCACGAGACATTTCTCATATCAAAACAGCGCCAGAAATGCGCAAACGTCTTCACTAAAAATGCGCCAAACCTCTGCTGAAGGTGCGTCTAATCGATTGTCAAGCCATCAAGAACCAAAATTGCAAATGAAGGATGAACCCATGCGCCGTTTTTTTCCTCACTAAGTAAACGCCTCTACGAACGATCCTGAGTGTATACCGATACGTGGGTTATGAGATAAAGGTGTACCATTCTAGCCAATTATTTATGATCGATGCACGTACTCTTTATCTTGAACAGTCCCTTGTTCTCCATTTTCAAGTAGCCGCTGTGACACAATGGGAGGACGGTTGCACGCGCGCACCGTGTATCCAGATATATTATCACAGCTTTTCCGTCGACAACCGGTCAAGGAGAAAATGCATTAGTTTTTTTACAAGACGCTACCCCGGCTGCACTACGAGAGGTTTCGCTTGAAAATTCCCTGGATGAGCAATTACGGGGTAAGCGCGGAGGAAATCTCTGTGGAACGTATCTGGGGAGTTTTGTTTTGCTTTTTTACTGAGGTAGCAACACGCCAGAAGTTTTAGTTTGATGAGACAAACATCGGTATTTCTTTCCCTAACGATCCTTTCTCTAATTCTTTTTTTTTAATTAGAACGCATACACGTACGTTGTCGCACCAAACGAACAAGGTACCCGCCGTGGTGGCTCAGTGGCTAAGGCGTTGCGCTGCTGAGCACGAGGTCGCGGGTTCGATTCCCAGCCGCGGCGGCCGCTTTTATGATGGAGGCGAAAAGCAAAAACGCCCGTGTGTACGAGATTTCGGCGCACGATGAAGATCCCCAGGTGGTCAAAATTAATCCGGAGCCCTCCACTACGGCGCGCCTCATCGCCTGCGTTGCGTCGGCGCGTTAGACCCCACAATCAAATCAAACGAACAAGGTATATTTGTAAGTGTAAACATCTGAATACCTGAAAAGTGCACATGTGCTTTCTAGCGAGTTTGTCCTTTGAAGCTGACATATATAGCGATATATGTAACGGTGGAGAAGGCCTAAACTGCCATCTCGCCTTTTTATTTTAAATTGAATATTTTTACTGCAGAGACGAGATCAGTCATGGGAGGATCAGCCGTTTTAGTACTCACCGCAGCCGTTTTGCAAGCACTAAAATACCAGGCAATAGAGGAAGTCTAATAGGTCTTCTAGAAGACATTTATAAGGAAAGCACGGAAAGGAAAACCCTCCACAAGCGAAGCGATAAATGCCCGATCCCAAAGGGAGTATTACAGGGAAATACCATCCTCTAAAACTAGTCACAGCATGTCTGGAGGGGTATTTTAAAGTTTGACTGGGAAAACATAGGATTAAGTGTAAACGGGGAATACTTGAGCCACTTTGGGGTTCCGGACCACGTAGTCTGGCTGAGGGAGACTGCAGAACACATGCAAACAATTCTTGAGGAAGCACAATTAGAAAGCAGGGGCCGTGGTTGGGCTAAAAATAAATATGAATGTATTTAAAGTAATGTGGAATATACATGTCCAAAACGTCCCCGTAAGCTTAGGTTACGAAACGCTGGAAGAAGTGAAAGAGTACAACTACCTCGGACAAAGGGTTAGTGCTGAACCCAACCATTCCGCAAGCCGTCCCAGATATTGAAAAGTAAGCTACATCTGTCACCCAAAAGAAAACACTACAAACCATTCCATTCCGCCGGTAATGACATACGCAGCTCAACGATCCATGGAACGAATAATGTTTGGAATAACACTCAAGAACGGTAAAACGAGCTACCTGGATCAGAGAAGAAAACAATAGTAGAATATATAGTTCAAATGAAGAAAAAGACATTGACTTGGGCTGGTCATGTGGTGAGACTAACCCGCAACCGGTGGGCATTTAGGGTAATGGAGCATATACCAAGAGGTGGGTATAGAAGAAGGGGAAGGGGAATAACACGATGGGAGAATGAAATAGAGAAATTTGGGGGCAAGCTGTTGACTCGAGCAGCACAGGACTGGAGCGGTTGAAGGTCAGTTGGAGAGGCCTTCGTCCTGCAGTCAACCTGAGCAGGCTGGTGGGGCTGCTGCTGCTGATGATGATGTTGCTTCACAATATTGCACCGTAGGGTATTTTAAAGAGACAAATGAATCTGTGCTTGTCAATTAAGAATAATTATTATAAACTATTTGTTTGCTTCTCCATTCTGTAAGTCTGAGAGTCATTTTAACTACCCTGCTTGAAAATTCCCCCCAAAATTTTCTCAGCGCTCGGCCCATACTCTTTGTTAATGAATACCTCTAATTTGCGTGCTAATATCCAAGATCATTTATCTGTGCAGAAGCGTGTGATATATAGAAAACACAAGACGCGTTGAGAACATCACGAAAACAAAATTTCAAAAATATAGGAAGGCGATTTGCTAAAGCACTGTATCTCTCTCTCCAGCAGTGGTTTTCCACTGGAGCTCTACAAAGCAGAAAAACACGAAACAGGACCTTTCTACTTCGTAGTCTACAAAATACGCGTCTGTCTATGACTTTCTCTTCCCCAAATTAAGTCTTGTGGTAGCGCGCCTACGGACAGAAGTAAGAAAGTTGTTCCTTGCATCACCACCCTTCAATGCTTCTTTTAGCAAATGAAAACATTTCGCTTGAAATTCTCCGAGTCCCCCATAATACACAAAAGCGGAAGAGAACGGGGGAGGGGGTGATTTCTGAAAGATATTTATTAAATGTAATTCTTTCTATCTTACTCACACTGCTAAAAACGCACGCAAATGTGTTATCGGAATAAGCTCCGTATACACAAAAACAAAGAGAGATGGCTTGAAATAACTTTAAAAAAGAAGTAAGTTTCTAGAAAATCGAACAAATTTAAAACGTTGCCGAGATCGGCAGGGCAATCTCTGCCCCTGGCGCCTAATGGCCCGTGAGTGACGATTGACCGCGCACGGAGACGTATTGCTCAGCATTTGCGGTTGAAACTTCCTGTAAGTGCATGTAGAAGCAGTATGAAAAATAAAGCAGCGAGAAAAACAAGACAGAAAAGATTCAAGCGATGTCGTGTCTCCATGCAACCCCAAAAACTGTTGCTGAGATGAACTAGGGTTACTTTTAGAGCCTCTAGGGAATCTCCCCTGTGAAGTCTCGCGTTCCGCTCTTTAAACTACCGCTCCACCTCTCCTGCAATCCGGTCGCGGGTTCGATTCCCGGCCACGGCGGCCGCTTTTCGGGGCACGATAAAGATCCCCAAGTGGTCAAAATTAATCCGGAGCCCTCCAATACGGCGCGCCTCATCGCCTGCGTTGCGTCGGCGCGTTAAACCCTGCAATCAATCAATCAATCCTGCCATCCATGAAGGAACTGCTAGAAAAACTGTGCGGATGGAATAGCTACGTGGCACTTCCTATATACAGTGCCATCTTAAGTAATTGGAACAAGGATATGGGAATATCACAATATATTTTTCTTACTGGCTTATGACAGCCATTACCGGATAACAGGAAGCATTTTCTACTAAGGACAGCTGGCTTTAAACACACACCAATGCAGGCAGGCAGTTGCCAAAAAGGAATTCATGTAAATTGACGATGCCGTGTTTCTAATTCTTTTTGACGGCACCCGTATCAAAGATAAGCGCCGCGGCTGCAAGCCAGCCGGGGGAACTCGTCAGCCGGGAGTGCCGCCAGCCAGGAGAGACCAGCCACCACCAGCCACTTTCAGGAGCAAGCACGACTGCAAGCGGACACCTGTTCGTTCCCACCGTGTCGTCAGCCTTCGCACATTGACGTGCTTTAGCGAGTTTGTCTCCTGTGCCATTTATGTTTGGTTCTACGCTCAAGTAAATCCCGTGCTTCCTCTTGCAACGTTTTGTGCGGTAATGATTTGATAAGGCGGTTGCCTGAACCCTCTCGTTAGGCAGGACTACCTGCAAGCTATAAATAATCTTCTGCGCTGAAGTTATGCCGTTATTTGCATCGAATAAAAAACGAAGCGCTCTGTACCCAGTATGGCATCTGTTTTTGTCGGGTATTTTCGCGCAGGTAAGCGTTCAGTACGGAATAGCAGGGAGCTCATCTAATGTTACACCTTATTAAGGAACATGGCCCTTTTCTAAAAGTAAGAATCGAAAAAAGGTTCAGTGTGAAAACAGTTTTCTTTATACAGTAAACGAGGTCGCAAATTTGCATAGGCTCATTGATTTGATATTTTAATTCACATAGTGCCAACGAGTAGACTGGATCTCACTTGTGAGATTTGGACTTTGTGTGTTGTTTCAAGTGCTTGCTGCTGATTCTTAAAAGGTTGCTAGTAGGGATAGCCCAACGCTTAGGAAAAAATCCTCAAAAGGACAGCTAAACTCCTGGAAATATTACTGTGCTAATAAAAATACTTTGGGAACCGTCATTTTCTCAGTAAAAGCTAAGAATATATAGCTCTCCATTATTATCCCGGTAAAATATGAGTTCTAATATCAAGGTGAGGAGGGCGCTGCGGTCGCCGCAAGGAGCGGACGCACTTCGCATCAGCTCCGACGTTTTGATTAATTGCGCCGGTCCAATCGATTATATCGACGAGATTCTGTTGTAGGGCAGTGCAGCTTGGCCTGAGGAAATCAACCGATACCATTTTCGGCAAGTTGCAGCGATTTGTCGCCGATTCATCGACGAGAAGAGATCGGCCAACGTGGCCGGCTTGCTAAGCCTAACCTAGGCTTAGCACGACTTCGGAGCCGGGCGTGCCGGGGGCGGCCGCCACGGCGAAGACGGCAACTATCCACGAAGAGATGACGACAACCATTGATCTGGGTACCAATTTTCTTCCCGAGGAAGACGACGGTGCATCGGCGATGCAAGTCAGCTACATTCACGGGCGGATGTCGGTGGCGGTCGCCGGCTACGCGGAATCAACAGCAGCGAAAGGAGCGCTAGAAGGCAGGTGGCAGATGGCGAGGCGGAAGATGCGGCGGCAGGAGATCGGCGCGGCGGGCGGTGAGTCGGTCCTCGGTGTTTCTGCTCCCCCTGCCCGCCCCTCTCCGCAGCTTCTAGAGACCCAGCAAAATTTGCGAGGCAGGTCGCAGCTAAGCTAACTAAAGCAGCGCGCATGCCGCGGCGCGCTGCCGCGTGAGGACATTAAGATTATTCTCAGGCCACGTGGCGGGTTGGACGTAGCCCGCACCGCGGCACCCCACGCTAATAGGAGGCCATTTTCGCAGTGGCAGGAACTACCATGCAGGAATCCAGAGAGGATACAATATGCACTAACAACGCGCAGAACATTATCGTGGTCAGCACGCCACACGAGCACAGGGCTCGCATGTACTCGGAGATCCGCTCGCTAAAGATCGCGGGTAGGGAACACGAGGTGTACGCGTACGTGCCGGCGCCCGAGGGCTACGGTCAAGGGTGTTATCAGAGATATCCCGCTCACGTACTCCGAGCAGGAACTGCAGGAGAATACAGTTAACGAAACGAATCCGCTTGCGCTAGAGGCGCATAGGATAGGTAAGACAACTACAGTCATCGTAGCCTTCGAGGGCTCTAAGGTACCCAACACGGTCAGGTTCGGAGCCTTGGTTACCAAGTGCAGCCTGTACAAACAGCATTATGAAGTGTGCCGATGCTGCGGCAGATTAGGACACAGGGCAGACGTGTGCCCCCGCCCGGACGCGCAAGTATGCTTTGCGTGCGGAGCGTCCAACCCGGGACCCACGCACGACCAGGTCTGTAAACCCCGATGCAAGCTTTGCGGAGGGGCTCATCCAACCGGGGCGGCGGGCTGCAAGAACCGCTACAAGACCCCGCACGTGGTCAAACAAAGAAGATGGGAGCGCAAGCAGGCGGAGGAGCAGCAGAAGAGCGCGCCGAAGCTAGGCTTAGTCGACTTCCCGCAGCTGCGCGCGCCCGAAAAAGGCGCGAAACAGCCAATGTCACCGAAGAGGAATGCTGACGTCAGAAGAGCGGCAGCTGGAACAATAACAACGCCGGCAGCTGGCGGAATGCGAGCGGCGAACGCAGCTGGCGAGGCTGGCGGGAAGGGCGGAGTAAACAAAGCCCCCCACCACCGCTCCGGCTGTGCGCCGCGCGCCGAGCCTAGCTCGAAGACAGGAAGCACGTGGGCCGCAGCGGTAGCGGGCCCGAGGCGGGAAATTCAACCGCAGGCATCCAGAGAGAACGATGGGAAGCTGCGACAGCAGCAGCAAGGGCGAACATCGATGCAACCCGCACCGGAGACGATCTTGCTCCAAAACGAGGTTGCGCGGCTCCGAGCGCAACTCGCGCAGAGGGACAGACAAATACAAGAGCTCAGCAGTAAGCTGGACCAGATTCTAAGCAACCATATGCAGCTGCAAAAGTCCCCGTGCGAGCCAAGGAGGGCAGCGCGCAGGCGGATGCGGCAGCACAGACAAGCCAGCGAGCAAGAATTATCAACACAAGAACAGGCGATGGACCCACAAGACGAAGAGAGTCGAAGAAGAGGAGAGCACCGTAACGGTGCACAGTGACGATTACTCTGCGGAAGAAGAAGTAGGAGAAGAGGAGGCGGAGGCCGAAGTAGAGACGGAACACACGTACGCCACAGGAGCGCAGGCAGCAACAACTAGAAGACAGTCACCAGCAGCTCGAGAGAGAGCAGGGGTAAATCAGCAAGAGGCAAGCGACGCTAGAAGCGACAGTTGTCGATGGCAACGTCCGGGTTACCAACATGGAGCGCATGCTACAGCAACTCCTCACGCAAATGAACGAAATGAAAGAAATCATCCACCAACAGCAACAGCAGCAGGCGCAGATGTTGTCAACGCAGCAGCAACAGCAGCAGGCGCCACCTCAATCAAAACAGCAACACCCAACGACCAAGACTCGCCCAGTATGGCCGGAGCAATGTTAGGTCGAGAGTTGGTCATATGGCAATGGAATGCGAACGGCCTACGCACAAAGAGGGCATCGTGACAACAGTACATACGACACGCCGGCCGAAGACCGGACGTTATTCTAATACAAGAGACACACACCGAAGACACTCCGAAACTGCCGGGGTACCGCTCCTACGCCAGCCCGCCCAGCGCGAGAATCGCAGGGAAAGGAGCCGGGCAGGGGGTGTGTACCCTGGTGAGGAAAGGAATTACCTACGTAGAGCACGGCCTACTCCGGAATACCGCCATCGAGCACCTCGCCATCGAGGTGGTAACGGGCCGTAAGAAGAAGGAAAGCACCTACATCGTAAATATCTACAGCAATCCAAAGCAAGTTCAACAAAAGTTCAGAACCCTCATACACAAGACCATGCAGCTGGCGGGTAACAACACCGCGCTGGTGTGTGGCGACTTTAACGCGCCGCACACGGCGTGGGGCTACCCGAGGACAACGACCAAGGGCCAGAGCCTCCACGAAGAGACCCTGGAGGCAGAAAATCACCTACTCAACGAGCCGGCAGTCCATACGAGACACGGCACGTCAACGCAGAGGGATACCAATCCCGACCTGGCCTTCTGCAACGCTACCACCGGAGTCAGCTGGCGGAACACGGGCGAAACTCTGGGCAGCGATCACTGCATCCTCGAGATCGTGGTGCCGCTGCGCGGACGGATCCCTGTCTCCCCGCGAGCACGCGACAACGGATTGGAACAAGTACAGGCAGGAGCTGTGCCCTGACAGGGCAAATCGAGGACATCGGCGAGTGGTCGCGCAGCGTCAACGCGGCGATCAAGGCAGCCACGACCGAAGTCGAAACGGACGAAGGGACGCAGCAAGTAGACAGCCGCCTAGCGCACTTGCTGGAGGCGAGAAACTCGCTGAGAGCCCGGTGGAAGCGACAAAGACATAACCGAAGGCTCCGCAAGCGCATCGCCTTACTTCAACATCGAAATCGCAAAGCACAGCGAGGTGCTCTGCCGACAGCAGTGGCAGGCGGTCTGTCAAGAAGCGGACTGGCCAAATCCACAAGAGTAGAACCTGGCACTTGCTCCGTCACCTGCTCGACGAAGACAAGACAAAGGGAACGCAACATCACATCCTGGCGCGAACGTTACACAGGGCCAAGCAGGAACTCGGGAAGACGAGGTCCGCCGGCCATAAACGACAAATATCTGCCGGCCACGCCGCAGACCCCCCTTCCCGAGCTACACCTGGTGCAGCCAACGCCGAGCTCGATTGCGGACATCGAGGAGTGGGAGGTCAGAGCGGTGATCCAAACCATCAATTGCAAGTCGGCTCCGGGGCCGGACTGGAGTGTCAAACAAGGCGCTGCGCAACCTGAGTGACTGCGGCCATAACCGCGCTCACCGGTTACTTTCAACAGATGCTGGCGGGAGGGCAAGCTCCCCGCCGGCTGGAAGGAGGCCAGAACGGTCCTAATTCCAAAGCCGGGCAAAGCACCGAGCATAGAGAACCTGCGGCCCATCTCCCTGACGTCCTGCGTGGGGAAGGTGCTGGAGCACGACCTCCTGAATCGGTGGCAAGCTTACCTAGAAGAGGAGGGACTCTACCCCGACACCATGCTGGGGTTCCGAACCAAACTCAGCACCCAGGATGCGGTGTTGCTGATCAAGCACGAAGTCCTCGACAGGCCCGACCAACTCCCTGGGACAACCGAGCGATACTCGGACTCGACCTGAAGGGGGCGTTCGACAACGTTCGTCACTCAGCCATCCTCCGGCAAGTATCGCGCCTGAACATGGGGTGAGCGCACGTTCGCCTACGTGCGAGACTTCTTGTCGGACCGTACCGCTACGATCGTGGCCGGTGACCTAGAACTCCCGAAGAAGAAGCTGGGGAGCACGGGTACGCCGCAGGGCAGCTGTGATCTCGCCGACGCTGTTTAACATCGTCATGATCGGGGTTGCCGAGCGCTTGCAGAGCATCCCGAGAGTCGGACACACCATATATGCAGACGACATCACGCTCTGGGTGTCCGGCGGCAGTGACGGCGAGATCGAGGCGTCCCTGCAGGAAGCCATCGATGCGGTCGAAGAACACCTGCTGGACACTGGGCTCACGTGCTCCCCGAGCAAGTCCGAGCTGCTGGTGATACCACCCAAGAAGAAGAGGAAGACGACGGAAGAACGGGCCCGACATTAATCTACACACCAAGGACGGAACGATCATCCCGCGGGTGAAGACGCTGCGAGTCCTCGGACTGCACGTGGACGCTCTCGGGCACAATGGTCAAACCATAAAGAGACTGGAGGTGAAGATCATGACGGCAGTGGGGCTGATCAAGAAGGTGGCCACGCGGCACGGGGGCATGCGCGAAGCAACCTCCTGCGGCTGATACAAGCCTTCGCGGTCAGCCATGTGGCATACGTGGCGGCCTTCCACGACTGGTCGGCTGGCGGAGAGCGGGATGCTGGACGCTCTGTTACGCAAGGCATACAAGTCGGCGTTAGGCCTCTATTCTCACACGAGCACGACCCGGCTCCTAGAATTAGGGATACATAACACACTATGCGAGGTCGCAGAGGCGCAGCACGTATCGCAGCTTGCGCGCCTAGAACGACCAGAACAGGCAGAGCAATTCTCAACCGAGTAGGGCTGCTGCGGGGGAAGGCGGTGGGGGCGGGGGCAGGGGGCCGACGGGGCTGCCATCGCCGCTGCGGTCGTCGTCCGGACGGTCGCTGCCGAGGGGGCTGCTCGGCCTCATGCACGTCCCGCCGATACCCCGGCACATGGATCCGGAAGTCAACGGGGAGCGCCGCCTTGCCAGGGCGAAGGCGCTCACGGCCGTGCCCGCGGCCGACACGGACGCGTTCTACGTGGACGCGGCCACCTACCCGCACCGCAAGGGCACGTACGCTGTGGCCGTGGTCGCGGCGACCTCCGGGGAGCTGTACACGGCGGGCAGCGTACGGGCCCAGGACCCGAAGCAAGCGGAGGAGCTGGCCATTGCGCTGGCCCTCACAAACCCAAGGTGTGCCACCGTCCTGAGCGATTCGCGAGGGGCGGTGCTGAACTATGCCACGAACAGGGTGGGACCGTGCGCGCTCAGGGTGTGCGGGGCCCTGCCGCGGAGAACAATGCCGGTGACCATTAAGTGGTTTCCGGCACACGGGGGCCCGGTCGGAACCGGAGCCAACCGCAACGAGGAGGCGGACCGAGCTGCGCGCGTGCTGACCAGACACGACAGCGCGGCACCTGGCTCGCCTCCGAGGCCTGCGGGAAGCGAAGGGGGAGGACGAGGGTGAAGGGGAAGAAGAATACGAGGAAGAAGCTGAAACGGCGGTTCCAATCACCACCTACAGGGAGGTGCTCGAATGGTACAGGGAAGGCCGCAGGGTCTACCCGCCACCGCACCGTAATCTCAACCGCAGAGAGGCAGTGATCGTGCGACAGCTACAGGTGCGGGCAATCTGGACACCGGTGTTCGCTAAGCACGTGTGCCCCGAACTCTACCAATCGGACGCGTGTGTGTTGTGCGGGGGTGAGAGGGCCACCATGCAGCACATGCTGTGGGGTTGCGGACAACAACCAAGGCAAGAGACTACTAATACGGACGAAGTGACCGTGCTTCCACCGCGCATTGAGTGCGCGATCATGAGTGCGGACTGTGGGTTACAGAAGATGGCTGTCCAGCTCGCGCTCGCGGCCATCGAAAGCCAGCGGCCGAAAACCGACGCCTCCATCTCCCGCGAGGGGGGGTGCGAGGTAATAGGCAGTAGGTTTGCCCTTCAACGGGGCTTGAACGCAGGCCAATAAAGATGTTGTTTCTCTCTCTCTAATATCAAGATGAGGGTGCCAGCCCTATAACAAAATATTCTAAGGCATTTATTCACACAGATGGCGTACTGGCTGCGTTTGGTTAAGTAGTGGTACCGTTTTTATACTTTACCTTCCAGACTGATCTGTTATAGCCGCTTTTTTTCCTGCGAGCCAACAGGGGTTTCGAATGCTAACGGGGTTGTAAAGAAAACAAGAACTTAATCTGAAATCATTGATTGTAGTTATTACTCTCTTCGCCACCAGAAAAAGGCTTAGCTATGTACTCGACTGACGAGGTACCCTGACTTGTGCAACTTGATGGCACAGTCCTACTCGTTATGAAGTAAAAAAAATACTCCCAGGTGGAACGAAAATTACTCGAGAGTGGTCGCATCCGATAGGAAAGAAGAAAGAACTAGTTTTTTCATTCTTTTCCTCATTTTCTTTCCTGTGAGTTGCTGATTCTGGTTTGGTGAGCCTTATTTGTGCTGTTAGAAAGCCCTAGATTTTAATTATAAACTCGTTTAATTATAAACCCCCTAGGCTCCCGCCATAGGCGGTTCTCTAGGTTTTCTGGTCGATGAAGCCCCTTTCCCTGCTTTATAAAATCAATGACTCATACCAGTCAGCCACGAAAGCGCTTTATTTGCAGCGAATTTTAAAACTTCCCTTCCCTTAAGCTGCATATAGCAGCAAGGGATTATTGCATCAAGATTATTAGCAACCAGAAGAACCGTGCTTTAAAGAAGACCAAATGTGATGTAGAAATTGCATGCCACGTTAGAGAAGCGACTTTGGCCCTGAAAAATGCTGTGCGTGAAACTAACATGGTATATTGAAAGAACAAATATGTTATAGATGTGAATATTAACATTACAAGCCCAACTACAATAAGGAAACTTTTTAGTTGGATCCTTCCACCGCCAGAATAATCGAGCTTCAGAGATGTTGAATTTCCGTACATTCCACATCAATCCTAAGCTGATTACGAAATAAAATGATATGTCGCGACACAACTCGAGGTAGACTAAATACAATAGTGTGCCAAATGTAACTGTTTTACCTGTTTGTGTTGAGGATAGTCACTAATTGGCACGCTAAGTACCTACCTGAGAAAATAGAGATAACTTCGAGCAAGTTAAGATTTTAGATTTGTTCTTTCTCCAAGTATTCAAGGGCTCTCTGACGCTGAGTACTACGGAGCGAACTTTTAAATGACGTTAACTAACGTCAAAAGTTACTTTCCCGAATAAGGATGTCAACAGTGACCCACAGCGGTGGCTCGTCGGCTAAAACCCAAATTCGTATGTTCAATTATCGACCGAAGCTGCGGTTGTTCATTAAAAGGTTCAAAGCGAAAAGAAATTATAAATGGATGCGTCCAAAAGAGGCTGTGGGATACGATGCACATACATGTAGGCGAGAAACGAAACGTTGAAAAGTATTTTATTTGCATTAAACGTTTTCTCTAGGAAACGTTGATGTTCGGATTGCGCATGGCCGCCATCCCACTTTGCGAAAGTGGATGTCCAGCCAATCTGTTGTAGACCACTGCACATGCTGAAGAGTGAGGGGAATGTTCCTCGTCGTCTCGGCGGGCTTGTCGCTTTTCCAAATTTAAAGCGCAAAAACTTTTAGACAGAAGACGAAACGACACAAGGACAAGGATAAACGAAAACTACACAAGGACAAACCTTAGCGCTCGTCCTTGTGTCGTTTCGTCTTCTGTCTAAAAGTTTTTCGCGCTTTAAATTTGCACTATGGACTACCAACTAGCTCGAACCCTCACGTTGTTGAATTGTCGCTTGTGCTTGGTTTCTCGTGCTGCAAATGCCCGATCGTGCCTTACCTGACGCATGCTCTTCGCCTTCAAATGATCCTCATCCACCTTTTTGAGATCAACTGCAAACCTAGCCCTACCAGGAACACCTGAAGGGTTCCTAATGTTCACAGGGGCCTTATAATCAATCATGTGGTTTAGATGCCTGTTTTGTGGTTTTTCTTTATACGAATACTGTATGCCAACCTTGCCTGACGCATGCGCTGGGCGTCATGGTGGAGACTATCAGGAATACATAAAACGTTTCCCATTGTTAACGGGTGCCTTATCATTCATCATGTGGTTTCGCTGCATGTTTTGTGGTTTTGGTCGACACTGCTGGGTCCTGTCTGGTTTTTTCTGTTTACGAAACGAGATTTTCTGAACTTAGGCTAACATCTTCGCTGTAAAATCAGCGCTGCTTGCACAAGTGGTGAAAGGCTGGAGAAACAGCAGAGCTGGCGCCCCCTCTCACTTCGTTGGAGACCTGGCTGTTGCACCTCACATGAATTTCCGAACTTGCTGCAGAATGTCTCCCATGACTGGCAAGCGAGGATCGTTTTGTCCGCAGGCTTTCACATCTTTCCCAAAAGTGGACGGGGTAGCACGCTCTAGAACCGGCGGCAAACCGACTTCCTAAAGTCGGCGTCTGTATCGCGAACTCGGCATCTGGGGTGTCCACTTCCGGTGCGAACGCACGGAAACTGGCATAAGGAGAACAGCACGCCAGAAATCACGCTAAAAACGCTGGGCAGAGTGTTCTCAAAGGCAGAGCTGGCGACGTTGGGCGCTCCTCACGAGGCGCACAATCAGGTGGGGTCGGTATTTTTCCTTGAAATTTTTTCAAATGCAGAGCATTTCAGTAACTCACGATGTCACCCGCGTTGACTGTCCGTAGTCCGCACCGTCGTTGTCCCTACTATATATAAAAAAAAATACTATCCGGCGCCCGGTTTCGATCCCTCAACCCTGCTGGCGGAACGCAATGTACATGGTGCTCTACCCACTGCGCCACAAAGCCGACACAGAATGGGACGCTACGAACGCGCCTTATATCGTTGACTCATTCAAATTACTGCTTACGAGCGCTCTCTCTCTCAGCAGTTGCCACAAGTGCACCAACATTAACGTAACGCAAACTACTTAACGTCGTGCGCCCCCGGAAATGCTCTGCATTTGATCGTGCCCCTCGCGAGGGGGATGTTTCACTGCGTCTTCTCTCGGTCGCGGGACCCGTGGCGCCATCTGGCGGAGGCGCGGCACAACTCGTAGCACTTTGAAAAGATGCGGCGCCAGCCAGCTGTGTGTGTGCGTGCCGCACTTGTACAAATGGCGAGTGCATTGGCTGTCCACAGAGCAAAGTATTCGTGCAAGTAAGCCGTTGCAGTCAGTCAGTCAGTCAGTCAGTCAGTAAGTCAGTCAGTCAGTCAGTCAGTCAGTCAGTCAGTTAGTTAGTTAGTTAGTTAACAACTCCGCAAGCATTTGCGTTTCTTGCTTTGTAAACAAAGCGAAACACGCAAGAATGTCGAAATTTCCTTGACTCATTCAAACTACGCCAAGAAGCTGCTGATACAACGCATTCACTACCACCAACTCCCCAAACACTAAACGTTAACGCAATACACCCACCCCCTATGCGACGCATTTACTCGAGTCCCACACGCGGGGAGATGGGTCCAATTTCTCGTTCGCGCGCGCTCCGGTCGCTAACATCTGTGGCGTGATCGTGACGTCAACATCACGCGTTCGTGTGGTGGCGCGATTTTTTCGAGCTCCTCAGTTGGCGTAAGCGCGAGCGTAAGCCTGGAAGGGGCTTCTGTTCACGAGCCTTTATACCATGTGTTGTGGAGTGGCGTCACGGCTTCACGGGTGCCGGTGAGGTGCAGCGGAGCCTCGAATAGGCTAGCGCAGCTAGTGCGAAGCTATCCACAGCTGTGCCAGGGGCTGCTAGGCAAAGCGAGGTGACGTGATCTCTGCGCGAGTTTTTTTTGGTGCGATGGCCGGATAACGCTCGGCTTAAACAGCTTTGCTGTGAAAAAAACATTTCTTTTGCATAATAGCATGCAGTCGCTGTGTTTTTACAGTAGCTTGGGCGTTGTGGATCCATACTTAATGTCTTGAGTTCGATTCGAAGCCTTATAACCTATAGTTATGAAGATGATAAAATACAAAAACGTTTTTTCTGCGACAGATTCAGCCGCATCGTAACCACGTCTCGTTACGGTCCCATTATAAGCACTTCACGGGGGGCCTTATGAAAAAAATTGCCGCTTTTGCTCATTAACATAATATTTTAATGAATAGGTTTAAGACGCACGTAAACACAGCCTCCGGAGCGGACAGAAAAGCTCTAATTGGCGAACTTTGCGAATTTGGCAGGGTCAATAATTTTCTCTCAAAAATGACTTCTTTCAAAACTGGAACTATAGGCCTCCTGCGCTGCCCAGGGGGCGCTGCGCAAGCGGCTTCCGGGCAGTACCTCCGGGTAGTACAAAGCTTCGCGGGTCCCATAGGATCCCGTGTTGACAGAAGCAAAATGAGCTCGACGCTCCCGATTATTTTGCGACGTGGTCACCAGCTCATCCCCGACGCGTCCGATCTATTTCAGCGATCAACTTAGCATTAGGGGAAAAAGCTTTGCAGCGCTAAACACGTTTACAGCGCCGACGAAAGTGCCGGGACCGTGACGGCGTCTGCTAGTCGCAGGTTCACCGATCGATGGTCGTATGAAGTGAAATTTTAAGTGAAATTTCTAGTTTAAACTAATACTCTAGGTGACAAAGACTTCTCAAAAACAGCTGATCAAAAAATAAGAGTGACGCAATCGGCGATGATCGCGCTTTAAAAAGCCAGCCAGTCCGGCGGACCGCAGGCTCGCCTGCTGCGGTGCGCCGCTGTTTTGCGAACCTGCACACGTGCACTATGCGTGCACTTTCATTAAACAGTGCTCGTTTGCGTCGCCGTTACGAATACATGGTGCAGCGTTAGCTTGCCGTTTTATTGCGTGTCTCAGTGACAAAATGCCGCGACCGTCAGAAGCGTGAAATCTGTTTTGCGATTCCGAAATTAGTGGCCGTAAAACAAAGTGGTCGGGCGAACTAAGAGGCCGCTCGCTTTCCTTGTTTGCTCTCACTTTACTTAATTGCGTTCTTGCAGCATACATTCCCAGTTCGCACTTAATAGCCTATAATGAGGGTCAGCAACGGCCGAGTTCCATGCAGCCGACACGGCGGAGGGCTGGTCGGCAAAATGGGGGGAGGGGGGGGGGGCAATTCAACTGGAGGACGCCAATTTTCTGTTCTTGTCTCGGCTGTCTAACTCCTATTTGAAGTCATAACTGGCGTTTCGGCGTTCAGATTTGACTACCCCTGCACTAGAAAACCAACACAGTCAGTGATGATCGTATGTAAATATTAGGGGCCCCGCGCCGTGTATGCGGCTGTGTTATGTTATGCTGTGTTATGTGATGTTATAGAAGTACACATCTCTGCAGGCACCGGGCGTGTGATTTGGTGCATGTTTTGCGTCCTTTAATAGCGCTTACTTTGTTTATTTGGCGCTATTGCCCCACCTACTCGCTAGTATACATGTACCCTGCCATTCGTAAATCATGCGGCGTAAAACGTTACGCAAGAATCATTTAGTTTGCGAAAATACGAAACAAAATTTCCACTCGTTTCAAAGGTGCTGCCAGGCCAGCAGTGTCAGCGCAGTCGGCTGCGCAATTCTTGCGTTCGCTTGCATGCTCCCGCTGAAGCAACCTTTTGCAGTTACCTCAGGATATAGGATGAGCAGTGTTCCCTTGTTTATGCTACTCGTGAACTTTCCTTTGTCGACCGCACGCAAGAAGAAAAAACTGTAACTGTCACGTCAAACAGTTAAATCACCCGACCTGGCGATACTCAGTGGGGCTCTTCGATTTAAAATCTTGGACTCACCACGGACTCCCCGAGAAGCAGTCCGGCATTCGATTTTCCCATGTATCCCTATGGCTTCGGGGAATACTCGGACTTCCCGCGGACTATCCGCGCTGAGTCCGAGACTGTAAATCTAAGAGCCCCACTGGCCCACGCCGCGACCACCGCGACAGCTAGCTCAAAAGAAAGCCGACAAATCGGCTTCTTTTAGCGGATATTATTTTGTTTAGCCTCTGCAACTACTTTAAGGACTATTTCATACAGTATGCAGTCATTTAAACACGCCACAAAGCGCCACAACCAACTTTCTATCTGGCTTGTAATTGAAAACACATGGAGGGCGGCTGGGGTCGTCTGCTTCTGTACTACCCAGAGGCGTCGGTCGCTTGGGGCGCTGCATGTCGCCAAAACTCCAGCGCAGGAGGCCTATGGCCGTGTCCGCACAAATGAAACTTCGGCTTCTTTTGTCATCTGGAAACTCATAATCTTGTTCCATTCTGACAAGTCCTTCTGTTCTTATGCTAGGGTCAGTGGTCGAGAAGGTTGCTGCCAGAGCTTCCAAGCACAAACCCAATCCTTACCCACGTAACCAGTGCGAAGAACACTGGTGCGAAGAACAGCTGCCCAAAAAAGGGTTACAAAACTCAGAATTTAAGTATTTCAGAAAAATGAAGACAAACGTTTTTTCTCGGCAATCACGCAATTATGAGCCACTTTACATGCAGAGGAAAAAAAGCGCCCCCCCCGCCCTTCCCAAGACGACATAATATCTATTTGGTTTATTAGTGGTGGGATGAGACTGGATATCAATCATTATGCCAGTATTCGCACATGGCTGCTACTATGCCACAGCTTTCAGTTAGCTAACGAGCTGCCCAGAAAGATAATAATTTTGTTGAAGTGGGAATCTAGCATCATAAGACAATATTGCAATAGGTGGAAACTCTGCAACGTTCCTTGACAGCTCTTGTTGTAAACAAAGAATTCGTGTGGGTGCCAGCCGCAAGCCTCTTTCTGTATAATCTCATTATTTGTCTCAAACCAAATCTCGCCAAAAGCTACATGATATGGGAACGAAATTTCTAAGTCATGTGTAGACCCACACAGCTTTTTCGCAATTGAGTGAGAAATGAAACTGAAGGTAACGATGCGTGCCACATAAACACGACGACTGATGCGGTCGTGGCAGTGTCTCGGGCAAAGCAGATGTAGAGCTGGAACTCTTGCCAGGTTGCAGGTGGTTCACGTCCGAGTATGGTTTGGTATTTCCCTATGTAAAGCTGTTAACCTGCCAGAAAGCATCGGTACCTTGGGGGGAAAAAAGAAAATATACGGCGTACTCCTTCTACAACCACAGGCTGGAGTTTATGCACAATATTAAAATTTTTATTTTGTGTCTTCTTTACTGGTTCCAATGGTTTTAAAATGAGTGACCTAGGCAGGTGCATTAAGAGGATAACATACAGCCATTCGTTCTGTCTTGTTTACTTTATCTAAAAGACGCTCAAGGTTACGCTTCGTGTCTGCAACATAGCACCCTCAAAAATTCTCCGAATCAGACAAAACCGAAGGTTGAATTTAGGGTATTTTTGTGTAGTAATAAACATGTCACCTTTTGTTTACTTTCTGAGGAAGCAACATGTTCGATTCCCGATAAAACAATTCCCGCTGACCACGATTTATAATGCCGGGACGTATCGTGCTGACCGGGAAAACACCGTCAATTCTTAATCGGAAGGCCATCGTTGTCATCCGGAACTTGCGATTAGAGTGTGAACAAACTAAAAAGTGACCATTATCTTCTTACATGCCACCCAGAGTCGCAAATCATAACAGTGAAAGTAAAACGGCAAGTGTTTTGTTTCCCATTCACAGTGTTCTTTTTTATTGTTTTAAACGTATAGAAGAACTAGAACACAGCGCAATACTTTTATCGGCGTGATTTTTACTCCATGTATTTATAAAACGATGTGTGCAGTGACTCGCCATAAAAAATGAAAGATTTGAAGAAAGTTATGTCTTTATGCGAAGTACGCCCGATGTGCCCCATCAGATTCACGCTCCATAAATGAAGGCAACTGTTCACTTTTTATTGAATCGTGAACCAAAATTCTTTAGATAATTGTTCTGCTGACCAAGTTAACAACTACTTTTAAAAATACATGAAGAAATATAGTCCCTCGATTTAAAAAAAACTGATATACTGCGCTCATTCCTCAAATGCCTAAGCCTGTATTCAGCATGAGTCTGATAGGAAACATTGCAAGCACCCCTGAAAAACTTTAAAATAGTTGTTAAAAATTTATTTTCGTCTTGTTAATGCTTTGTACAGAATTGTTTGAATGAAACATCCGACGATAATACACACTTACATTATTGTTACACATTATTACTTCTAGAAAAATCCGCCACACAGGGGAAGATAGCGCCGAAATTTGTAGGCTCCGAAAGCCCAGATGACCAGTAATTATTTAGTGTTAACGTAGGGAATACTCTCTATACATGACAAATTCTTTATCTTTCGCCGCACGCTCCCTTGTTCTAGCAGTATATTGGCAAAAACTAACTTCACTTCGATAATGTTTGCACATGACAGTGGCACTGGAGTCCCAAAATTGTCAGATACATCAACGCAAACAGCAAGGACTGTAAAAAAGGTGTGCAATACATGGCAGTTAAAATTGGCTGCTATGCTTACTCGCTGCGGGGAAATAGATTTTCATTATATAGCAATCGGTTGCCGTATTTCTAGCACGGTACCAGCGTTTCAGGCCACTCTTTTAACCGCGTTCGAACGTTGCTATCGCTGCTATGTCCTATAATATACCACTGCAAGTTCTTTGCAGCCTTTACTGTCTGTTAGGATTCCACAAATACGGTTACAAGCCCCCTCCCAGATTCTGTACCTTAGACGGCCGAAAAATTCAAGGTTCAAGAGGAGCAGCCGGCCCAGCTGGGTGTATCCGTAACGTACACCTCCAAAAAATGGGCAAGCTATTAGTTCTGCGCACCGCTGAAAGAATAGTGCCTTGTATTTAAGATTGTCTGAAAAATGCCAGCTTCCTCCATTAACCTTCTCAGAATCTGACACAATCGCATGGCTGTTTTTCTGATCCATCAAAGAACGCTTTCAGGAGTGCTGTTTTAGATTAAACCTTAGACCTCTACATAGTCATAGAAGAAATTGAGAAAACATTACCTGATAACTTCAAACATCGCAGAGGTGTAGGTGGAAACTACTTTGGTTCGAGGCCTCTTCGCGATGATGAATTAGACCAAAATAATTTAAGTCAGGATAAACAAAAGGTCTTTCGTTCAAAATTCGCATGATGGCAGGAGACTATAAAAAGCTCAAGCCTTGCTCCGGATTGAGAAGTCTGCATTGCGAAGTTTGTCACCCATCTTCCGCACACCGTTGCGACCTTACCTAGTGCATTAACCATCTCAGTGGCCAGCTTGCTCCATTTAGCAGTGGCATTGGCTGCCCTCCTCTTCTTTTGTTGCCTGCAAGTATCAGCCTTTCGTCGCTGTCATTTCCTTTTGTTCCTCTTAACCACCCGCACTGGCTGAATAATCAATTTTAAACACATACAAACGATCGCGGGAGTCGCAAGACCCATCGAGGCCGGGACAGCTAGCGCCTCCATGCTTCATCTTGTCGCCACGGCCATGTCACCAGCGTTCTCAAAGGTGTCCGCGCGCGTAATTGCCGCTCGGTCGTTCTCTTCTCCTCTATCGCTGTTCGGTGTTGCAGAACGACGCGAACATCAACAGAGTGTAATGAAAGGTTCGCCAGCGATGTTGCAATAATTCCTCCCGCGTCAATATATTCACTTGCCCGCCACGTACTGTCACTAATTGGGGTTTACATTATCACCAATTGCGATATAAACAACAATTGTGATATAAAAAAAAACAATCCAGGTTGACTACGTATTTTTCTAAGCATTCAAATATTACATGATTTTCAACATGGTTTTCGCAAAAACCATTCCACAGAAACTGCGCTACTCGAGCAAAAAGAAATCCTTTTTAAGAATTTTTCAGATCACAATCTAACATTAGGCATTGACGTAGACTTATCTAAGTCTTTGACTCCCTTCGACATGAAACACTCCTCTGTAAACTGCACTCGTAAGGCGTTGCGTGGTGTTGCGTATGACCTATTACTCTTTTACTTAAGTCACCGTCAGCAGTACCGTATTAATAGGCGAGGATTCTTCTGACCTAAAATCTATAATCACGGGTGTGCCCCAGGGCAGCATTTTGGGGCCTCTTTTATTTCCGTGTACGTAAATGATTTGCATGCCTCTTGTAAAGCTCGCAAGTTTTGGGTAATCTCTATGCTGATGACACCACTTTGCTGATCACCGGTTAAAACAATCGAAGAAAATAGAAAAAAAATATCGGTTACAACACTGTCGACGCTCTTGGCGTAGACACGGCGCAACTCCCCAGTGATAAAACCATGGCAGTGCTTTTTCGGCCGAAAAAAACAAACTCGCTGCCTCACCAAAGATGTACCTTGGCACAGACATAATCCAGGTGGAAGACAATGTAAAAGTTTCTTGGAGTACATTTTTCTCGAAATATGACCTGAGACTTTCACATCGAACAAATCTATAACAAAATATGTGAAACTGTTGGTGTCATCAACAAATTAAACCTGAACAAATTAAACTGTTATTATATATTTCGCTATTTTTTCGCAACTCACATATGCGCACTTGGTCTGGGGAATGACAACCAACAAGAACTTTAACCAGCTTTTCCTAGTCCAAAAAAAGTTTCAAGGATAAATAGCCAATGTGCCATTAAATTTCCGCACGCCTGAACTCTTCAAGACGTTTAAAATAATTAAAATTAGCAATTACTACGAATACCGGTTTGCCCAGTCTTACCTTGAAGCTATAAAAAATACCAACCGCTTTTACGAGGGCCTAGCGAAGTTAAAGAAAAATATTATAGCATACAACACACGCAATCCAGACATATGGTATACTCCTACACGCCACAACAACTACGACCGTCAATCTTTAACTTTCACTTTGCCCAGACTGCTAAATAACTTTACAAGAAACTCAATTGAGATCGGTAAACTCTCTAAATCGGCTTTAAAAGAATATTTTTTGTAACGCATGTTAAATATCTGTTGTATTTTTGTTGTTTATAATACGTGTGCATGCACCTGTTGAATTCATTTTGCTGTTTCTGTTGCCCTGCTAACCATGACTGTAAAGCACATTTGTTACGTTTTACTGGACACGTGTTTCAATTTTTTCTTCTTCTCTTTTTTTTATTTTCCTCTGCTGTATCTTTTAATCTGTTTGGCCCATTGCTGTCAATCACATGGTGGGCAGCCGCCTCGTCATGCTGCTCTGTGCAGCTTTTTGTGGCTGCTCCTTCCCCTGTCCCCATCTGTAAGGCAAATAAAGTTGATTTGAATGATTGATTTGATTGATTGATTGATTGATTGATTGATTGATTGATTGATTGATTGATGATTGATTGATTGATTGATTGATTGATTGATTGATTGATTGATTGATTGATTACTTGCTGGCGTTCCATCCGACATCACACAGAAAATTGAGTTGTGAAATTACTACTAAGATGACGAAATTCTGGCATGGAAAATATGCGGAGCGTTGAGCGTTATGCTGTAAGCGAAACATGTATCTAAAATATTGCAAGTAGCTGTTGATCCTACCTGTTAAGACGTAAAGAACTACAGACCGAATTATACTTTAGAGAACGCGCATTGTGTCCACTCATGTTCAAATTTAAGCATCAAACTGCAGGCAAGAAATGTTTCAGGAACCTTGAGCCATTACCAGTTTTAATCTCAGCCGTGAATACAAATAATTGCATATTTTCCTTGCTTTTTACTCTGTTTCCGATAAGACATCGGATAAGAAATTATAAAAATAGTTACAATTACAAAATTTAAGGAGCATTTCGGGAAATGTTTCAATTGCACAGTTTTTACCAGGTTATTGATAATAGCAGGTTAAAATTGAGCTCCCCGACCTAGAAAATGTTTTTAGAAGCGTTTAAGACGAATGATGGCAGCTGTATAGAAGTTTAAATTTAAGAAAATGGCAGCCTTTATGTAAAACGAGCTTTCATCCAAAGCAGCATACTTAAAGTGTGATAAGCTGTGCCCAAATCCATGGCTTAACCGACAAAGATTGTCAGACCTGTGGTTTATATTTTCGAATGTCTTCTTGAGGATTCTTTTATGAACTCGATTCTTGTAGAAGGCTGCAGAGATTTGTACAGTCCTCTTGAACTATACTTTTGCACCACTTTAACAAAATGTTAACAGCGGAAACGAGTTTGCTATTTTTTGAGGACCTCGCTTTGACGATTAATTTTGGCGAATAATTAACTTGACGAAAGCAATTTTAGAAAACTAATTCACCTGTCCGAAGACGTTACCCCCAAGGCTATTCCATAGAAAAGAAATAGGGTTAGTGCCTGTACCATCTTAATTTTGTAGGAAAAAAGATTCCCGGGACCTATGCTCCATCGTTTTATTAGTGGTGGTTTCCTGACAGTAGGACTGGAAAACAAACATGCTAGTTTTATTCGGGTCACCTATTGGTAACCTGAGGAACAACTAATAAGCTCTACGAACTCCTGTAAATCTTAACTGACATCATAATTCGGTATCTGCTTGACTGCTACGCTTTTTCTAAACCAGCAAGAAAAAGTGTTACTATTATGTTACTGAAAAAAAAAATATTACTATTATATTTCCTCGCAGAGTGCAAACGCGTATATTTTCATTAAGAACTGCGAGACCAGGACTACCGAGATGTGCGGCGAATCTCAGCGAAAAGAAAACGAATGGATTTAGTGCAGCTAAACTTCGTTCACTGAAGACTAGGCAGAAACCTCCGTCTACATTTTCGCCTCAATATGTGAAATGGAAGGAAGAAAAACACTAGCGCATGCTTATTTTTTTTGAGTCCCACCAAGGGAAGAATCTGATATAACGTTCATTCTACCACGAGGCGCAAGGCTCACTGGCGGTCCGAAACGTTTGCCTGACAACAAAATATATTGAACTCCATCGAATAGAATCCCATGACTATGGGTATAGTATCACCTCAACATGATTTCAGGGGGCGAAAGAGTGGTGTCAGTAAAACGCTTGGGAAACTACAACCAGTCCAATAGATACCAATCCCAAACAATGTCGGGCATAAAAACCACCGCGATGATAATTTGAAGCCGCACTTAAAGCTTGGAAGCGAAGTATAGAATTTTGTTTTATAAATTATGCAGGGCCTTCTAAAAAGACATAGTTTAGAGCTGCAGTGTAATAAAAAATCTGAATTATACGGTAGGACTGTGGTTGAGTAGGGGAGAATTTAGCACGAAACATAGAGGTGAGAGAGAGTTTAGATGAAAGGTATGAGCAACGTTTTTTTTCTTTATAGCATTAACGGCTGTTATTCCTATTTATGGGTTTTGTGTCTTCGGACACGATATATAGCATAAAGCCAAGGCATACATTTTGCCTGAGCAATAGAGGTTAAGGCACGTTTTTCGATAGATAGCTCAGGTCTTGCGAAGAGGCTGCCAGGGAGCCGTTTTTTTGGGAGCAACTACCCCATCTACAATTGCACCACTGGCGACAACAGACGCATCTAGGCGCTACCGGCGAGAAAGCGAAGTGAACTGCGCAGTGAGCGGGCAGAGCGCGGAGTGAAGCCGAAGATTGTCAGCGATAGTTCGTTATCGCGCCGAGAGCGTGCAGGGAATGCGCACGATCTTCTGATTGCGAAGATGAAACCGGCGTAGGAGGCGCCGGCAAACCCTTAGGTGAGCTTGAAAGTCAGGAGGACACTACCATCTGTGCCATAAGTTTGTACCTACAGGAATCAGCCACGGTTCAGAAACGGAACGCCCTTTAAGAATGAAATGACGATAGAAACCCGGCCCAGCGCAAACTGAACACGTGCAAAAGCATAAAAATCATTTGGCGGGTGACTCAAATGACGTAAAGAAAGGGCACTTGTGATGAGGAAAAATCAAGTTACCTATCTGGCAGAAATAAAATGTAAAAATGGGGGCATGTTTTGCGTACTCCAGACAGAAAGCATATTTTTTCTTAAAAATGGCAGAACACTTGTAAAAGTGGCAGATCCTTCGGGAACAGAGCGCCGACAGTGACAAGGTGGACACAAAAGGAGGAAAGATAAGACAAACCGGTGTGATGCAGTTCTTAGGAAAGGCGAAGTGTAATGCTTCAGCTTAGGACGCAAATAAGACTGGTAGAAATATTAGAAAAAATTTAGTGCGGAACGTAATGCGATGGATGCCAGCAACAGCAAGAAGTCACTGATGACGGGGCATAATGAGCGCCATTATGCGCAACGTGCTGTAAAGGCAAGTAAAAAGGTCCTATCCTTGCTAGTGCTGTCCAAGCGAGAAAAAGGGTTTAACCCGAGAAAGACATGTTCAGTGGCTGATAAGAGGCATTTCACTGCACTAGCAGCTTGACAGACTTGACAGAGAAGGTGGGCGTCGCAGGCGTAAATAGAGTGAGCCACATTGTTTAACCGCCACGGGCAGATTTCGCCTCTTTGGGCACGGTGCGGCCTCAAGGTATTAGATAAGCCCTTTTTGACTGAGTCATGCAGATATCTTACATGCGCCACTGCGGTGATGTAGGCAGTTGAAAAAGACGAACTTTACGTTCCACAGACTTACAATGTTATAGTTAGGGAAGACCCGACAGTAAATGCGACATGCTGGATAAGGAACAAAGAACGACAGGTTGCTTTCCGATAAGCTTAGAATAGCGGTATAAAGCGGGAACCTAATTGAATTATCTCAAAAATACTAGGTTAGTCTTGGTTATGAATGGTCGTTGCTCTTGTTTATTTCTGTGTCGCAGAATAAAGTAGGAGCCTTACTATCGCCTGCAACCGGATTTCTTTGGGCGTTTTTCGGGGATTTTAGGCGGGGCGGGGGGATTTATAAGGGATTGCTTTTTGGTACAAAAGCGGCGTTAGGACTGGCACTTCGACACGAAGCCCCTTTGAGATTTCATAGGCTTTTGCGGCAAGTTCTCTGCTCACATTAGGCACAGTAGTTAGATATCTGCTGAATCAAAGAAGCAACGAGGCAGCATGCTTAACGACGTCATTGATAATGGTCCGCTAAATATAAAACTTTCCTTCTTGTCGTAGCGATAACAACTTATCTCTGGTATTGGCCATGTGCCCTTTTGTCACAGATTACAGATTTGTTCATTCACACGTTTCTAATATATGGCAGCATTATGAAGAGCTTTACGAGGGACTGGTAAAAGTGCGCGGAAAGGACACAGGCGGAGAGATCCTGTTTCAGCACACACTTTTTGTACACTAACGTTATCGCAACGTCGTCGTTCGAGGAGGCGGGACGAAGTAGATCTTGGTTTTCTAGGCTCCGTCGCTGAAAGAAGAAATTAAGATTATGAAAAAAAAGCTTTCGGCAGCGGAATTTCGGGTATTGATTTGATTGTAGGGTTTAACGCGCCGACGCAACGCAGACGATGAGGCGCGCCGTAGTGGAGGGCTCCGGATTAATTTTGACCACCTGGGGATCTTTAACGCGCGCCGAAATCTCGTACACACGGGGCCGTTTAGATGCTTTCGCCTTCATCAGAAAAGTGGCTGCCGCGGCGCCGGGAAGCGAGCCCACGACCTCGTGCAGCAGCACAACGCCTTAGCCACTGAGCCACCGCGGCGGCTGGAATTTCGGGTAATTTGCTTCTGTTCCATGCGAACGAGCACTAAGCGGTCGAAATATGCACCGCGGCCAACCGTGAGTGTAAAAGGCGGCTGAGTCAGCCGAGGGGCAACAAGAAGAGATGACCCTCTTTCAAGAAGAGCAGTGGTAATGACCACGATTCGAGAGACAAATCTGTTTGTGTAAACTCTCAAGCTGGCTGAAACTTCTGCAATCGTGAATCAATCAATCAATCAATCAATCAATCAATCAATCAATCAATCAATCAATCAATCAATCAATCAATCAATCAATAATCAATCAAATAAACAATCAATATACAGCCTTCTGTACAAATACAGAGTTATGGAACAGAAAGAAACCTGATGAATGCAGCTTGACGAAGTCACATACCGGGTAGAAACTTTGGTACCCATGACATCCCAGGGCATACATACGATACAGAAGAAAGACTAACAAGGTAAGCACTCAGCAGAAACCAAAATAAATATAAAATCGCAACAATATACCAGAGTACCAAATTCATCAATCCACCGCCTAATAGGGGCAGAATTTCTTTATTGTAATTCCCAGAAACAACAAGAAAACATTGGACCAAAATCCACTCAATGTTTCAATTCTTTTATATTTGTTATATAATATCTGTATATATTGATGATGATGGTTGGATGTTTTATGGCGCAAGGCCAACTGGGGCAAAGAGCGCCAAACAATAGTCATATATGAGGGGTGAAACCTTAAACAATAACTAAGTCAGCAAAACAAAGTAAAATCACAAGACGACAATGAGCATGGCTGGTGTAGAGGGCCAGATTTCATGATGCGTGATAGGAAATGAGGTTTAAAAACTTGACTTCTGACAAATACTGAAACACACGTTTCCCGGAAACAATGGCTTCGTCACCTAGAAAAAGCGATGGATGTAGGGGAATATGTTGTCTGTAGAGTTCTCTGAAGTGTTTGTGTCGTGTTGTGTGAAGTGCCTTGCATGTGATTAGTATGTGCACTACGGATAGGGCCTCTCCGCACCTGCTGCACTGGGGTCTAGAAGATCCCGTCAGCAGATACGAGTGCGTCGCATGGGTGTGCCCTATCCGCAGCCTACCCAAGGCGACTTCCATGTGTCTGTTGTGTGAGTCAACTGTGTACCGTCCCAAGTGTGGCTTTATTACATGTAGTTTGTTGTCTGTCTGTTCATCCCAGTGTGTTTGCCATGTTCCGCGCAGGTGTTGTCTTATGTGTGGCTTGAGGTCTGTGTAGGGTATCGTTGTAATGTCTACAGTGTTCCTGAGTGCAGCAGCAGCAGCCCTCTCATCTGCCAACTCGTTCCCAGCGATCCCAGCGTGTCCTGGGACCCAGCAGAGGACCAGCTGATGCTTCTGCGCATACACAGACATGATAGTGGTAAATACAAGATTAACTATGTGGTTTTTGGGGGGTTGTATCGATGACAGGGCGCGAACAACACTCAAGGAATCTGTGTAGATGATAGACTTCGGAATTTGATTTTCAAGTATCTGTCGTACAATGAGTAAAATTCCATATGCTTCTGCTGAAAAAATTGTTGTGTGGACGCTCATGGTTCTGGCTGCACTGAAATTCGGACCATGAGCAGCGCAGGAGACCATAGTGAAGGTTTTAGACGCGTCACTGTAAAATTCTGCAAGTGGGGTATTTTAAACTGCAGAGACAGAAAGTGCTGCAGTATGCAGCTCGCGGTACTCGATTTTTGTCAAGTTTCATAAAAGAAAGGTCGGAGGACACAGGACGAACTTTCCAAGGCGGTAAAATGGTCTGAAAAGGATGATATGTACACATCTAAAACCGAAGCGCTCAGATCCGAGGCTCGCTCTCTCACTCTAAGTGAAAAGGGCAGAGGAACGGATGGGCGATTTACAAAGAGCAGAGATGTTGATGTATCGTTAAAGACAGGATAAAAAGGATGATTATTCAGTCGATGAAATTTTAAAAGCATAAAGCAAGTCCATGTATGTTCGTTGGTTCTCAAGGCTCCACTTATTACACTCGACATAAAGACTTCAGCATGGGCTGGTGCGGAAAGCACCCGACGAAAGACGAGAGCCCAGGTGTAGAAACTGGGTCAAGAATTCGCAAAGGCTGTCTTAGTCGCCGACCCATACACCACACTGCCATAGTCCAAACGAGACCCAACCAAAGCAGTATACAAGCGAAGCAAGAGTTCTTGTGTCAGGAACCATGGGATTGGTGGTGAGAGAACCTTAAGTATATTCATTGTTTTGATACATTTATTTTTAAGTTCCTTGATGTGGGGAATGAATGTGAGTTTGGTGATCAAACACCACACCTAAGAACTTGTGCGTCCTTGTTCATAGGAAGCGACACGCCATTAAGAGTAATGTCTGGGTCCGGATGGACCCCGCGCTTCCTGGAGAACACAACGCAGGAGCTTTTTGCAGGATTCAATTTAAAGCCATTCTTGTCTGCCCAGCCGGCAAGCTTCTTGACACCAAGCTGGACTTGACGTTCGCATATTGACATATTACATGATTTGAAAGATATTTGCACGTCGTCTACATACATAGAATAAGAGATTGTTGGTGGCAGTGCTTTCCAAGAGAGTTCATCTTTACTATGAGAGAGTGCAACTCAACACGCCACCTTGCGGCACGCCATTTTCTTGGACGTGAACCTTCGAAAGTGCACAACCAACTCTTACTCTGAACGTTCTCTCTGACAAATAACTAACAAGGGTGTTCAACATATTACCCGAAACGCCGAATGACCTGAGGTCACTAAGGATCCATAACGCCAAACGGTGTCGTAGGCCTTCTCGAGGTCGAAAAAGACAGTTAAATAGTACTGCTTATGTACGAAGGCATCCTTGATGTATGAGTCAAGTGCAACCAGTTGATCATTCGTGGATCGCCCCACCCTGAAGCCTGCCTGGCAGCTCTCGAGAAGACCGTTGTACTCGAGGAAGTACACGAGCCTGCGATCTTCTCGAAGAGCTTGCACAGGCAGCTCGTCCAGGGCTATTGGACGGTAACTTGAGGGGGACGACGGGTCCTTTCCCTCCTTCAAGAAGCCCTACAATGGCCTCCCTCCAAGAGTGTGGAATGTGCCCCGAAAGCCATATTTTATTGTATAGATGTAGAAGTGCTTCAAGTGTGTCTGCGTGTAGATGTTGTATCATTGTATATGTGATGTTGTCTGGGCCTGGAGCTGAGGGTTTACACGTGCTCAAAGCAGCCCTCAGCTCATGTAGTGAAAACAGGGAGTTGTAAGAAGTCTGTGAATTCTTGTTGTCGTGTAGGGACTTCTTTTCACTAGAGGCTTATGTTTCAGGAAAGTGTTCGTGTAGTGCGCTGAACTGGACACGTGTTGGAAGTGTTGTGCGAGTGTGTCAGCCTGGTCTTCCAGTGTGTCCCCTGTTGTACTGACCAGGGGCAGGCTGTTTGTCTGTTGTCCTTTGAGTTTGCGTATACGTGTCCATACCTTGCGTGTGTCTGTGTACGAGTTTATAGATGTTATGAATGAGCGCCAACTATCTCTTTTTGCCTCACGGCGCACACGTTTTCCGAATGCCTTGGCCCGTTTGAACAAGAGAAGGTTTCCCGACGTGGGGTACCGACGGAGGATACCCCACGCCTTGTTCTGGGCCTCTCGCGCCCGCCTACAGTCCTCATTCCACCACGGCCTCCGCTGGTTGCGCGGGGCACCAGAGGCGTGGGGAATGGACTTTTCGGTGGCGTCGAGGATGTGCGCCGTGAGGAGTTGTGCGGCTTCATCTACGTGTAGGTGTCTTATAGTTGTGTAGTGTAGATTCGATGTCTCTGTTAAATGCTGTTCCAGTTAGCTCGTGCTTCATTGAATCCTATTATGGGAAGATGAACTGCTTGGGCCTTTACCTATGTATGTAAGTGAGGTGGGGAAGTGGTCACTGCCATATGGGTCAGTTCCCACACCCCACTCAGAAGAGGAAAGAGAACTGCGGAGCCAATAGCCAGTCAAGACATGAGTATGTGTTTGTGTCCTATGTTATGATATGTAGGCTGTTTATGGTTGAAAAGGCATGCTCCAGAAGATGTCAGGAATTTCTCTATCAGGGCGACCTCGGGCATCCGTTCTGGAAGAGCCCCAAAGAGCGTTGTGAGCATTAAGGTCGCCTGTAAGGATGTATGGTTCGGGCAGCTGGTCAACCAGCGCCTCGAAGTCGGAGCTCGTAAGTGCAACATCAGGAGGAATGTATATGGAGCATACCGTTATCAACCTATCAAATATTATTGAGCGAACGGCTACAGCCTCAAGGACGGTGTTCAAGGTGACAGGGTGGCATGCTAAGGATTTGCGGGCGATTAGGCAACACCGCCAGATGAGTGTGTGCAGCCATCCCTGTCTTTCCTGTATACCAGGTAACTATTCAAGAAATTTGTGTGTTTGGAATTCAGATGTGTTTCCTGACACACATTATACTTGGCTGATTGGCATGCAGAATCTCATACACGTCGTCAAGATTATTCAGAAGGCCTCTGCAGTTCCATTGAACAATATTTCTCTTCCCATTATTATGTGTTCAGAGCTACTGGAGTGTGACTATTTATGTAGGGTCTTTCGGGGCTTGCACTCTTGGGAGGGGTTTTCTGGCCTTCTCTACTGACCTGGACCGTCGCAGCCCGTTCCTTCCGCTGCGATGAAAGCCGGAAGGGCTCGACGTCCATGTCGTCATCTGAAGGCAAGGGGGTGCCCAGCGGACTGGGCCCCCTTGACGTGGTACCCTTTCGGGCGTTCTTTGCCTGCGCTGCCAGTGCCGAAGGCGTGGGGAGCACGACAGATGGCACAGGCAGTGAGGCGGGGGAGGGGGGTCGCTGCGACTGCCTCCGTCTCCATCTCGTCCGGGCCCTCGCGTGTGCTTCGGGCCGGTGGAGAGGGGGAAACGGTGGGTGGCAGCAGCATCCCCACCGGACGTGGATGCCACCACAGCCGCTGCTGGCTCAGCGAGCGGTGCGGAGGCGGGTTGGGCTGCCAGAGGCAACCCTGGGGGGGGGGCGGGGGCGGGACCAAGTCCGCCTCGCGGTACTGGGTCCCCGCCGAAACCAGACGCCGCTCCGCCCCCCGGCGAGCTGCGTCGGCGTACCTCCCCAGGGGAAAAGAGGCGAACCTCTTTCGCGCCTCGTGAAGGTGATGTTTTCTGTTACCTTATGTTAATGATTTTTTTCTCTAGTTGAAACTTTCACAGGCGCGAGAATATGCTGCATGTGGACCCTGGCAATTCGGGCAGGTAAGGTTGGTTGCAGTGCAGTTGTCGGATAGATGATCATGCTGGCCACATTTGGCACATGTTGTTCTGCCACGACAGGAGTTGGTACCATGCCCGAACCTCTGGCACTTGAAACAGCGCCGCGGGTTCGGGATGTATGGCCGGACAGAACAACGGATGAAACCTGCGTTGATATGCTCGGCAGTGTGCAGCGGTCGAAAGTCAGAATCAGATGTTTGGTGGCTATTTCTTTGTTACTCTCTCCTAATGACGATGCGCCTTACTGCTGTCACGCCTTGATCTTTTAGGCCTTCAGCAGATCGATCTCTGTCTCGGTTAGGAGGTCTGGCTCAGATATCACACCCTGGGAGCTGTTGAGGCTGCGGTGGGGTGTGACTCTGATATCCAGGTCTGCCATGCGGGTTTGGCTCATGAGAGTTGTGGCTTGCTTCTGTGAGTTACCCTCAACTAGGACCTCGCCAGTTCTTAGTTTTTTAGCATTGTATGTGTTGCCTAGGATAGATTCAAGAGACTTGGATACAAGGAATACAGATTGTGAGGAAAGAGGCTTGGATTTGTCAACCGATTCAACTATCAAAAAACGTGGGTAGTTGTCGGGTTTCGGTGAGTTGATGGCAGGAAGAGGTGGAAAAGATTCTTCGGTGCGGACCCTTTTCAAGGTCCGATCATGTTTGGGGGGGGTTTTACGATTTACCATATGGCATGTAATAGAAGCAGGGGACGGGGGTACTTTCTTCTCAAACCTTACCCTGATAGCCTGAGAGGTCCCGGAGCTCCCTGCCTGGTAGACAGACAGAGAGCCCATCCGCCGGAGCTTGACCTGGGCTCCGACGGCCACCGTTTGAGGCTTCTACCCTTCACCTTTAAACACATCACCACGGTAGGTTACAGTTTATGTTGGGGGCTCGGGGTCCGCGGTGTCGCCAACACCGTCACCATGAATACTCAAGGTGCCCCGTGCGGGGTATCTGTATATATTATATTTGTGATATATATTTAAAGCAGTTGTTTTATATTTGTGTCCCAAAATATTGTTCGCTATATTGCAGAGAAGCAATCACCCTTTCAGCACTGTTTTCTACGATGGAATAAGGCTTTAAAGGCGGTTGACATATATTTCCGCTTAAAGGCACTTGCCATATCCACTGACACGCTGCCCAAATTCTATTAGCGATAGCCACCTGCAAGGCGACAATGTTGCCCTCAAATACAAAAGGTAAATCTCTTAGCCTTATTTATAACCGATGGAGGCGTCCATGCAGGGCAATAAAACTCTGCATTAAAACCGAAATATTTATGGGCTCACACTACATATACCCTACTAATATTTAATGTCCCGTAGGAGATTGCTGTTCACTTCAATTCAATAAATGCTTTGAAAATACCCTATTTTCTGCTTTTAGAACACCTGTACTAATTTCTGGATGGTTCAGACAAGATAGCGCCAGTTCTGATCCACTAGTTGCCACATACAGCTTCGAGGACTGCTTTTGAACAATGTTCGAATCCTTAGCACCTTAAGTAACACTTACGCTTCCCCACTATAATGCCCCACAGCCACCTAAACGACAGGTGTCAGGTGTTGCAATGTGTTACACACTAGAGAGAATAGCACATAAGTAAAAACGAAGGCTATCACTTTCGCTTTATTTTGGCATTTTGAATCCAATTGAGGTTGGACGTACACCCCCAAGTTTGTGTTTCTATCCTGATCTCTCATATCGCTATTATTATACTAAATGTTCTCAACTTTGATCTTTTTACTGTGTTTTGCGCTATGTCTCCAACACGAAAAACAGGCTTGGAAAAAGTTTGTCGGTTTTCGGGGTCCTCGCGGAAGGTATACTAATATTTGTGTTGTGTTGCTTTTTTCGCTTGGTAGGAAAAAAACGGGCGTTCTTCTCACTTTTGTTGGTTCCTTGGGTACGCCTTTACTGCTTCTACAAAATAAGCAATAAAAACATCTCGTGCAGGCAAGGGCGGTAGTCCTTGTCCAAACCCACCACGAAAGGCGAAAGCTGAAAAAGAGTTTCTGAGCTTTACTTACGTCTTTCCCTTTGCCGAGCTACGCCTCCACGAAAAGCTGCTTACGGAGAAGGCTTAGCCTCAGGACCTATTATCGGAAGGTATAAAGAAGGGCCTGTTCATGTTAATATACCAAAGATACTGCAAATTGGAAAACAATTTTGTTTTTCATTTCATTCGAAAGGCGACTTCACAGGAAATTTTCTGAGATCAGCCTGTTTGCTTGGGATTCTGTGCGCATTTGTGCAACCCGGGAGCAGTTAATATTCGTACATGACAGTGTCAGTAAAGCACACAACCTTTTATCCTAGTTTGAGTGCTAACTGGAAGTTGGGGAATGAACACTGATGGTGTGATTTTTTTCTGAACTAACGAACGCACAGGTGAAGTGCTCGTCGAGGTAAAAAACAAGCAGTACGCAACCACACTCCTTGGTCAGACGAAAATGGTCGATCTGGACATCAGGGTCCACACCCCACCGCAGCCTGAATAGCTCGCAGGGTGTGATCTCTGAGCCTAACCTCCTAAACGAGACAGATGACGACCTTCTTAAAGATTTAAAGGATCAGGGCGTCACCGCCGTGCGCCGCATCACGATGCACAGGGATGATACATAATCCCCACCAAACATATTATCTTGATCTTCAAACCGCTCCTCACTTCCTGAACATATCAACGCAGGCTTCATCCGATGCTTTATACGTCATTACATTCCGAACCCACGCCGCTGCTTTAAGTTCCAGCGGTTCGGGCACGGAACGAACTCCTGCCGTGGCCATCTGACCTGCGCAAAGTGCGCCCAGCATGATCCCCCATCGGACAATTGTCCATCATCAACCCTTACCTGCGCCAACTGCCAGGGACCCCATGCCGCCTACTCTCGAAAATGTGAAAAGTTTCAACTAGAAACAAAAATCATCAACATCAAAGTCACTGAAAACATCACCTTCTCAGATGCGTGAAAGAGGTTCGCCTCTTTCCTCCTGGGCAGGTACGCCGACGCGGCTCGCCGGGG
Source organism: Haemaphysalis longicornis (assembly GCA_013339765.2). Taxonomy (NCBI): domain Eukaryota; kingdom Metazoa; phylum Arthropoda; class Arachnida; order Ixodida; family Ixodidae; genus Haemaphysalis; species Haemaphysalis longicornis. The sequence continues at coordinate 103,662,681 of CM023458.1, read as the reverse complement.
GGCGGAGCGGCGTCTGGTCTCGGCAGGGACCCAGTACCGCGAGTCGGACTTGGTCCCGCCACCGCCCCCCCTGGGGTGCCTCAGGCAGCCCAGCCCGGCACCACACCGGTTGCTGAGCCAGCAGCGGTTGTGGTGCCAACCGTCTCTGTTGGGACCGATACAGCTCCTGCCCTTGCCTCCCCGTCTTCCAGTGCGTTGGAGGGTGCCGAGGGGATGGACACCGGGGGCCCCGCACCGGCTCCACCGCCACCGCACCGCCCGTGCCACTTCTGGCGCTCCCGACACCTGCGGCGGTGGCGGCTCAAATGAAGTGCTCCCGAAAGGGGGCCAAGTCCGGTGGGCCCGGCTCGACGGGCACACCCAGGGCATCGGACGACGAGATGGAGTTCGCGCCGTTCTTGCCTGCAACGCAGCGCAAGTAGGGGCCTCCGACGTCCAAGCCTACAGAAAGGCCCAAAAAGCTCATCCCAGAGTCACAGCCCCGAAAGACGGCACATAAACATACACACTCCAGTAGCTCTCACACTAAATAATTGGAAAAGAAAACATAATACAATGGAACTGTAGAGGCCTCCTTAAAAATCTTGACGACGTGTACGAGATGCTGGATGCCAATCAGCCAAGTCTCATGTGTCTTCAAGAAACGCATCTAAACTCCAGGCACACAAATGTCTTGAATAGTTACATGGTAGTTAGAAAGGACAGAGATGGTGGTGGCACATCCTCCGGTGGTGTGGCCATCATTGCCCGAAAATCCTTGGCATGCCACACTGTCAAACTACAGACTGTCCTAGAGGCCGTGGCACTTCAAAGCATAATGATCTTGATTTTAGGGTTTAACGCGCCGACGCAACGCAGGCGATGAGGCGCGCTGTAGTGGAGGGCTCCGGATTAATTTTGACCACCTGGGGATCTTTAACACTTCAAAGCATAATCTTTAATAGGCTTATAACATTATGCTCTCTTTACATCCCTCCCGACTTCTAGCTCTCGAGCTCGGATTTCGAGGGTCCTGGTAGATCAGTTACCCGAACCTTTCATTCTTTAGGTGACCTCAACGCACATAACTCTTTTTGGGGCTCTGCTCGCACGGATGTCCGGGGTCGCCTGATAGAGAGGTTTCTAGCATCCTCTGGAGCATGCCTTTTCAACAATAAACAGCCTACATACCCTAACATAGGACACAACACATACTCATATCTTAACTTGGCTATTGGCTCCGCAGTTCTCTTTCCTCTTCTCGAGTGGGGTGTGGGCACTGACCCATATGGCAGTGACCACTTCCCCACCTCACTAACATATATAGGTAAAGGCCAAGCAGTTTCATCTTCCCATAATAGGTTCAATGAAGCACGAGCTAACTGGAATACATTTTCAGAGACATCCAAACTACACCACACAATCCTTAGGAATCCTACACGTTGAAGAAGCTACCCAACTGATCACGGCGCACATCCTCCATGCCGCCGAAAAGTCCCTTCCCCAGGCCTGAAGTGCTCCGCACAATCCAAGGAGGCCATGGTGGAATGAGGACTGCAAGTGGGCGCGACAGGCCCAGAACAAGGCGTGGGGTGTCCTTCGCAGGTGCCCAAAGTCGGCTAACTTAATTTCTTTTAAAAGAGCAAAGGCCTTGGGAAAGCGCGTGCGCCGTGAGGCAAAACGGGATAGTTGGCGCTCCTTCATAACATCCGTAAATTCATACACAGACACACGCAAGGTATGGACACGAATACGTAAACTTAAAGGACAACATACACATAGCCTGCTGTTGGTCAGAACGACATGGGACACACTAGAAGATCAGGCTAACACACTTGTACAACACTTTCAACACGTGTCAAGCTCTGTACACTACACAAACACTTTCCTGAAACATAAAGCCTCTTGTGAAAAGAAGTCCCTACGCGACAACAACAAATCACAGACTTCCTACAACTCCCTGTTTTCACTACATGAGCTGAGGGCTGCTGTAAGCACGTGTAAACCCTCAGCTCCAGGCCCAGACAAGATTACATATACAATGATACAGCACTTACACACATACACTCTTGTAACACTCCTTCACCTTTAGAACAAGCTATTTCTTTCGGGGCACATTCCAAAGTCTTGGAAGGAGGCCATAGATGTAGCATTCTTGAAAGAAGGGAAGGACCCTTCCTCTCCTGCTAGCTATCGACTCATTGCCCTGACCAGCTGCCTGTGCAAGCTTCTCGAGAAGATGATAAATCGCAGGCTCGTGTACTTCCTTGAGTACAACGGTCTTCTCGAGAGCTGCCAGGCAGGCTTCAGGGCGGGGCGATCAAGGAACGATCAACTCGTAGCTCTTGAAACATATATAAAGGATGCCTTCGTGCATAAACAATTTTGCCTTACGGTGTTTTTCGACATAGAGAAAGCCTATGACACCGCTTGGCGGTACGGCATCCTCAGTGACCTAAAGTCAATCGGTGTTGCGGGAAACATGTTGAACATCCTTTGTAGTTATTTGTCGGAGAGAACCTTTCGCGTCAGAGTTGGTTGTGCACTGTCAAATGTTCACGTGCAAGAAAATGGTGTGCCGCAAGGTGGAGCATTGAGCTGCACTCTCTTCATAGTAAAAATGAACTCTATTGGAAAGGCACTGCCACCTACAATCTCTTATTCCATGTATGTAGATCACGTGCACATATCCTTTAAATCGTGTAACCTGTCCATCTGCGAACGTCAAGTCCAGCTCGGCGTCAAGAAGCTTGCCGGCTGGGCTGACAAGAATGGTTTTAATCTTAATCCCGCGGAGAGCTCTTGTGTTCTCTTCTTCAGGAGGCGTGGGGTCCACCCGTACCCAGGCATCTCTCTTGCGAATGTGCCGATTCCTGTGAACAAGGAGCACAAGTTTTGGGAATTTTATTCGACGAAATGCTTACATTCATCCCGCATATCAGACAGCTCAAATGCAAATGCTTAAAAACAATGAATATTCTGAAGGTCCTCTGACATCATTCTTATGGGGCCGACAAACAACTCCTGCTGCGCCTATACACAGCCTTGGTGGGGTCTCGGCTCGACTAAGGCAGCTGTCGTGTATGGGTCGGCTACAAAAACAGCACTGACAATGCTCGACCCAGTGCTGCATCTTGGCCTTCGCGTCTCATGCGGCACATTCCGCACTAGCCCTGTTGAAAGTCTTTATGTCGAGTGCGACAATTGGTGCCTAGGGCATCAGCGGGAGTATGTTGACCTGTTGTATGCATCTAAGGTCGTGTCTCTGACCAACCATCCTTTTAATCCCATCATGAACGATACATAAAATTTACAACTCTTTTTAAACAGGCCATCTATTCCCTTGCCGTTCTCTCTAAGTGTTAGGGAGGAGGCTTCTGAACTCAATGCCCCCCTTTTCAGACACGCACAAGACACCCATTCATAATTTCATCCCACCATGGCATCTTCATCCTGTATCATGCGACCTGTCATTCACTCTTGTAGAAAAAAATAGGGTACCAAGGAATGCAATTCTGCAGCACTTTCTTTTCCTGCAGGACAAGTACAGGTGCCCAGAATTATATAGCGATGCGTCCAAAATTGGTTCTACTGTCTCTTGTGCAGCGCATGGACCAAATTTTAGAGTGATCAAAACAATGAATTTTCACAGCAGTACTTACACGGCAGAAGCGTATGGCATTTTGCTCGTTTCAAATCACATCCTCGAACATAAAATTCCAAAGTCCATCATCTTAACAACAGCTGACATAACAACAGTACCTTACACCGGCCTAAAGACACACATTCGAAGACACCTTTGTAACACACACACTAAAAAATTTTACGCCCAAAAGGGTGCTTCAGCTTGTCGCCGCAGGAGCACCCTAAAAACTGAATATTTTACACCCTTTAGGGTGCTTGGATTCTGTCGCCGCAGGAGCACCCTTTGTGAAGCACCTAAGAAGACGGGTGGCTTATAACACCCTTTTAGGCCTAAAAGTATCCTAGGGTGCTACTTAGCATCCCAATCTGTAGGAGCATCTTCTGCAAAAGCACCCACCTAAAGGGGTACATGAAGGGTGCGTCATCCTCGGTTCACAAATGGCGCAGCAGGTGGGAAACAACATATTGAACAATATGACACACGATTATGGTATGAAACATTCGTGCTTTCCAAGCTCGGTTCTGTGAGACATTCCATTGAAGCTCAACGTCAGCTCATAATTTCCTTGAACTTGTGTCACCGATTGTTAAAACATCAATTTAAAGAGTCAGGAGCCACATCTCAGTACAGAGTTATAACTTTAGAGGTAGTTGATTATTCAAAACTTCGTAAAAAACCAATTATATGTTCACTTTGCCGAACTGCAATACACAGCCTTCGAGCTTCACTGCACAGCATAACCATGCTATGCAGTGAAAGCAATTAGGTGTGTAACACTTCAACCACACAAAACTTCCTTGAACTTTAAAACCCTTGGCTTCACAGTATTGCATCAAACATCCAATCACGGTAGCTACCTGCAATGTTTAGTGCCTTATTCTTGAGCTGAGCAGGAAAGTTCAATATGAAGGAAGACCAAATGCAAAATGGATAGTTTCCTCCGTACTGCGGCTCATAATATAGTTCCCTCCGTACTGCGGCTCATAATCTACTCATAAAAGGTGGGTACCCAAGCCATTTATTTTCTTTTGCGTTATTCTTTTTGCTTTACGAAAAAATATTCATATGGTACAGCACTTGCAAGGTTTGGTGGTATATGGAGGTTTATAAGCATACATTTAGACTAAATGACCCCACATAGCAATAACAAGAACGGCAAACATCACTGAACAATGCATAAAAGTTCCCTGGTGAAGCCCATGGTTGAAATGTAATGTCATTGTTCCTAAAACTTTATTTTATCATGCGGCTAGCTTGTACATGGTGCCTTGCATTATGTCCCTGCCGGTGGATGTGGGGTCATTTCCCACTGTTGCAAATGAAAAGCCAACAGCCAGGGCCCGTTAGTTTTGGCTAGTATTACGAGGTGCCTCAGGGCAAGCATTCTACGTCTATAGACTTTTTTAGAGTTGACTAGAACTGAAATCAGCAAAAGATTCTCTACAAAACATTCAGTCTATCCGCAGCTTTAGGATTTGCTAATTTCCATTATTGGGTTTCTTCTGCCTTTCTTAACAACATTTTTCTTTTGATGAGAAGGTGCATAACCAAAAGCAAAAAGCTTTTCTGTTAACCTTTGGTAGCTATATAATTGTTACAAAATATTTTACCCTAAATATGGCAGCTTAAACTGGGAATATTTGCATTTAACTACATTAAAATAAGCTTAAATTGATCATAAATTTTTAGCTGTTGTTACGCAAAACTGCACATTTGATATAAAGTGCACCGCAGGGAGGGCTCTGGGTTAGCTTTAGCAAAGTTTGGGACATTTAAGGTGCACTGAAATCTCTACACATGCGCTTTTTCACTTTCCTTATCCACCAGGAAAATGGCTGCCAATTTAGACAGCGATTCTTAATAGTAGTTGACGTGCTTAGTAGTAGTTCTTAATAGTAGTAATAATCTTTTTATTATTAATAATCTTTTTATTATTATTTTATTAATAATGAAAAAAACATTAATAATAATACGATCCTTAATAGTAGTTAAAATAATCTCAAACATTATAGCCACAAAATTAATTTTTACAAGTTGTAGACATTGCGCGTTACACCAGACATTGGACTACACTGTCAAGAGCTTTGACATCTACAATGACCTCTACAAAGCAAGCTTATACTGGTAGAATGTTTCATACCATAATTACTGTGTGTTCAGAGCTCACGTGTGAAGTATGGATACTGCTGCTTCAGCAAGAACCGCGGATGAGCACCCTTCCTGGTTCTGAAAAAAATTACAGAGGAAATGCCTTAAGCAGGATTCTGAAACAGGGTTGAAAGAAACAAGAATGAACAAGAAATTCTTTCAAAACATGTAAAGCAATGCAAACAAATGTTTATTTCAACTTCATTTCTACAAAAGACCACCTCATGAAGACTGGTGATGGGGTATTGACTCAAAAAAACAGCAGATAGCACTTATATAAATGCTACAGGGAGCCTTCGCAGCCAAAAATTGTTTGAGCACCTAAACTAATCACTGTTCAACAAACTCATAAAAAATGTTTGAATGCATAAAAAACCAGTGGTAAACACAGGAAACAGTTAAAAGAGAATGACGGCACAAGTTTGTGCCGTCGTTCTGTTCTGTGTCCTGGGTTTTCCTTTGGTTTTCCATGCATTCAAACATGTACCAGCTAGCCCAGTCCTACGCCTTGGTATCATAAAAATATGGATAGTCAATTCTTACAGAAAGTCGAAAAAAAAGAAAGTATAAAGTAGGTGACAAAATTAAAACGACAGAAAATTGGTTGGCTTTTAATTTTAAATGATAATATAAAAATAATGGCATGAATGAAAGGGAGCAGCACGCGAAGTTCCATGTTGCTAGCCCGACATTCCACTTTGAAGCAAAATGTCCACTTTCAAAACTGCATAGGCCAAACATGCTATGAGGCATTTCTTTAGGCACACAAAACATACCATAATTGTTAAAAAAGCTACGAATTATTTGAAAAAACCTGACCACAACAAATAAAAATTGGTGACTAGATACAGCTTCAGAAATACACAGCGACATCCTATAAAAATATATGGTTCCCATACAAAGATTGATCATTACAAAAATTCAGGACTACATTTATCAGACTGGCATCAATGTGCAAAGCAGCTTAATGAAGAAAGACTGTCTTCACTTAAAACATGTAATATTGAGAGCTCATGGGCTTCCCTGCAAGTTGGGTGTGTAAACGCACTGACACCTGAACTAACCCGCCTGAATCATCACTTTATAGACATTGAGGAATTTTACGAAATTGGTTTATTGTAGCGAGCTGTCTAGTTTATTTCCCTATTTTTCTTGAGATTTCGTGTCTAATTCTTAATTTGCTGACTAGATAGATTTTACTATGGTCATGCACTGGTGACAACGAATATTTGATTTTACTTTTAAAAATTTTCAGTTTTGTTTTATTGCTCACCAGCCAATGATCTGAAATATCACAGGCGCTTAAAACGTATGTTGGCATTTTCTTCCTGCATTGTAGTACAACTAATCATGACTTTTACCATAATTTGTTCACAAATCGTAATATTTGGAAAGTATTCAGCCGATTGAAAATGTCATTTCAGAAGCATGCACAATCAACAAGGCCTATATGACTCTCACGACGTGGTCCACTTGTTTCTGTCACAAATAACCTGATTGCAGACACATTCCACCGAAGACGAAGGTAACATGCCCTCTTGGGTGATGAATATTTAAAAAGCCGTACGAGAAAATAATTGCTGAGCACGTGAAATTGTGGCATTAAAACAAAAGATCCCTCTGCGGCATCTTTCACTTGAGGAGCGCTTGACCACAAACTTTGAGAAGCTGGAAAATGCTCCATGAGCCGCTCCAGCCAGCAGAAACGATGCAGGACACAAGTTGGTAGGCGGACCGTTGGCATCCTGCGATTGTGAAGATATTTCTGTTTAGTAGATGCTCTTCTTTTTGTACCACTGTTTATTTCACCTTTAACAAGCAGCTGAACTCTTTAACGTTCGCATAATAAAATGCTGCAATGCGGACCAGTTAGCAGGGTTACCTCAATTTTGCTTTTCTACGAATTAACACAATGTAGGTAATCTGCACACAACTACAATCAAACTACAATTTTCACCTACTTCACTGCTAACATCAGCGTTTGACTGCTCAAGCACAAATACAGGTTAGACATGTGAGCAATCTGCTAAACTTATCCCCACAAACTGAACAATCAGGCATCAGAAATCGGCAAGGAAGGAGGTGTCACCTTTAAATGGCACTTTTTTCGTTCAAAACATAAACAACACCTGGAAGCTCGAAGCGTGACAGGGGGTCTTCACACTGACAATGACAGAACATAGATTGCTAGTGGGCACGTGCACGATGTGCACAATGTGTTTCTTGAAAATGCGTGCAAAAGCTTGATTGATGTGTAGGACGAGAATTGCAGCACGTTTTGACACAGGCCTTGTGGACGCTTCTGCCTGCTAATGTCAATGCGGATTCCTGCTAGTCGCCCTCTTCACTTCTTTCTGAATATAATGCTTTAGGCAGCCACAAGGACTGCATCAAAACGTGCCGCAATTACCTACGTCCCACAAATCAGTAAAACTCTCGCACACATTTTCAAGAAACACAGTGCATACATCGTGCATGTGCCCACTATCAAGCTGCGTTCTAACATTGTCAGCGTGAAAGACCCCCTCTCACGCTCCAAGCTTCCGGGTGTTTATTAGATTCCATGCGCTGAATGCAAATCAGTGTACATTGGCGAAACGGGCAATCTGCACAGAAGATTAACGCAGCACTGGAACGAAGTGAACACGGGCCATGCAAAAACAAGAGCACTGGCAAAGCACCGTGAGAGGACGGGACACGTGGTCGACTGGAACAAGGCGAAATTACTGACAACTGAGTGCAATCTATCTTCTCGATTACTGCTCGAGTCCCTCATCGTTCAGACGACGCCAAACATTATCAACATAATGGATGGCAATCTGCACCATATCTATGCAAACTCATTGCGCCTCGTAATGCCCAATATATAGCTTCGTTTTCCACGAAACATGTTCACCGTGAACAAGCACCAAACCGTTAAATGGCTTTCTTGACTTGGTCAGTGACCTACGTTTCATTATTGCAATAATGCTTTTACCTGCCTACACGGCATTCCATCAAACACTGGACTAAACTACATGAGCCATTGCCGTTCTTAACCTGCACCAGAGTATATAACCTTTCACTACTGCTTTGAGATAGACCCATAAATGCACTTCAATATGGCCTTTATATTTAGCTCTTGGAAACATTATGTATAATTTCGCCTTTATGTTGCACCTGCTGCAGAAGCAGGTAATATTACAAAAACATGAATAAAAACGGTGGTTTAACACGCCAAAGCTACACTTGGGATATGGGGAGCACTGTAGGGGAAGGCTTCGCATTAATTTTGACCACCTGGGTATTTTTGTGCACACCGAAATCTCAAAACACGGGCGTCTTTACGCGTTGCCTCCATCTGAAAAGCGGCCACACCAAGCGTTATCAAACCGACATTCGCCTCCACAGCACACCACCCTAGCCACTGCAGTGGGTTAAACATATGAAATAAAGGGAGTTTTGGAGTACAAATGAAAATATTAATCACACATCTTATTTTCCCAATCGATCTACCTTTTGAAATCTACCATGCAGTCCCCCCTCCCCTACCGGCCTGCCAAAAACACCTTTGTCTCAAGAGGTAATCAGGCTGTTGTTAATGAAGTTGATGATGGTTGCGTTTTTTATGGCGCAAGGCCAACTAAGGGCAAAGAGCGCCAGAGAAAAGGTTATTTAATGAAGTGAAGTGGTTACCACAAAAAGGGTAGGTAAAAAAACGTGTAAACCGAACATAGTAAAATCAATTAAAGATAATGGTGATGGCTGGTGTATAGGGCCAGATTTGATTATGCGTGGTAGGAAATGAGGTTTAAAAACTTGACTTCTGACAAATACTCAAACACACGTTTCACGGAAACCATGGCATCGTCACCTAGAAGCAACGATGGATGTAGGGGATATGTTGTGTGTAGAGTTCTCTGAAGTGTTTGTGTCGTGTTTTGTGAAGTGCCTTGCATGTGATTAGTATGTGCACTACGGATAGGGCCTCTCCGCATCTGCCGCACTGGGGTCTAGAAGATCCCGTCAGCAGATACGAGTGCGTTGCATGGGTGTGCCCTATCCGCAGCCTACAAAAGGCGACTTCCATGTGTCTGTTGTGTGAGTCAGTTGTGTATCGTCCCAAGTGTGGCTTTATTACGTGTAGTTTGTTGTCTGTCTGTTCATTCCACTGTGCTTGGCATTTCCTACGAAGGTATTGTCCACTCCAAGACGACTGACATGTCTCATTAACTTCCCGTTACATGCGCGAAGTATTTTGAAAACAGAAGAGTGCGATCGGTCGGCTTGTTTGGAAATTACTATAACTTGTACAAAGCTAATTTGCTTACCTGTCATCTTTGGAGAAGACGAGAAACTTGGCCGAACTGTTTCGCCCTGTGTTGCTGCACCACAGAGCTGCGCAGGACTGGTGACGCTCCTTCCTCCGCGGCCCCATATTTAGAACACATTCGAATATATTTTATATTGCAGCGAAACTTTCAGCCCATGGAGACGTTGAGCCAACCCGCGCAACCCTTCGCACGCTTGCTCACTCACGCAAGCACCGAACTGGGCCGCCGCGGGCGCCGAGGAAAAGAAGAAAAAAATATTGGCGCCGGTGAGCTGTTGTGCATGCGTGAGGAGGCGCGGAAGCATGCACGCTGTGGAAAAAAGAAACGCTGAGGGAAAGGAAAGGGCCACGCCGCACCACCCTGCCGATAGGATCGCCACAATTTCGGAAACCGAAACTAGCCAGAGTCGCCGACCAGTGTTTAAACCTCTCAACGGGAGGGTGAAATAGTGCAATGTGCGGTTTAAACATTCAGCCTGTTTTTGGTGCAATTTTGCATGCTTGCATTCACACAACAGTTTCTTTTAGGCACCCTAACGATAGGGTGTCGTGGTAACACCCCAATCGAGAAGAAATACTTTTTAGCACCCCTTTAACGGTAGTAGCACCCGTTTGAAACTGTTGATTACACCCCTGAATTTTGGCACCCTCGAGATGGGGTGCCCGAGCAATATTTTGGTGCTTGAAAGGTGCAAAAAGGGTGCAAAATGTTCAGTACACCCTCTTAGCACCTTAAAGGGTGTAAAAATGCTGAGTTACACACCTTAATTTGTGGCACACTCATGATTGGGTGCCGGAGCAATGTTTTGGTCCCTAAAAGGTGCAAAAAGGGTACAAAATGTTGAGTGTACCATTTAGCACCTTAAAGGGTGTTAAAAAGTTTAGTGTACATGGCAACACACTGGAGTCAACAAACAGACAACAAACTACACGTAATAAAACCACAACTGGGACGCTACATAACTGATTGATTGTAGGGTTTACGCGCCGACGCAACGTAGGCGATGAGGCGCGCCGTATTGGAGGGCTCCGGATTAATTTTGACCACCTGGGAATTTTTACCGTGCGCCGAAATCTCGTACACACGGGCGTTTTTGCTTTTCGTCTCCATCAGAAAAGCGGCCGCCGCGGTCGGGAATCGAACCCGTGACCTCGTGCTCAGCAGCGCAACGCCTTAGTCACTGAGCCACCGCGGCGGGTGTCGCTACATAACTGACTCACACAACAGATACACTGAAGTCGCCCTGGCTAGGCTGCGGATAGGCCACACACATGTGACGCACTCCCACCTGCTCACTGGAACTTCGGGACCCATGTGTAGCAAGTGTGGAAAGAGCCTATCCGTAGTCCACATACTAATCACATGCAAGGCACATGACACAACACGACACAAACATTTCCCTGAATTATACAGACGATACATTCCTTTGCACCCATCATACTTTTTAGCCGACGAACCAATGTTCTCTAGTCAACGTGTTTTTACGTTTTTAGCTGAGGTAAACTTTCTGCAGCTCTTGTCATATCACGTGTAATCATCCTGGCCCTATACACCAGCCATCTCCATTGTCTTTTGTTTTGCATCACCTTTACTTTTAGTCACATGTTTTAGTGTTTAGGTTCTCATCAAATTTAGTAACTTCTTCTTTGGCGCTCTTTGCCCATAGTCGGCCTTGTGCCAATAAAACCCAACCATCATCGAGGAACTAGGAGATGAATTGCTTGCACGTAATCGAAAAAAAAATGAGAGGATTCTTGTCATTCACCTCGTCAAAGGAGACTTGAGCGTGATGGTACATGCAATGAAAACGGCCATAAAAAGCTAGGCGCAGATGTGTGCGTTTCCGCAACTGCCAGCAGTAAACGGGATTTCGTACAACTCCTCGAAAGCATCGAGAAGTGGGACGGGGGCTTGAAGTCCAACTCAGTACCAGAAATTTGCGACGCTGTTTGTTTTCTGCTTGGTGAGTTGTCGACGTCCCAAGAAGAACGCAGCGGCGACTGCATTCGTTTTCTGAAGCAGCAGGTCACTTTACACCTAGCAAGAAAACAGCGCAGACACTACTTGGCTGATTTTATCGTGTTTTGCTGCCTTCTCTTCACAATATCGCCCAATGCGTACGCTTACATGCGCAGTTATGGAAGCATCACCTTCCCACATGCTATGACAATTAGGTCAGTTTGCTCGTCAGATGTTATGAGCCCTCTACAAAAACATCCCAGTGAAACATTCCTTAGCTACATAACGAGGAGAATTTCTGACGTAAATGGCGACCAGCGCTTTGCGACCCTATTCATAGACGAAGTCCACATAAAACCATACTTTGATTAAAACATGGGTAATATTACCGGCGATGCTGGCCAACGAAGAAGCAATGGGACTTCGACGCCTGTGAAAATGGTCACACGAGTGAAACACTGCTAAAACACACTGTGCCGTGCAGCACGAACGTTTTGCTAAACAACTTCTGTGGCAAACTGAACGACAAAATTCTCGATTCTGCCGATAAGTAAAAACAAAAAGGAAAGCGGCAACTTCCAGAAACAAACTAGACTGTGTAAATAAATTTATCGCTCCTATAATTTTCTTTGCTTTAAAGTTCTTTTAAGGTACACTCATGCTCGTTCTTAAAGGAAAAAAGTTCCCGCGCTACGCATCTGCGCCAGACCCGCCCTTGAACAGCTCTCCGATGTTTTGCCAAGCGCTTAATCATGTGACGTCCCCGAAAAAGAGGTAAGGCCTTTTCCAGTCGTTGTTTCCGTGTTGCGGGACCCTCCTCTCCACCGCGAAATGGCCTCCTGCAAGTCGCTTTGCACTGGCGCCACATTCGCCTTGGTGGTATCTGCCTGTGCTGGTATGGCCCTGCTCGCCGCTTTTTCCGTCTGTGTTCATCCTCGCTACAACGGCTGCGAACCGACGCCAGCTCCCCAGGTGAGACGTAGGCCAGTGCGTAGCCAGGGGGGGGTGCCCACCGGGCCCGTGCCACCCTCCCCCGAAATGTTTCGTGCCAGGCTGGGGTGCGGTTCAAGAAGCCTGAAGAACAGCCTGAAGTCGCTGCAGGCGAGGAATTACCCTGCAGTTTTAAGGACATTCTTGTTCATATAAAGCTGATAACAAGGGCTACGTCAACGTCTGATTCCTGTGCCCGCTCCAAATGCTGTGGCAGGGGATTAAAAAGACATACCAATAACGAGCACACAGCCTCCGACGCATGCCGCACCGTCTACCTGGACTGTCAGAAAAACTCCGCGCATGCCTAGTTCTCTTTCCGAGCATTGAGAGTGCGGCCTACTGTTAGGGTAATTGCTTCGCAATAAAGCGACGCGGTCATTTATTTGAGGCGTCTTTTTCTTGCTCTGTCGCCACAGAGCATCCTGTTATCTACTACGTTCGAGAGCCATGCGAGCACAGGCTGATTGCAGCTAGCATGATGCCCTTCAACGATCGTTCTGCTCAGTGACGACGCAGCGTGAAAAGGCGCCCAGATGTAAACAACCTGCGCCGCTTCTGGTCAAGCATTTCCATTAAACGTAGGCCCCACTCTCCAACGCTTATAGAAGAAGTGCGCATGCGCGCAGTTTACTGATTTCGCAGCCAGATGATGCAGCATGTGTCGGAGGCTGGCGCTCCGTTGTTCGCATTTCTTTTGATTCCCCCTGTACATGTCAACATTTACAGCCCGGCTGCATTTCGCGCCGGATACACCCAGCTGTGGCCGGAACCTGCGCGAGCGCGATCGAGGCAGTCCCGCTGTTTCGCTGGCGGAAAAGCAGAAAATCCTGACTGTAGTCCAGGCTTTAGCGTGTGATTAATTTCTTTGCACTGGTACAAAGTGTAATAACATGACCGAGCATATCACTGTATATTGTTCAGTCAACAATGAATCCTTTATATGTTTCGTTTCTACAGACATCGCATATCATATACTATTGCAGTTTCATAATTTATGAAAAGCATTGCTCTGCCCATCTTGTATTTCCTCCACATCAGCAAAACTGTACAATTCTCTTTATTGCGGAACTTTTTCTTTCTGGCACTATCGCATTGTTTCCTTGACCTCCCTCTTGGTTAGAATCAGCATCACGTATTTGCTTAACCAGACTTTTACTGAAGCCATGCCTGTTTGATTAACGGCTAGAAATAGAATGAAACTTAACAAACGCGCAACAAGCTAACATTGAACAGCAGTGCAATAAGGTTTTTTCGCTAAGCGTAAGTTTACTATTCACGTTACTAGCACAAAAATAACAAAAAGGTCATTACTTAAGTACGAAGACGCACGTTCGATAGTTTTCACCGCCATAGTATACGAAGCTGCCGCACGTACTTTATGTGCAGCTTTCCCGCTCATGGCAGTCCTTTAACAGGCGATTATCGTGTATTTAGTGTAATTGAAAGTAATTTTGCGCTGCTAATAATTGGGGGGGAGAACTTGCTTTGCGCAGAATTTTCAAGTCTTGCACGTTTTGCGGCTAGGTTCCTCCTGAAGCCATTGGAATCTAAATCCCCATACAAATGGCATGGGGAGGAAGATTTGACAGCGAATTGCACAGAAAATATTCAGAATCCTGGAAGGATTCTTCTAGTGTTTTCATCTCCACGTTGACGTCTTGCTTTGTGACAAATATCTTTTTTATGAAGTAGTCTGAAGATATTCTGAAAATATCTGTTTCCCTGAAGTGTTTCCCTAGGTTTCCTGAGAGGTCTGAATTTTGAGCGAGAAAGCTGGGTATATGATATGAAAGGGAACACCAGAACGCGTAGAAAACACCCTCACACCCAGCTATAGTTCGTTAAAGATCCCCAGGTGGTCAAAATTAATCCGGAGCCCTCCACTGCGGCGCGCCTCATCGCCTGTGTTGCGTCGGCGCGTTATCCCTACAATCAATCATCAACCCAGCTATAGTGATACGCAGCGGCCGCCGTCGGAAACGAAGTGAAAAGGGGGACGCTGTTCTAACAACTGTCCCCATTCCTGCCGTGCGTCTTATCGGCTGTCCGACGATACCATATTATCGGCGAAATGACGTAGGCTGCTGCTTTGTAGAATGCCAGGGCGGTGCTAGTGCCAATAGTTAGTTGAAGAGCGCCCTCCTTTCCCCCTTTGTTTTAAATGCAGAGCATTTCTTAGCCTCGCCTCTTCCTGCGTCGGACGGCGTCCACAGCTCCGCGTCCGCAGCAGGTGCGCCTCTCCTCCTTCCCTCCTCTCTCTCAACAGCAGCTGGCGCGCGCATGCGTCGTACTCAGCCCGTTCGCTCCGTCGCGGTCTCGGCGTAACAGGTGCGTGATAGCAGCGCGGTGGGGCGTGGAAGGGCGCGCGTTGCTTGCGCATGCGCGCTCTCCCCCCCGTACTGCTCTCCCTCTACTGCGCGCGCTGCAAATATAAAGCGGCTTGCGGTCGCTCGTGCTTCAGTCACTGCGTTGCTCCTTCCTTCCATGGATGACGCTCGCTCCCACGTTTACTCGTGTCTGCTACTCCAGCATCACGGAAGAAGCGATGGAAGCAACACTGCCACTGGTCGGCGACTCTGGCTAGTTTCGGTTTCCGAAACTGTGGAGATCCTAGCGGCACGGTGCTGCGGCGTGGCCCTTCCCTTTCCTTCAGGGTTTCTTTCTTTCCACACCGTCAACGCTTCCGCGCCTCCTCACGCATGCGCAACAGCTCACTGGTGCCAATATATTTTTTTTCTTTCTCTCGGCGCGAACGGCAGGCCAGTTCGCTACCTGCGTGAGCGGGCCGGTGTGCGAAGGGTTGCCCGGGTTACCTAAATGCCTCCACGGGCTGAAAGTTTCGCTGCATTATAAAATACATTCGAATGTATTCTAAATATGGGGCAGCGGAGGAAGGAGCGTTACCACTACTGCGCAGCTGTGGGGTGCAGCAACAGAGGGTGATACAGTTCGGCCAAGTTTCTCGCCTTCTCCAAAGACGACAGGTAATCAAATTAGCTTTGTACAAGTTATAGTGAATTCCTTAAAAGCCGACCGATTGCACTCTTCTGTTTACAAAATAATTCGCGCAAGTAACGTGAAGTTAATGAGAGAGAGAGAGAGAGAGAGAGAGAGAGAGACTTTATTGCATGATCCTGCGTGGGGATTGGGAATCAGGAGACCCTGTGAAGTAGGCGGTGTCCTCTTCCGATTCCAGCCTTGGTTAAGGCCTCGAGGGGTATTGGGCCAGTGGCCCGGCTCGAGCTACTAAGCTTCCTCCAGCCACGCAGCCTCTCCCCCGTACCCTTGAATGGGCACGGTAGTGAGTCGCGCCGGCGTCAGAGTGCTCCGTTCGCTCTTGCCGAGCCAGGGCTTCCTCGAGCCGCTGGATGGCTTGCCTCTGCTGCGCGCAGTTCGGCGATGTGATCATTTTCACTACATCCGGTGGGATGTCGGTCGGGGTCGTGTTCGCACTCGTAGTGTTCTCACACGTATCACTCGCGTACTCCGCGTTTGCGCACGCGTCAGCGGTGTCCGCGTTTGGGGTGTCACAGCACTGGGGATCGCGCACTGCACCGGTATTCACTCGTCCGCTCGTCTTGGAGTGGAAACTAATGTGAAAATATGTCCCAGCTATGCAGGTACGCAAAGTTTTAGTAGAAGTAAACGCGTCTTTGACACGCACACTCTTGCTCTCAAGATCAATTTGTGGTGGCATTGTCGTTTTTTGATTGCCTTAGTAAGTGCTGGAACGTCGATTCAGTATACTTATCAAGGTATTTTTTGTTGGTTCGTGCAGCAGGTATGAGTCTAGGTTTGGGCCCCAAGTCGAGGACGGTTTGCGACTTCATTGGACGTTTCCTCCGGTGACTCTCCTCAATCCATCCAATGTCATCACGACGCACCTGCTCACAAAGAAGGCAAGCTCAATTGTACGCGCTTCTTGCCTTTCACGGCGTACCTACTATCACAGCGATTGGTGGCGTGAATAGGTGCTGCGCCCTAAGCATTTTTTCCTTCACTATCTTGCCTTAAAACGTATATTTGCGGCGAAACTACTACCAAGCGTTGCTATCAGTGCTCCGAAAAATCTGACGTAACACGGTGGTGTTCAATGCAAGTCGATTTTCACATGAAGCAGTGGAAGGCCAAACCAAAATACACGCGTTGTCTGCAGCCGCCATTACAAGCGTTTCGCTGATTAAAAAATACATATATATAAAACCAAGTAGCATTGCCGGCCTTGCTGTTCAATCTAAACTGCGTACCCGTGCCTTGTCATCTTATCGCGAGTGGGTTTGTTGTTCCATAGTTCTGAAGTTAGAATCCTCATGTCGTATCGGACAGGATGAGATAAGAGGCGCTGCCACACACGAGCTAGGGGGTAGCTTGTAACAACCTGGCCGATATCTGAGGCTTACAATACAGGAAAGCTTTTTTTTAGGGTGTCTTCTCCCCCCCCCCCCTCACCCGCCTTCCCTCCCACCCCCTGTAAGCCAGACTGTTAATTCACGCGCCATTAAGAGAAAAGACGGGTGCGTTCGATTTGTGTTCTGCGTTCTACGATGTGCACATGGTTGCGCAATGTTTTTGTACGTAGATATAATCCAGCAATGAGTGTCTACAGTGCGGTCATTGTGTTGCAACAGTTTTTATGGCTGCATTTTGTTGGTGTGAACATGATTTCTCGGAAGTGTATGCAGGTTAATGGGCGAGTGAACGCTTTCTTTCTGAGTTTGCGTTAACTCGCCCGAAAGGCAGGGCTTGACATACGTGTGCTTGCTTTCTTTTAACATATAGGTTTCCAATTATTGTGTCTCTTAACTGAAACGAATTTTTTAATGTCTAAGGAACATTCCTGTCTCGAGGTGAGCCCAAGAAATACGTATACATTGAGTGGAAGTTTCAAGTTCTTTTCTTCTCCCGGCGAGGTGTGCGCGAAAAAAAAATCTCTGTAGGGACTAGAACTTTCGAAGTTCTTCTTTCGTAATCAAGTATTGTGTACCTAAATGTGTATTCATGGCTGTAACTTTTGCGCAACTTTACACGGAGTCAGATACAAAAAGGGACTCGAAGACTTGTATCTGCCTCCGTGTAAAGTTGCGCAAAAGTTACAGCCTTGAATTCAGAATACCAACTAGCCCGCCCTAACCGTGTCATTGTAAATGTGTATGTAGCGCGTTTTTTTTTCCTATTGTACAATATTGTATGCCTAAGTTTTGATATGTCATATTTTTGCTTAGACCATTCTGTGTACATAAAATGTATGTGCAATATGTGAGTGTAGTATGTGTTTTCATGACTTCGAATCAAATACGTCCTCATATGAATTTTGAATAAACGCAAAGCAAAAAGAATGTTTGTGTAACACTCCAATTAATATCGCCACAAAGACAACAATTCGACACCAGAAAACATAGTATTACCTACATGTTTTCTTCGTTCAATTATTACACACGTTACTGCACACACAGCAAACGACGGGCGGCGGCCATTTCGAGTCATCGCCGCCGCTCGTCCAACTTTCGCGCCTGGTGCCATTGCCGAGCGGCCCATGAGGCAGCGACCGGCGGCAGGCGCGAAAGTTGGGCGAGCGTCGGTTTTAGAGGCCGGCGCGCGGCGGCCCGGCCGGGCTGCCTCGGAAAAAATGACGTCAGCAGCGACTGCGACATCACCAACTTCCTTTCTCCCCTCGCCACTCGTCGCCATGACGATAAGTGCAACGTTTTTCAGACGCCACGTACCACTAGGGGAGGATTTGGCGCTGTTGTTGCGAATTACGCGGGACCACGGTGGATGCTACAGAGGCCGCCCCGTGACACTGCCTTCAACCAGTACTGAGGCCCCAATGCTCTGCATTTACTCGTGTTCCCCTCGCGGGAAGGCGCGGGAATTTTTTCACAGCGCTATACGCGTATCGCTCCGGGTCTGTTTCGAGGCTGTTTGCCACGCGTTCCTGTGGTCCCTTTCATATTGTTCATAATAGTACAGTCCAGTGTGATTCGAAGGTTATTGCGGGAAAGCTACTCTTTCAAATAAAGCAGTCAGAACACCGGCTTTAGCAAATCTTCCACGCCAGTTTCGTTATCGTCGGCGTAGATAAAGGCAACCAAGTCTGTGCTTGATAACAACGAATGTAAAGCTTGGAAACCAAAGGGGGGCAAGTCAGTCGTGCGGGCCATTGTTGCAGCATGAAACAGCCAACGAGGGAGAGAAGTGTGCGAAATCATGATTTTCATGGTTCCCAAACGAAGCCGTAGGCGGCCTACGGTTTCGTTCCGGAACCATGAAAATCAAGATTTCGCACTCTTGCCACTCTTGCCCAAGCGTGCCACAGAAGCAGTCCGGCATTCAATTTTCCCATGTATTCCTATGGCTTCGGGGAATCCTCGGACTACCCTTTGGCTATCCGCGGTGAGTCCCAGACTGAATCGAAGAGCCCCAGTAATTTATTTTTAAAAAAAAGCACAGAGAGGTCGGCCTGATCGCATACTATACTACTCTGTGTGAGGGCGGATGAAGGGGGAAAAGAGCATCGACATAGGGTGACAGGTATGTGATTTTACATATAATTGATAGTACAGTAAAAAAAACTCGTTAATTCGAACTCGGTTAATTCGAACTTCCGGGTAATTCGAACTGATGCCCTGGTCTCGGTACCTGTATATTTCAATAGGGGAAAACTCGATAATTGGAACGCATCGCAATACAGAACGGTTAATTCGAACTGGGAGACACTGGCTTCTGTCGCAGAAGAAGTCGGTCTGGAGTGATTACAATGTGTCGAAGTCGAAACCAAACCAAATTTACGAGAGATGCAAAACAATGAAAAAAAAACAGGGTAGCTCACGCGCTACGCTGCTGCGACAGCCTATTTCGCTTCCGCAGTGGCGCCGCGAGGCCGGCGCCGTTTACTATTCAAGTTTCATGAACATTATTTACAAAATCGGCTGCCACAAACATCTAGTAGCGCCTAATGCGACGATAACGAGACCACAGGTGGCTTTTTTGTGTTCTTCCCAGCGTGGTGTGGCGTGAAGTCCATTTATTCTGACGCCCAGCCGCTAATTCCAACTCCGCTTATTTCGAACAATATTATGGTCCCCTTCGAGTTCGAATTAACGAGCTCTTCCTTTATAACTATATATACAAAATGCCTATACATGTTAAATAGTTCACCACAACTGTATTGGGCTACAACCTTGTTGCCTCACCGCAGTTTTTTTAAGATTGCCAGCACTGCCTGGAAGGCCTTGTTTTAACATTACGAGTCTGGCCAGGACCCCAGCAGGATGTTGTCAGACAATGCCTGATTGTGTAACCGGGCCAATGACGTGGCCAACTTCCCACGAAGATGCACATAGCAGAGACAGTTTCACAGTACTTGTTCAATAGTCTCTGGTATGTGGCACGACACACAGTCTGGGTCGCTCGAACCAGGGATGAGGTGTTGGTAGCTATGATTAAAAGCCGCAGTCGATGGAACAGCGACCAGTTGAACCCTGATTTCAGGTTCCGGATGCCCCCAGCGACGAGTTCCTGGGGTCATCTGGAACGTGAAATCAGGGTTCAGCCGCTGGAGCTTTCTGTGGCGGTGGTATGGGAGGGCCCAGCAATTGCTCATGGCGTTGCGGAGAACAGCGGTGAGGAGGGATGTCGTGTAGGGTCGTGCCAGTGGAAGGTGCGCGACTACTGCGCCTGCTGAAGCCTTTTTTTGCCTTCGCGTCAGCCCATTCATTTCCCGTCAGCTCACAGTGGCATGGAACCAACTGAAAAGTCGTAACCCCGTTGAGACACATCGGCAGTGGCACGTCGAGGAAGCAACTGCCTGTGCCGCATGCTATTTCTTTCCGCTTCGTAGGACTGCTGCAACCATATCAAGAAGCTTCAACCGAGGACGGTGCGCATGCGCATTGCGCCTGCGAGAAGAGCCAGCAACGAGCCTCATCGACACGTCACCAGCATTGCTCGATGGCCAGGCTACTTAAGAATCGCATAGTCGGACCCGCCATCCAGTCAGCAATGACACCACGGGGCGGCCTCTCTAGCATCCACAGTGGTCCCGCGTAATTCGCGCCAACAGCGCCAAATCCTCACAAAGTGGTACTTGGCGTCTGAAAAACGTTGCATTTATCGTCATGGCAACGAGTGGAGAGCAGGGAAAGGAGGTTGGTGACGTCGCGGACGCTGCTGACGTCATTTTTTCTGCGGCAGCCGGGCTGGGCGGCCGGGCGCCGGCCGCAGCAACCGACGCTAGCCCAACTTTCGCGCCGGCCGCTTCTCATGGGCCGCTCGGCAATTTCACCAGGCGCGAAAATTGGACAAGCGGCGGCGATGCCTCGGAATGGCCGCCGCCCGTCGTTTCGTATGTGTGTGCAGTAACGCGTTTAATAATTGAACGAAGAAAACATATAGGTGATAGTCCGTTTTCTGGTGTCGAATTGTTGTCTTTTTGGCGATATTAATTGGAGCGTTACACAAACATTCTTTTCGTTTTTCTTTTATGCAAAAATTCGTATGAGGACATCTTTATTTCGAAGTCATGA
This sequence comes from Haemaphysalis longicornis, assembly GCA_013339765.2. Classification (NCBI taxonomy): domain Eukaryota; kingdom Metazoa; phylum Arthropoda; class Arachnida; order Ixodida; family Ixodidae; genus Haemaphysalis; species Haemaphysalis longicornis. The sequence goes on along the minus strand of CM023458.1, from coordinate 103,641,118 downwards.
AAAAAACATGCACTACTCTCATATATTGCACATACATGTTATGAACACAATATCGAACTCCAAGTAAAATTATGACATGCAAATTTAGGCATACAACATTGCACAATAGGAAAAATAAACGTGTGAGATATTCATTTAAATACAAAATAATTGAGTACGCAAGCAGAACTTCGAAATTTTTAGTCACTATAGATTTTTTTTCGCGCACACCTCGGCGGGAGAAGAAAAGAACTTGACAGGTCCCACTCAATGTATACTTATCTCTTGGGCTCGCCTCGAGACAGGAGTATTCTTAGACATTCAAGAAATTCGTTTCAGTTCAGAGACACAGTAATCGGGAACCTATAAAATAAAAGAAAGCACGCACAGGTATGCTTCAAGGCCGGCCTTTTTGGCCAGTTAACGCAAACTCTGAAAGAAAGCGTTAACCCGGACATTAACCTGCATACACTGCCGAGAAATCATGCTCGCACCAACAAAATGCAGCGAGAAAAAACTGTTGCAACACAATTACCGCACTATTTCCACTCATTGCTGGATTATATCTGCGTACAAAAATAATGCGCAACCACGTCATATAGCACAGAACACAATCGCAACACTAATCGAACGCACCGTCTATCCTTTTAATGGCCCGTGAACAGCCTCATTACCTGGGGGGGGGGGGAGGGGGAGAGAAGACGTGCAGAAAAAAAACCGTTCCTGTATTGTAAGCCGAATGTACCGTGCTCATTGCTTCCAGATATCGGCCAGGTTTTCCTGAGCTACTCTCTAGCTCGTGTCTGGGCCGCGCCTCTTATCTCATCCTGTCCGATACGGCATGACGCTTCTAACTTAGAACTATGGAACAGCAAGGCCACTCGCGATAAGATGACAAGGCGCGGGCGCGCACGTTAGATTGAAGAGCAAAGCCGGCAATGCTACCTTTGTTTTGTTTTGTTTTTAATGAGCGAAACGCTTGCAATGGGGGCTGCAGACAACGCATGTATTTCGGCTTGGCCTTCCACTGATCACTGTGCAAATCGAGTGGCATTGAACACCGCGGTATTCGCCAGATTTTTCGGAGCGCTGAAGCAACACTTGGCAGCAGTTTTGCCGCAAATATCCGTTTTTGGAGCAAGATGGCACAGGAAAAATTGGTCAGGGCACACCGCCCCCACGCCAACAATCGCCATGGTAATAGGTACGAAGTCAATGACAAGAAGCGCGTACAGTTGAGCTTGCCTGCTTTGTGAGCAGGTGCAGCGTGATGACTTTGGAGGGGTTGAGGAGATTCACCAGAGGAAACGTCCAAAGAAGTCTGAAACCTTCCTCGACCTGGGCCCACAACCAAGACTCAAACCAACTGCACGAAACAACAATAAAAATACATTGATAAAAATCCTGAATCGATGTTCAAGCAGTTACTAAGGCAATCATAAAACGGCAATGCCGCTTCAAATTCACCTTATTAGCAAGAGTGTGCTTGCCGAAAGCGCATATACTTCTATTACAACTTTTTGTACCTGCAAGGCTGGGGTATATTTACACATTAGTTTCCACTCCAAGACGACTGACATGTCTGTCTCATTAACTTCCCGTTACATGCGCTAAGTATTTTGAAAACAGAAGAGTGCGATCAGTCGGCTTGTTTGGAAATTATTATAACTTGTACAAAGCTAATTTGCTTACCTGTCATCTTTGGAGAAGACGAGAAACTTGGCCGAACTGTTTCGCCCTGTATTGCTGCACTACAGAGCTGCGCAGGACTGGTGACGCTCCTTCCTCCGCGGCCCCATATATAGAATACATTCGAATATATTTTATATTGCAACGAAACTTTCAGCCCGTGGAGACGTTGAGGCAACCCGCGCAACCCTTCGCACGCTTGCTCACTAACGCAAGCACTGAACTGGGCGGCCGCGGGCGCCGAGGAAAAGAAAAAAAAATATTGGCGCCGGTGAGCTCTTGCGCATGCCTGAGGAGGCGCGGAAGCATGCATGGTGTGGAAAGAAAGAAACGCTGAGGGAAAGGGAAGGGCCACGCCGCAGCACCCTGCCGATAGGATCGCCACAATTTCGTAAACCGAAACTAGCCAGAGTCGCCGACCAGTGTTTAAACCTCTCAACGGGAGGAGAAATAGTGCAATGTGCGGTTTAAAACATTCGGCCTGTTTTTGTGCAATTTTGCATGCTTGCATTCACACACCGTTCTTTTAGGCCCCCTAACGATACGGTGTCGTGGTAATACCCCAATCGAGAAGAAATACTTTTTAGCACCCCTTTAACGGTCGTAGCACCCTTTGAAACTGTTGATTACACCCCTGAATATTGGCACCCTCGAGATGGGGTGCCCGAGCAATAATCGGGTGCTTGAAAGATGCAAAAAGAGTGCAAAATGTTCCCTACACCATTTTAGCACCTCAAAGAGTATAAAAATGTTGAGTTACACCCCTAATTTGTGGCACCCTCATGATTGGGTGCCGGAGCAATGTTTTGGTCCCTAAATGGTGCAAAAAGGGTACAAAATGTTGAGTGCACCCTTTTAGCACCTTAAAGGGTGTTAAAAAGTTTAGTGTGCATGGCAACACACTGGAGTCAACAAACAGACAACAAACTACACGTAATAAAACCACAACTGGGACGCTACATAACTAATTGATTGTAGGGTTTAACGCACCGACGCAACGTAGGCGATGAGGCGCGCCGTAGTGGAGGGCTCCGGATTAATTTTGACCACCTGGGGATCTTTAACGTGCGCCGAAATCTCATACACATGGGCGTTTTTGCTTTTCGCCTCCATCAGAAAAGCGGCCGCCGCGGTCGGGAATCGAACCCGCGACCTCGTGCTCAGCAGCGCAACGCCTTAGCCACTGAGCCACCGCGGCGGGTGACGCTACATAACTGACTCACACAACAGATACACTGAAGTCGCCCTGGCTAGGCTGCGGATAGGCCACACACATGTGACGCACTCCCACCTGCTCACTGGAACTTCGGGACCCATGTGTAGCAGGTGTGGAAAGAACCTATCCGTAGTCCACATACTAATCACATGCAAGGCACATGACACAACACGACACAAACATTTCCCTGAATTATACAGACGATACATTCCTTTGCACCCATCATACTTTTTAGCCGACGAACCAATGTTCTCTAGTCAACGTGTTTTTACGTTTTAGCTGAGGTAAAGCTTTCTGCAGCTCTTGTCATATCACGTGTAATCATCCTGGCCCTATACACCAGCCATCTCCATTGTCTTTTGTTTTGCATCACCTTTACTTTTAGTCACATGTTTTAGTGTTTAGGTTCTCATCAAATTTAGTAACTTCTTCTTTGGCGCTCTTTGCCCATAGTCGGCCTTGCGCCAATAAAACCCAACCATCATCGAGGAACTAGGAGATGAATTGCTTGCACGTAATCGAAAGAAATGAGAGGATTATTTTAATTCACCTCTTCAAAGGAGACTTGAGCGTGATGGTACATGCAATGAAAACGGCCATAAAAAAGCTAGGCGCAGATGTGTGCGTTTCTGAAACTGCCAGCAGTAAACGGGATTTCGTGCAACTCCTCGAAAGCATCGAGAAGTGGGACGGGGGCCTGAAGTCCAACTCAGTCGCAGAAATTTGCGACGCTGTTTGTTTTCTGCTAGGTCAGTTGTCGACGTCCCAAGAAGAAGGCAGCGGCGACTGCATTCGTTTTCTGAAGCAGCAGGTCACTTTACACCTAGCACGAAAACAGCGCAGACGCTACTCGGCTGATTTCATCGTGTTTTGCTGCCTTCTCTTCACAATATCCCCCAATGCGTACGCTTACATGCGCAGTTATGGAAGCGGCACCTTGCCACATGCTATGACAATCAGGTCAGTGTGCTCGTCATATGTTATGAGCCCTCTACAAAAACATCCCAGTGAAACATTCCTTAGCTACATAACGAGGAGAATTTCTGACATAAAAGGCGACCAGCGGTTTGCGACCGTAATGATAGACGAAATCCACATAAAACCATACTTTGATTAAAACGTGGGTAATATTACCGGCGATGCTGGCCAACGAAGAACAATGTGACTTCGACGCCTGTGAAAATGGTCACACGAGTGAAACACTGCTAAAACACATTGTGCCGTGCAGCACGAACGTTTTGCTAAAGAACTTCTGTGGCAAACTGAACCACAAACTTCTCGATTCGGCCGATAAGTAAAAAACTAGATTGTGTAAATAAATTTATCGCTCCTATAATTTTCTTTGCTTCAAATTTCTTTTAAAGTACACGCATGCTCGTTCTTAAAGGAAAAAAGTTTCCGCGCTACGCATCTGCGCCAGACCCGCCCTTGAACAGCTCTCCGATGTTTTGCCAAGCGCCTAATCATGTGACGTCACGGAAAAAGAGGTAAGGCCTTTTCCAGTCGGTGTTTCCTTGTTGCGGGACCCTCCTCTCCACCGCGAAATGGCCTCGTGCAAGTCGCTTTGCACTGGCGCCACATTCGCCTTTGTGGTATCTGCCTGTGCTGGTATGGCCCTGCTCGCCGCTTTTGCCGTCGTGTTCATCCTCGCTACAACGGCTGCGAACCCGACGCCAGATCCCCAGGTGAGACGTAGGCCCAGTGCGTAGCCAGGGGGGGGCCCACCGGGACCCGTGCCACCCTCCCCCGAAATGTTTCGTGCCAGGCTGGGGTGCGGTTCAAGAAGCCTGAAGAACAGCCTGAAGTCGCCTGCAGGCGAGGAATTAACCTGCAGTTTTAAGGACATTCTTGTTCATATAAAGCTGATAACAAGGGCTACGTCAACGTCTGATTCCTGTGCCCGCTCGAAATGCTGTGCAGGGGGATTAAAAGAAATACCAACAACGGAGCACACAGCCTCCGACGCATGCCGCACCGTCTAGCTGGACTGTCAGTAAACTCCGCGCATGCGTAGTTCTTTCCGAGCATTTGAGAGTGCGGCCTACTGTTAGGGTAAATGCTTCGCAAAGAAGCGACGCGGGTCATTTATTTTGAGGCGTCTTTTTATGCTCTGTCGCCACAGAGCATCCTGTTATCTACTACGTTCGAGAGCCATGCGAGCAGCAGGCTGATTGCAGCTAGCATGATGCCCTTCAACGATCGTTCTGCTCAGTGACGACGCAGCGTGAAAAGGCGCCCCGATGTAAACAACCTGCGCCGCTTCTTGGTCAAGCATTTCCATTAAACGTAGGCCCCACTCTCCAACACTCTCGAAGAAGTGCGCATGCGCGCAGTTTACTGATTTCGCAGCCAGATGGTGCAGCATGTGTCAGGAGGCTGTGCGCTCCGTTGTTCGCATTTCTTTTGATTCCCCCTGTACATGTCAACATTTACAGCCCGGCTGCATTTCGCGCCGGATACACGCAGCTGTGCCGGGAACCTGCCGCGAGCCGATCGAGGCAGTCCCGCTGTTTCGCTGGCGGAAAAGCAGAAAATCCTCATGTAGTCTGGGCTTTAGCTTGTCATTAATATTCTTTGCACTGGTACAAAGTGTAATAACATGACCGATCATATCACTGTATATTGTTCAATCAACAATGAATCCTTTATATGTTTCTGTTTCTACCGACATCGCATTTCATAGACTATTGCAGTTCCATAATTTATGAAAAGCATTGCTCTACCCATCTTGTATTTCCTCCACATCAGCAAAACTGTACGATTCTCTTTATTGCGGAACTTTTTCTTTCTGGCACTATTCCATTGTTTCCTTGACCTCCCTCTTGGTTAGAATCAGCATCATGTATTTGCTTAACCAGACTTTTACTGAAGCCATGCCTGTTTGATTTAACGGCTAGAAATAGAATGAAACTTAACAAAGGCGCAACAAGCTCAACATTCAACAGCAGTGCAATAACGTTTTTCGCTAAGCGTAAGTTTACTATTCACGTTACTAGCACAAAAATAACAAAAAGGTCATTACTTAAGGACGAAGACGCACGTTCGCTAGTTTCACCGCCATGGTATACGAAGGTGCCGCACGTACTATATGTGCAGCTTTCCCGCTCATGGCAGTCCTTTCAACAGCGGTTATCGTGTATTTAGCGTAATTGAAAGTTATTTTGCGCTGCAAATATTGGGGGGAGAACTTGCTTTGCGCAGAGTTTCAAGACTTGCACGTTTTGCGGCTAGGTTCCTGAGCCATGGAAATTATCCCATACAAATGCATGGGGAGTAAGATTTGACAGCGAATTGCACATAAAATATTCAGAATCCTGCAAAGTTCTTCTAGTGTTTTCATCTCCACGTTGACGTCTTGCTTTGTGACAAATATCTTTTTTCTGAAGTGGTCTGAAGATATTCTGAAAATATCGTTTTCCTGAAGTGGTTTCCCTGGGTTCCTGAGAGGTCTGAATTTCGAGCGAGAAAGCTGGTATATGATATGAAAGGGAACACCACAACGCGAAGAAAACACCCTCACACCCAGCTATAGTGATACGCAGCGGCCGCCGTCGGAAACGAAGTGGAAAGGGGGACGCTGTTCTAACAACTGTCCCCATTCCTGCCGTGCGTCTTATCGGCTGTCCGACGATACCATATTATCGGCGAAATAACGTAGGTTGCTGCTTTGTAGGAATGCCAGCGCGGTGCTAGTGCCAACAGTTAGTGGAAGAGCGCCCTCCTTTCCCTCTTTGTTTTTCACAGCGCTATCCGCGTATCGCTCCGAGTCTGTTTCAAGGCTGTTTGCCACGCGTTCCTGTGGTCCCTTTCATATTGCTCATAATAGTAGAGTCCAGTGTGATTCGAAGGTTATCGCGGGAAAGCTACTCTTTCAAATAAAGCAGTCAGAACACCAGGTTTAGCAAGTCTTCCACTCCAGTTTCGTTATCGTCGGCGTAGATAAAGGCAACCAAGTCTGTGCTTGATAACAACGAATGTAAAGCTTGAAACCAACGGGGGGCAAGACAGTCGTGCGGGCCATTGTTGCAGCATGAAACAGCCAACAAGGGAGAGAAGTGTGCGAAATCATGATTTTCATGGTTCCGAAACGAAGCCGTAGGCGGCCTACGGTTTCGTTCCGGAACCATGAAAATTAAGTTTTCGCACTCTTGCCACTCTTGCCCAAGCGTGCCACCGGCCTACGAAGCCGGTGACACGCTTGGCCGCTCGATTCTGGCGCGATAACCTTCAAATCATGCTCGACTGTACTTGATAGCTTATAAGAAAACTTACTAGTCCTTTTCCTAAAGGAAAATCTAAAACACGAATCTTGATTGTAAACACCCAGTGTTGGCCTCCACTTCCGCCTGACGAACTTCGGGGACCGCCCGCCAGTCTCGAGCACACTCATGATCGCGCTCACGAGCGCGTGCCCGCATAACCGCCTGCTGTACGGACGAACGAATCA
>CM023458.1:103510210-103633687 GCA_013339765.2 Haemaphysalis longicornis | reverse complement strand
TTCGAACGAAAATCGTAGTGACCTAATTAGCGAAGGTAGGCAACCATAGAGAGCTTTAGAGTAGCGTTACCTTGTTTACGCTACCGCCTAGCGTGTTTTTGCGAGTCGACTGCGCATGCACGAGAGTTACCGCGAACGTTAACTTACCGGCGCGTGCTTTACTGACCCAGGGAGCAGACGAAATATACCTTTGTGCATTCATTACACGAAATGCAGTGCGCTCTGCGCTTGATGGTTGCTACAGACAATAATACTAATCTTAGTTGATGCTAATTATTACGTTTCTCTTGCTAAATGATGCTCAGGAGCACGACAAACGACCATTTCTCTCAGATGGGCGAGAAAAATGACCGCCACTACTCGGGCTAAGCCTCGCTCGCCTCAAATATTTGAGATAGGATTCTGAGCTGGTAAGGTGCTTTTATGCTTCCAAAATTGTGGTGGGCAAGGTAGTGTAGTTTATTGGGTAATTGCTACAAAATATTTTGACCATTCCTTGCCGAAATATTAAGCGCGGGCATACATTGTCGTTTACCTTGAATTCAGTTCAACTCAGTAGGTGGCGCCACCCGCATGTTTACAATTTTTCAAGCTATACAGGGGATGGCTACAATATCCTCAAAGCAACTTATTTTATTGTGGACGCTTTCAACCGAAAAGTGAAGCATTCAAGCTACTTTAGACGGTAGCAAATAGATATAAAGAAGAAAATTATGCGTGATTTGTTTTGAGAATAATTCATCAAGTGTTGCTTCCAGAGCAAAAATTGTCGGAATACGCAAACCGCAAATGGTGTGCTGAAACGTGTCCTTACGTTTTCAGTGGTAAACTGCACCTCCTGCGTCCAGTAACAAGATAAACGGTAACGCAAACACGATAACGATATGCTAAAAGTCTCTAATAAATATGTTACTAGCTTTGCCGGTCTACCATGGCCCCAGGAAACCGAAATATGAAATTAAACATTTTTGTTGGAGTGGAATTTTTCTTTTTTCCAGAGTAGATATAGGATTGCGAATGCTCTAGCCGGTATTTTTTTTTAGCTTTAATTTTAAGTCAGTTGAAGGGTGAATGGGCAAAGGCGCAATGTATACTGTTGTGTTTCTAGGTCACATAGACATAGTTAACAACAGATTCGTTAGCCCTCCCTGTAGCGGGAGGGTGTTGTGAGCGCGCATTGACACATAATCGCTTTAATAAACATGCCTGCTGCACATGTTTGTTCTTCAGAACGCACAAAATAATTGTTATTACAAGCAAAGTGCTGTCAAAGTCCTGGGCCACACGTTTTAGGTTGCTGAGCGCAATGAGTATTGTTTAAACGCACTATGTCTCGCCTATGTCTTTCATTCAATGGACGCGTCCGTTCCAGAACGAAGTGTAGTTTTATAATGAAAGGTTTGGAGGAACTTCCTTTGTGTGAAAGGTACGTAGGCCTGGACCCGCCAAACAGAGCGATACCGACACCCAAGAAACATAAATTACCGGTTTAATCCTTGGCAACCCCAAGAAAACGGCACGGGGAGAAATACCAGCTTGAAATAAACAACAGCAATGAGCGCCATGCGACACTGAACAACTTACTGCATGGAATGTGCAGGAAATAGTAAGGCGATTCCCTTGACACGGACAACGATGTCCAGGTTCTTGCCACAAGCCGCACCTCGCACGCCCAGAAAATGTGCTGGTTACTCTAAGCTTGTGGAAAGGCGTGGTTCTGGCTGCCTACCCGTTGCTCTAACCATCCTGGCTACCCGCATCTGCCGAGCCGTTCCGTACCACTCTCCCGTTGCACTCGTGAAAACCGCTTTTATGCCAGACCTAGTAGTTGAGCGCATGTTACGGGCTTGCGGTGCAGTGCATACGTTTCTTTGAGCCCGCACTGTGAGCAGACAAGCACGTAGGGGAGCGTGACTCGTAGGCAGCTGACGCCCCTGTATTCGTCGCGCACTCACTGCACTGGCATCACCACGCGCTGGGCGTAGGGGCTTCGTCTGTGCAATATTAAAGGTTAGTTGCCAAGTGGTGACATTTTTGGGTGCACCCCTTACCTGCGTTTGCTTACCAGATAAGGTTTGCACGGGTAGTCCTCCAACTCAGGTCGTGCATACAACCTGAATCAACTTGAATCTCGTTTTCTTATGGCACATTCAGAAGCTGGGGGTTTAGAAACTTAAAATGTGGGAGCCTATGATAGGAATTCAATCTAACTAGATATGTTCGTATTGCAAGATGGCATCTAATTTAGGAAGCAAGAAGATGACAACGTTGCACATTGCAACACTTTACGCATAAAATGAGCGTCATTAAGACTGCTTGCAGTTATTCGAGATAAAGAACATGGCTAGAAATGATAATATTAGAATGTGTAATTATAAAGCCGGTAAGCCTTTTGAGCTGCTCCATTTTTTAACCATGGAAATGATGTTGAAGGCAAACAACCAATATACGCATGTTTGGACTATCGCCACGTAAGGTTTTCAACTGATTTCCTGAATATACTCGGGTTAACTTGCTTGCAGGGTTGCTGGGAATGCCTTCTGAGTTTCGCGCGAGACAACTGCCTGATGAAGAACGTAAGGGTTTATTCACTTAGTGTGTCTGTATTGCAGTGCCGCTCGTTGTTGTTTTTTTTTTTGTGCAAAAACGTTTTATTCCGTCCAGTGCTAATTAGTACATGAACCTCAGCTGGGTACTATGTGAGGCTGAGCAAAAGTAAATCATGTCCCATTATACCGCAGCTAGATGAGCCTTGTGAGGGCTATTGAACGACAGGGCACTCTAAATCTGCAAACGCCAGTTTAATTTGCAAAGGGTTAAGGTGGAGTGCACTCTTAAAAGTGCCGTGATTAGGCGTGACTGCAATGTATCTAGAGCGGCCAATTCGAACGGGCTCTAGGCAAACTCGCTAAATTAAACAACGGTGCCTATCTGTCAGCTTAAACATGTGGTGTGCGATCTGGCACAGAAAAAAGCAGAAAGTTAGGCTTACATTCGTTTATGTATGAATGCGCACGATTTTTGTCAACCCGTGCGCTAAGTCTAAATACTCGCCGCATTTTCACTCGAGCGTTTCTAAATGACAGTAAGCAATGTAATAAAATGGGTTGTGGGAGATGAATATTCGAAATCCATGAAGTGCTAAAAATTGTTTCCTTTTTAATTGACGAATATTTATCTCCACCTGGATTGACCATTGAGGTGCAGCGGGGTGAAGATTAACGCGGAATAGTCTTAAAATGTGGAATAAAAGGTGCAATCAACCAAGCTGAATGTACCTGTTTTTAAGAGGTTAATCTAGAGCCCACAGTTGACATCAGTCCTGGGGACACATCAGTGGTGAACATGGGATTGCGTTGCGTCCCACGATAAAGCGACATCTTGCGGCGAGGGGACTCCCCGTAGACGATTCTTCCGAATACAGTCAAACCCGGCAATAACGAACCCGGACAGAGCGAATAATGCTATATATCGAACAAAAATAATTCAGTTACGGAAATACATGTGCAACATATTCCTTATAACGAAGTTCACATCCGATATATCGAACTCTGGGCGCCTAGAATGGCCGCCGAAGTGCATGATCTCGGAGCGGCGATTGAGATGTGGATCGGCCGCGACCACGAAGCAAGAGCCGCGACTGAGACATTGCGCCTCGCATGGAGTGACGTGACGCCCAATAGTTTCCGTAACTGTTTCCGACGCGCGGGACTCGCGAAGGAACCCGCCCTGTCAGCGAGCCCGGAAAGACAGCAGCATCGGTGAACTGTGGGAAGAGCTCGCCAGCGTTCCCGATGATGTCGCGAGTGAAATCCGTCCGACGCTTATAATGAAGCGCTTTCTGTAGTCGATGTGCACCGCCAATGCTTCTCAGATTTTTGAAGACGCCGACTTGAACTGGTGCAAACGATGTTTCGTGTAGAGAATGCTATGCTAGTTGAAGCCGCCAAAACGAAAGTGAAAACAAAAATCACCGCTTTTTGTTTTGCAACGTGGGCAGTTAAGGCGGAAAGTAGCTTTATTACTTGCAATAAATGGATTATTTTATATGGTAATGGCTACTGTACTGTGTTCGTTTCTGCATACGTGGATGGCGGATTTGGTGAGGGGAGGGTGGAGGGGGGCGGGGGGCTCTCGCAGATTGCGAACTCGTAACAGTAAGCTCGTTATAGGCGGGTTCGGCTATATCGAACTATTGCATATATCGAACTAATCGCGGTGCATATTGCAGTTCGCTATAAACGGGTTTCACTGTACACCACATGGATACATGGACCCAATCATCGTTCCCTCCTAGATGTCATAACATTCTTACGTTCATTTAATCAACTTTCATTATCAACTTACACCACCTCATCTATGCCCTGGGGCACAACAGACACTGTTAAAATATTTGCTGATTCGAACGTTATACAAGTAAAACTCAAGAAGCTTGGAAGTGCATTATACGTTATTGGTGTATTGTTCGTATCAAGCCTATTGCCCCAAAAAGCTTGCTCGCCCTATTTTCCGTTAGCATTTCAGTTTCTATTAAACTAGGCTGTGGAGTGGAGAATAGTTGGTGAGGCAAGGCAAAGGAAGGTGTAGCCTACTGACTGCACTTCAACCCGCTTTGAGGATAGGAGATACTTCGTTGGTGCACAGGCATCCTAGGAATTGAAAAAACTTGAACAGGCCAAAAGTATTCCACAACCATATTTTTGTTCTAACAAACAACACCTGCAATCGCAGTGATCCGCAAATACGTATTCGCGAAAGCCGACACTAACTGAGGTAACCCGTATCACGCACGCATACATAAGGTATCAGGTAACACGTGGTTCAAGTCGCTTCAGAGGTAGCAGAAAGAGCACTGGTGCACAAACATCGTAGCACTTACAAAATACGTTCGGGAGGGCACAATGTTTCCCCATTTATAAGTGCAGTTCAAATAAACAACATCTGCGCAGTGATAAACAAATAAACAACCGCACGTATTACGCACACACGCATCAAGTAACACGTGTCAGGAGACCATTCACGCTTGGACCTGTCACCGCTTGGACCTCAGCAGAAACAGTGTTACTAGCACAGGCATCCTAGCAACCAGGAAATGCTTTTAAGAGGGCAAACTTACCCCACATCCCTAACTGCAGCTCTAATAAACAACACCTGCAAACGGACTCGTCAACAAATACGCGTTCGTGGATGCAGACATCCCCGGACTTGAACCCGCTCGTACCGTTTGAAGAAGCAGTGTTAGTGCACAGGCATCACAGCTGTTACAAAATGCCTAAGACGGTAAAATTACTACACATTCATAACTGCATCTCTAAACAAAATAATCTGCAGTCGCACCGATTAACAAGTACGTATTCATGAAAGCAAACATTAGCTCGGGTAGCACGTATCAAACAGACACGTATCAGGTACCACGTATCACTGGTCTTCAACCCGCTTGGACGGTAGCAGGAACACTGTTCCTGGCTATTACAAAAATGCTTTTTAAGAGGGAAAATTACTCCACAGTCATAACTGCAATTCTAATACACACCTGCGATTGCACTGATAAACATATACCTATTTGTGAAACCGGACATCAGCTCGGATAGCTTATATAAAACAGACGACCATGAGGACAAACATAACATAAAAAAGTGGGCGGCAAATGCACAGTTACGTCATTGGGCTCTAATGCCTCGCGCGACGAACGAAAGCGAACTCGTGGATTATATTTGAATGCAAGGACAGTCCTGCAGCTCTGAGTTGAAATCACATCGAGGTGGTCGTTACACCATTCCATGATTAGGTGATCGATCCATTATTTCCATGCTGTAGTTCGTGCATGACCTGTTTGCCACTTGTGTGAAGTTGCACATGTCTAGTATTTCCCTTTCTATTATTTCCAGAACGATTTTTTAAGAAAATGTCACAGTTCGGGGTGACTGGCTTAAATAGGAACACCGGAAGTTTGAGAATGAAAATCTGTTGAAAAAATATAAATAATTGCAGAGTTGAATAACTGGTTTGCTTTATGACGGAACCCAGCAAGGTTTTCCATACCGTTGCTTTTCTGGTACCTAATGTGAGCAAACAGCATGAAAATGCGTAAAATGGGTACGTGAGTGACTGACTGAATAATACAACTCCACCCTAGAACATGCAGCAAAAACTTATAAAGATCGCGGAGCATACTGTCCAACCGTTCTGCATTTACACAAATATTGCTGATAGTATCTGCCTATGATAGGTGTTGTTCAATGCGGCACATTGGAATTGAGTACTAATGTATCGTATAGAAACCATAACGTTTCTTTTGTTCTTACAGCTAGGCTAGATAAAATGACTTCCCAGCACCTGTAGCCTTTTTTGTAGATATGCCGACGAACTCTTTGATTTAGCAGGTCCCTTCAAGTGCGCCTAAATACCGGATTCAAAATGTCATCTCTCTTTCCAGAGCGCAAGATTACGTGCACCCAAGAGGAATATAAATGCATGCTAGCATGTATTCGCATTGGCTACGACGGTGGTGTGTGCATGATGCTCAAAGGCGAGTATATATACAAATGCCTGTGTACTATCAATTGAGCGCTGCAGAAATGCGGTGGGAATAAACACTTCCTAAACTGAACACCCAGGACTGAAATGATTATTTCGGACTCTTAACAAGAATGCAGAACTTGTGCAAGCGGTTTATTCTCACGAACTGCCACCACAACGTTTACGACGCTCTTCTCTACATTTGGTAAGAAATATTCGAACTCCAACCCTTGCAGCCGTCGTCGGAAACGAAGACGCTCACCCGAATGGCCCACGGCTGACGCACCGGGCCATCCAGACTTTCGACAAGCAGTGCCAGGTTTGTCCCTGCTTGTGTTTTAAGTGACTGCGTCCCATGGCCGGATGGAGTGAACAGCATATCCATACCTTGGCAACGTTGGCGTGGCTCACTCAAACTAACTCAGAAATTTATTTTCGAATCACCACTCATTCAAACTCAGACTCATTGCTGTGCAACACATCTGCGCTCACTCAAACTCAAACTCACAGTATGCGCAAAACTCAGAACTCACTCGGGCTCAAAACTCAAAATATACTCAAAACTCAAAATGTACTCAGAACTCAAAATGTACTCAGAACTCAAAATGTACTCGAATTCAGAATGTACTCAGAACTCAAAATGTACTCAACCTCAAAATGTACTCAGAACTCAAAATATACTCAAACTCAAAATGGACTGAAAACTCAAAATCAATTCAGAACTCAAATGGACTCAAAACTCTCTCATGCTAGGAATTCACTCGCGCTCAGATGGACTCAGAATTCATTAGAATTCAGATTTTTTAAATTGACGCGAGGTAAAAATATTACGGGTGCACATTCGTGAGCTCAAACCCTTGCATTCGGTACGACATGATACCGTAAATTCTGTGAGATCGGAAACAATTTTCGTCGCAGATTTAATACAGATTTACCTGCTGACCATGAAGATTAGCGCTGCTTGCAAGCAATAGTACGCATATATTAGATACAAAGCTTTTGATATAGGCCCGTTTTTGTGTTCATGACAGAGGGGGTTCAGACTTGAGGGTGTGCTGGGGCCCTGGGGAGAAGCAAACACAACATTGGGCGAGGGGACGTGTGCTCACTGCTCAGTTCATTTACGCCGACGCTGCTTAGGGTTATGGTCTCGTGCATTCTTGCTCTGCATCCTGAAAAAAAGGCCTTCTGTCAAAGCGAACTGTCCCCGCGAATCTCTAAAGCGGAAGCGTGCATGGATATCCCTTTGTTTTTTAATGCGTAGCATTCTTTGCAGAGTACCTCTCCCTTCCCCCCATTCCCCAGCCAGGACCGTGTAACGCCCTGCATTTCCACAAAAACGCAGATATCGCGGAAGTTCGACCTGTAATCATTATAGAAGCATGAAAGTAGATGATTGATTAAATAACATTTAAAAAACTAAAAAATAAGAAATAAAGAAAAAATATCGAAAATGGCAATCGAAAGGAATCATGGATAGTCACAAACTGGGTTAAAATTCAAAGTGATGTGCTGCCAGGCAATGTGGGGTTTCAAATTGAACGTCTCGAGGAGGGAAATCACGTGGGACAAACAAAAAATGCTTTGTGTCGTAATCATGACGTAGTTATGGTGTGTGATAATAAGGGTTAGAATTCATAATGATGACCCGTCTGCGTATGGGGTCTCAAATTAGAGCCTTTGATTAGGAAAATAATGTCGGACAAGTAAGAAATACATCCTGTTCGTAATCATGACGTAGTCACGGTGAGTCATACAATGGTTTAAAATTCATTGGGATACCGATAGTATGTGTGGAGTATCGCATTGAAGATCTCGGAGAGGAAATTCACGTGGAAGCAAAAAAATTTCTCCCTGGTTATAATCGTGACACAGTCATGGTGAGTCACAAATGTGGTTAACATTCAAAGTGCGCTAGCGCGTGTGGGGTGTTAATTTGAAGGTCTCAATGAGGGAAATCACGTGAGGCAAATAAAAGTTCTTCCTGATCATAATCATGACATAGTCATGGTGAATCCTCCATTGAGTTGAAAATCAAAGTGATGCCACCGCGGGGTACGGGGTATCAAATTGAATGTCTTGATGAGGGGAATCACCTGGGAGAAATAAAATGCTTCCTCGGTATCCTCATGGGATAGTCATGGTAAGTCATAAATTAGGTTAAAATTCAAAGAAATTCCGCGAAGGTGTGTGGGGTATCAAATTAAATCATGTGGGGCAGATAAAAAATCCCCGCATTCCCCGGCATCCGAGTTGATTTGCGCGGTTCGGTAATGTTCGCGAAAGAGGGATCACACACACACACTACAAAGATCAATACTAGTTTGTCGTTGTAGGAGTAGCTTTGATTTCGTGTCATGCTCCTTTAACTGCGGAAACCCCACGTTATGTGCATCGCAGCGGCTAGAAAGGTAGCACAAAAGGAATTGTGGTGTCAAAGGGAAGAGTTTGAGGGAAAAAATTTAAACAAGGCAATGACCGCGTTGAGTCACTTCATAAGTAAAAATTCGGAGTTGTGTCGTAAGCTCATCGGGGCTGTACTATTATTGGTTTCCGTGTCGGGATCCGCGTGTAGCTAAAGCAAACACAAGCTGCTTAGTAATGGCAAATTCAGCTTTTAAGGACGGCAATATTGTAAGCGCGAAGCCCCGAGGCGTGGAAATTCATTTATTTCGCTTCCACATTATCCCCATCATCCAATGTTTTGAGGAACACTTCATCTTCTTCTGGACTGATCATCATCATCGTCGTTTGTTCCTGGACCGGTGTTCGGAGACGGCAGTGTCGTAGAATAAACGTCCTATTTCACCAAACACCCAAGGCCCTGACAATATTCAAAAGCCCTCATCTGGTGCTTAAGAGGGATCAATCGTGCTTGCGGGATTTAACTAAGCCATCTTTAAAACGTGGCTTGGTCGACATCCTGCGGCTAGCAATGTTTGAAAAAAAGCTCTGGAACCCACCAAAATAACGCTAGTGAACAGCCACAAGGGCAAGATGGTGATGAAGATCGGGGAAACATTTTTTAAATGTCGGTAAGGGTCAATATCCACAGCCACCCACTGCTCACTGTACCGCGCTTCTTAAACTTGTATAGACCAAAATTTCGCCGGTCGGCCTATTTCTCACGATCGAGGCACCACCTGGAAGGCATTTTTTGGGGACGGCGGGGCGAGCACACGACGTCGCAGTCCCACGCTGTAGCTCCGTGTCGCGCGTCGATATGAGACGTCCAGGCAGCATCGAAAATTGTTAAGTGTCATTTATTCGGTACGTCAGCCGCGACATGTTAAACAGTGCTTTAAGGAATACGCTCAAAGCCTCCAAAAGCTGACAGATTTGCTCATAAATTCCCTCCCCAACCCGCTAAGGCGGCGGGCCACCCCACACGCGTTTTTTCCTGGCGGGGGTTGCCTGTGAGGCTACGTTTCGCCGAGCCAGCTGGACACCAGACTTTTCATCCCCAATTGATGTTTATTTACTTATTTGTGGCCAGGTTGCCCTGATTGCCTTTACTTGGCGTTGTACAGAAGCGACTCGTCCGGGCGTGATTACGCCGTTGTTGGCGGCACCACCAATCAGCGTTAGGGCAAAGAGCTCATGCAAGAAACGTGTGAAGTGCACCACAACAAAAGAAGTGTCTGCTGTGAAAAATCAATTCGCTGCACAAATTTCCTGCGCCCCTTGAGTGCCGCCGCGAACTGGTCGTCGTGCTGAATCGGAAAGACTTCGAACCAAGCAAATTTCCCAGAATACGTACGGTCGTACGCTGCTTTTGGAAGCGCTGTTTATTCGCCCTCGTGCTCAATCCATATCGCACGTTTCTGCATCTCTGGAGGTATGTTCTGTTCATCTCATCGACGGGAAGCCGACAAAAATCATCCGGACACTTATGCTGCAGTTCGGGTATGCGAAAAAAAAAACTCCCCCCACCTCCCCGAAGGGGATCGTGCGGAAATGCGAATGCATTGGGTGCACCGATGAGTGCGCTGCGGCAAGCAGTAACGGAGAGAGGCGTGCGCTCCACTGCATTTATATACACTTCCCGAGCGCAGCGAGCGGAGAGAGGGTACGCGGAGAGGAGAGAGAGACCCGCGCAACACGCCCGCCCCGCGCGCGAGCTCTCCCGCCGAACTCCGCGATGCGAGCGCCCTCACACGCCCGAGCGCGCTCCTCCTCTCCCCTTGCCCTCCGCTACTCCCGCCCGAGCTATCACCTGCTCCGGTTGCTAGGCGCGCCACAGCTGTTGCTAGGGCGAGGAGGAGCGCGGAGAGATAACACCTGCGGGCGCACGCCGACGACAACCCTCGAGCACCACAACCCCGACGACTACGAGGCGCGCGCTCACGTGCGCGCGCGCTGGAATGCAGGCGCACGCCGACGGAGCACGACAACCCCCGACTAAGAAATGCATTCGCATTTAAAAGTTGAGCCAGAGGTGAAATAAAAGCGCCGCAGTGGCGGATAACGCCCGATCGTGTCAGGAAATAGCTGTGCGTGTTTCCCACCCGCCGCTGAAACGCTAAAGTTCTTTAAAGCATGCAAGCGGCCGTGAAACCTTGGTGTATCAAATAAGTTGCCCCTGTTTGCAGTAGGAAATAGTGTTATGCGGCGGCAAATGTTTTACTTTTATGAGCACGTACATCTACGACCTGAGCACTTGAAAGAGGATTTCAGGGCCTTGTTTAAAAACGAACTCATTATGACGTATGGGAGCGCGTATTAAATGTCAACACGCTCGCGCACCGACAGCAGCAAGCCATGCTCGGAAATTTGTACTATCGCGCGCGTCATCGCAGGCATTCGCTGATTGCGCCAACCGACTTCTGAGCGTACGTAGGAGGCATATAAGCCCAACAGTTCCTAAGCTGTGTCACGGGAACGCAGGCTTGTGAGACGGATGTTGAGTGCTGTAATGTGTCGAACCAACCATGCTGTCAATATGGCGTGCCAACAACTAACGCACACAATTATGTCTATGTTGCACTGAATAAGACGTTTTTGCTTAACTGGTTATTATTCAGTACCATGATTTCTGATGGTTGAACCCGATCCACCTTCATTCACCGAGACAAATATGTTGATACCTTACACACCCTATTCGCGTTACTTTGAATTTTAAACCAATTTTTGACTAGCCATGACTCTATCACGATAAAAAGGAGGACGCATTTCTTTATTTGTTCCACGTAATTTCCCTCATCGAGACCTTCAACTTGATACCCAACAAGCCCTAGTGGCGTTGAATTTTCACCCAATCTATGACTCACCATGACCAACTCATAACTATAACCAGAAAGCATATTTATATCTGTCCCACGTGATTCACCTCAACGAG
Organism: Haemaphysalis longicornis; assembly: GCA_013339765.2. NCBI lineage: Eukaryota > Metazoa > Arthropoda > Arachnida > Ixodida > Ixodidae > Haemaphysalis > Haemaphysalis longicornis. Next base: position 103,621,830 of record CM023458.1, on the reverse strand, counting down.
ACATTTAATTTGTTACCCCACACACTCTACCAGGATTATTTAGAATTTTATTCAAATCTGACTAACCATGACTCTCATTACTGTAAGCAGGACGCATTATGCCCCACGTGCCCCACGTGATTCCTCTAATTGGTACCTTCAATTAGATACCCCACTTGCTTTAGCGGCGTCATCTTGAATTTTTAACACAATCTATGACTCACCATGACTATCTCATAATTAAAACCACAAAGCCTTTTTTTATTTGTCCCACGTAATTCCCCGAATCAAGATCGCCAAGTTGATACCCTACACTTCGAATTCTAACCCAATATAAGACCTCGCCATGACTATCTCATGACTATAACCAGGGGAAGCATTTTTGTGTTTGTCCACGCGTGATTCCCGTCGTCGAGAGCATTAATTGGATACCCAACACTCACTTGTGGCATCAATTGAATCTGAACCTAAACAATGACTAACCGTAATTTACTCATGATATATCCATACCGCATTTTTGTCCCAATGTGTTTTACCTCATCGCAAAAAAGAGGCAGCCTTTTTGCATTTGTCGACGTGACACCCCTTATTGATACCTTTATTTAATACGGCACACCCTCTAGCGCTACAAATTTGAATGTTAACCCAATCTATGCCTAGTATGACTTGGTCATGATATACCATACGGCATTTTTGTCCCACGTGATTCCCCTGATGTAGACGTTGAATATGATTTCCTATGCGCCTGTGCTCCATCATTTTGAATTTTAACCCAATCTATGACTTATTATGACTGCCTGATGACTCTACACAGGCAGCATTTTTTAATTTACCTGGCGTGATTCCGTTAATCGGGACCCTTATCTTGATGCCTTAGACGCATTAGCGACATCAGTTTGAATTTTTACACAATCTATCTTATAATGCGGTCATTATTCTATCTCAACGGGCGTCGTCCAGTCAATTCCGTTGACAACTTATTTCAAACAGCGGAGGGGACAGCCGCCACCCCCTTCTCCCACCGGTGCTCACCTCTTCCTTTTTGAACCTAGCCAATCAAATCGTTAACAGCAGCAGACGAACAACCAGCAAGCAACCGCCGCCGTGTACTTTCCCACCACCCTCTCCCACCTTCTTAGAGGATCCTGCAAGAGGAAAAGGTGAGATAACCCTTTTTTATGACCTCACCAGTCGATTATCATTCACACGCGCAGCCACTAAATCAGACACGCCCCCCCTCCCCACCAATCGATCATGCGCATCGTGAATGCTGCCGTATCCGCCGCTAACCTGAATTGCGAGCCCAAAGCGACACAGTAAATTAAGAGCCAACCATAGCTGCCTCCTAGGCTACTAATATGTACTCAGAACCTAAAATGTACTCAGAACCCAAAATGTACTCAGAACTGAAAATATACTCAAAACTCCAAAAGTACTCAGAACTCAAAATGTACTCAGAACTCAAAATGTACTCAAAAAACTCAAAATTTACTGAAACTCAAAACGGTTTCAAACTTAAAAGGGACTCAGACCTCACTCGGTCTCAAGCGTACTCAGAGTCAGTCGAGCTCAAACTCAATCAAGCTCAAACTCACCATGACACACTAGCGTCGCACTCACTTAAACTCAAACTCACGCGTGAGTTTGAGTCCAAGTGAGTCTGAGTGAGTGGACTCACGAGTGAGTCCGCCGACTTTTAAACATATCCCCTTGGAGTCAAAACCTCCCTAAGGAGCAGAACCGTCTCCGAGAAATGAAAACGAACACTTTTCTTCGCCATGTCAGAGTCCACATTTCGGACTTTCCGAAATACTCTTTGCTATGCCGCTTTTGCAAGACCCTACACCGCCTGCACTCTGTCAAGTTATGTTGTGATGGTGGGACTAGGCCTCCACCTACCCACCTCATCATTCCGTGTCTCGAGAATCCTCAACCAAATCAACCCTACCAATACATCATGGCCTGTGCCTACTGCCCATCCCCTAGCATCTTATACCCGCTGGTGTGGGAGCCCCAGCACTCTTCGTCTTTGGCACCCGTCAACAACACCCCTTACCAGCAGTTGGGGATCGGCCAACCAGCTCGGACCTTGCGGCGCAACAAGGTGGTGTCGCTAGAGACCGGGCGCTGAACGAGGACCAGTGATACTCGGACTAAGGAGGCCCGCACCCGGCTGGTGCACCTGCCATCGTGCACCGAATGCTCAGTTTTGAAAATGTTTGGTCCTTCTCTGCTTCCACAATCACTGGGAAATGGCCTTGTCCCGCTGAGAATGAATAACGTTTGGCTGGTGAAGAGAACCGAATATGCCAATTGGTGTAAAGAGGTCCTCAAAATGAGGACCATTCGCTATGACTGATCGCTCAATAAAGTTGTTCATTTGTCCTTTGTGTCCATAAATCGCTAGTGTTAGATGATTCTTGCTTGACGTGCATGCGGCATCTTATGATGCGGAATGTAACTAGCTCTTATCAGGCTGGTGCCCCGTACTTGTGGAAGGTATGTATAGCATTCCTTTCTTTACTAATGTATTGACCTGTAAAATATACGTTTAGTGTAAGTCACATTCGTGTAAGCACTGTTACTACCGGATGTAATGGTGGCATGAGGGAATTTCCTTCTTTGTTACTTGCATAGTTTAAAGGAGGTGGTAAGAAAAAACTTAAAACCATTCCACTCCTGGTGAAAGATGTCGGAAGTGCCCAGCCGTGATTCACCATAACGGGCTGTAGCGGCGTTATTGGCTCAGTGCTGCCACGCAATGCAAATAAAATTTCCCGTCTTCGCAGTGCTCACGCGCCCCCTGCCTGAAAATGCTCCATCCGAAGTTTTGTTATTTTTGTGTTTGCTTTCTCACCCGCCCGTGCCGGCGTTGCACTGCCCCTTTTTTCTCGTACTATATAAAAAACCAACCCAGCCAGCATTCCTAACAAAATGAACGCAGGCACTGCCGGTTAATTACGTATATTTTGCGTCATACGTGCGTACAGTTTTCTTTGCGCTAACCAACGGGGAGATGAAGGACAAGCGCCAGCGGTTCACGAATTTCGAACTCATATGAGTATATAAACCTCTTGGCTTTCTAAGCCTCTGGGGTACGACGTGAACGACAGCATTACCCCGGGACGCCCTGTTTCTCTACTTGGGTCCATCGAGCGAGCTACGACGACACGGTGCGGCCCTAAAGTGCTATGCACTCAAAAATAAAGAAGATTCGAGGGGTGAGGCGTTGTCGGGCTTTTCTCTATGCCAGTGGTAAGCCGTCTTACTCCGTAGTATATGTTCTGTTTTCACAACACGTGGATGTCCTTGTGGGGTAATTTCCATAGGCATTGAAAGTGTTTTTTAACGACAGCTCGCCGGAATTTCTCTCACGGCCATTCATCAATACGGAATAGGGTTACACACAAGCTCAACTGGTCGGGCACCTTGCGGAAAATATTGCGGTAGGTTTCATGGCCACAGAACTCCCAAACCTAACCAAGCTAAACCAGAAAGAAAGCGATAGAGAGGGATAGAATAGACTATTTAAAACATCAGGAATCAAGTCGGAGGTTTCCCCAGTTTAGGACCTTGTTGGAGTGTCAAGCCATCTCATTTTAGTGGATCAGCTGAACCTAACCTTCGACTCTACAGCAGGCCAGTTACCCTTCCGCTCTCAACCAAAAGATTTCAAATCGGGGAAGTGTGTTGTTGAGCTTGCACTCCCACACCATGTGATACAGAGTGCAGGGTGCCTTGCACACTTGTTCATACGAGTCGTATTGTATTGGCCTTAATCTTTCGACCTTGATAGGGTCGAAAAACACACGTTAAAAAAAGTATAACACCCTCTAACAAGTTCTTTGGCTATAAAGTTGCATGTTTCTATAAAAAACTGATTGGCATAAATGACCCAATTCAATCAACTTTTTTAACCCTGTCACAGGTGGTTACCGAGTTGGGCGTCCACTGTCGCTGTGGAAGTCACCGTGTGCATTCGTGTGCCTTGGTGGCGCCGGGAACTTACCGGGAAAATAGGCACAAGCGACTCCCCGGCCTGGTGCTCGCCCCTTGCGTGGGACTACAACGCTTTAGTAGTTCATGCGGTTTGTACGTGAAATAGCCGCTATGAAATGGGGTAGCTACAAAAATGCAGGAACCTTTTTTGGGGGGCGAAGCACCTTTAGCGCTAGGGCTGTCGGTGTCTTCTTGTCGTTGTCTTCATTCGTCGTCGTATTCTCTGTGGTCGCGGTACTAAACACGAAGACACTCGTTTTCTAACGCCTCGCGCTAGAACATTTACCTTCCATGGCAGATGCGCACAAAAAATAACACACCAGGACACTCGTGTTTCGTTCGCGCTTTCTTCCTTGCTTATGTTTCGCTCCGTAGTTGATTTTAAATTTAAATTTGCAGTTCCAGTTTCGAAATTTCACTTCCCCTTCTGCTCTTTGTAATTAGGATGTCGCGTATATCAGGGCCTGCGTGAGGCAGAAAGAGACTTACAATCTTACAATGACACAATGTACGTAACTTTGAATACACTTATACAAGACATGCTTCGCCTCTCCCCAGGTTTCGTGTTAGTGGAGATGACACGGCTTTATTTTTGGCCGAACTCTTACAAGCCATGAGACACCTGAACTTATCCGACCAGCAAATACTCTGATGTTACCCCGATGCCGAACAATATTATATCTAGGACCTTATGCCAAAGGGCATACTATCGCAATAAAAAAAGTTGTCCTTTCAATAAATGATTGTGTATTGGGAATCTTTCTTGTGCAATCACGTCTGTATCAGACTCTTCATTATCGGGCCTTACGCTGTGTTTATGCCAAGCAATTTGTGCCAGTGTTTCCGACATGTAGGGGTGGCGAGGCTAGTCAAGCGCGGTGGTAGACACTGCTTGGACAAGTAGTAGTAGTAGTAGTAACTTTATTTTGCCCAAAAGTTGTAGTGGTGCAATCACCACAACTTATGGGCAAAATAAAGTTACTACTACTACTACTTGTCCGGGCCACTCTCAGTTTTTCATTAAAAATAAAATAAAAGGTAATTGATTGATTGATTGATTGATTGATTGATTGATTGATTGATTGATTGATTGATTGATTGATTGATTGATTGATTGATTGATTGATTGAAGGCCATCTCTAAGGCCTCTTCTTTTCAGCGAGACAAGCCAATCTCTCTTCTCCATGGCAGTCTCCAGCCCGTGTGTGCTCCACAGCAAGACAAAAAGAAGAAGAAACACAAGGATCCGAATGTACAGGATGCGAGTCTAGAATCATGAATAGCGCTGGCGCACTGACAAAGCTGTATATTGTTAAAAAGATTCTAGAGTGCTTGGATTCTACAGAAGAGCTATTTACCTGCGCTGAGGTGAACAAGCTTTGGCGAGCAGCCGCTTGTGCTTGCTGGGAAGAAGCTTATCTCCGTCTGGGTCAGGTGCATTCCGGTAAGTAAGGAAGCGTTTTGAGCTCGAACAGTTCGTAAAAGGGGGTGTAGGAAGGAAGTTGTTTCGTGTAGGGTGCAGCAAAAAAGTACTAATTTTCGTGAGTCTCAAATGCATAAATTATAGGCAGCCTAACCATTGGTTGTGAATCGCCGTTTCAAGCCGCTGCAGTATGACGTTACTATTGCCTTTTTTATTGTAGTATCATGGCAAGTGTGTCCACAGAGCAGTTGAAATATTTTCAAGTCTGAAAGTAAATCAAGGCTGCCGACGAAATAGCATTGGGTAAAGTCATACTGCATATCCCTAGTTAACAACTTAGGAAGCAATTTTGACATCATAAGACTGCATGTTTGTAATGTCAAACCGGAAAATGTTTAGAGAGCATCATTGGCGATCCGACGGTTGTCAGATGTAAAAATATACGTAATTATCAGCGTAGATGTGTTCTTCACCAGGTGTCTTTCCATCCAGTGGAAAATTACGGTTTCGTACTAAAAGGCCGTTGATGATAATGCAACATTCATGAAGGATAAAACCTGTTTTTCTTTAGTTTTAGAAACACTTACCAACATATATATTAAAAACTGGGCTTGTGCGAATGTCTCAGGCGCGTTGTAGCCATAACTGAAAATGTTACTGCATGACAGCAAAACTGAAGTCTCCGACTGATGGTCAAACTAATCGATCACGTCTGCCTGGAAAGCTTCCGCTGCAAATTGGCACAGTGCAGGAACCTCGCCCTGATGGCTGGCCGACGGCCCGCTCTTCATGATCTTCCTACACCACGCGAACCTCAACGTGGACAGGAGCGGTACAGATGAGGGCATCCTTTTCTACTATATATGCTGAATATTTACGTCACCAAGAATTTTGCAGCTACAAGTAGGCATCCTCTAATTAAAAAGAACAGCGAAGTAACGGGATTTTCAATTGCTGGTTTAGAGCTGGTTTCATTGGTACTTTAATAGAAGAAATTACGACGTTCGAAAAACCATCAAGCAACACCTTACCTAAAACTGAAAGGTTGCTGACATGAATCGCCTAATACGGCATTAGGTGTAGACAGCTGATGAGGTAATTCTTTAAGGCAGAGAACAATAACAGGACAAAAGAAAATTAAGTTCATGATTTTAAGTACGTGGTTTAGCTTTAGACTTAGGTAAGTGCCATTATGATGCAAATTTGGTGGAGGCCAAAAATTACGAGCAAAGTATTTAGAGAACAGCGTCACGAATGACGAATATTTCACGCATACAACACCCATCATTACCAATGTATGACACGTTTAAGGTGTTTATATACATATTCAGACTTCATTGCTGGATAGTTGGTTCCAGACGTACGAAGGAATACGTTTGCGCAAAAGACGAGGACGAAGAGAAGAGCGGACAACAGGAGCCTAACATAACTTTTAATTACTTTCAATTTAATAACTTTGAGCACGAAACGACATCATATAACTTTAAATATTACAGCCGTTATACAGCGATGGGTTTTATACCCCGAGAGGGCCATTGTTACGCCAATAAGCAAGAAAATCTCAAACAAAAAAGCCAAGATTAAGGCTGAAACAAGCAGTTGCCTCCATAGAAAATTCCAGTGCTTATACCACCAATCGCAGCAAAAACAATTTGTTACAGCAGATATAAAGACAGACACGCAAATGGCTAAATAATTGGAGCAAAATGAAAGCAAATTTCTTTGTTTACAGGCTTTTGTGGGAAACGCCGGCAGGCTGTGTAAGAGTTTTTATGGCCACACACTTTTTTGTGGAGAGGACATCGACGATCTTCTTTGGTTTTGTTCTTATTACCAAACGAAGGGAAACGTACGTTAGAGTGGACGGTATGAGCTTAGATGAGCTGGGACCAGATGAATTACCAGTTATTGCTGAAAGTCTTCACAGTTACTGCGAGGCTACTTATAAAGTAGTAGGCTAATAGGAGATGCGAATTATATATTTAAAGCGTTTCAGTAGTCAATGTTTTTTCTGTTTCGTGAGGCATAGAAAAGGGGCTAATGGACTCTCTTAATTTACTGACTTACGGAGATTACAACACTTTGCATTGCTACCACTAGCGACGCGCAGATTCTGGCTTGAATGCGTATTGTGTTTTGCCTTTGGAAACGTCTTCTCGCGCAATCAAGCTATGATATTTTTTTCCATTTCCTAAATCTGTTCCCCATTACGCCGACGGCAATTTTCAAGCAACAGTTGCTCACTGTTTATTCCCTTAAAAGGGACCGCAAAACGAGCATAGCCCCAAATCAGTCTTTGTTCCCAGTTAATAGAGAGTTATAGCAGATCGGAAAAACGTTCCGGTACGGTACACGGTACCCGACCGGACCGTACCGGGAAGTCCTTTTAGAGTTATAGCAGACCGTAACTACCGCACGACTGGGAGCGACTTGTGTTGTACAGAAACTCGCTTTGTACTAACACTTTAAAAAAACGTGTGAAACACAAAGTGGTTGTTTTATTTGACTGTACAACAGCCTGGTGATTACTTACTGACAGGTTCATCACGGATGCATAAAAGACAACATTCGCACTAAGATCCCTACAAAACCGTCACCAGTGCGTCTCGGTAATTCTCAAGAAACGTTACCGTTTTTTCCGATCTGCTATAACTTTAATAGAGAGAGCCTAGCGCCATTACAGAATTTCGATTTGTACTGAACTTTAAAATAACGTGTGAAACACAAAGTGGTTGTTTTATTTGACTGTACAACAGCCTGGCGATTACTTACTGATAGGTTCATCACAGATGCATAAAACACGTGCACTAAGATCCATACAGAGGTCACCGGTGAATTCTCAAGAAAATTCATATAATTTTGATTGCCAAGAACGTCTTTAATAGCAAAGCAGGCGCATAAAGTGTTCTGCCTTAAGAGTACCTTTCTGCGGAAAATCTAGCCTTCAGAACCAAGTCCTCACACGTTATGGGGAAGGTAATATTGAAGCCATGTTGACTGCATCTCTAGGTTTCGATAGGTATTGTCTGCTTTGGCTTTTGTATTTAGCTGACGCTCGTTTGTGCGTCTTTCAGAGGTGAGGGCATTATTTCGCCTTCTGTGGAAATAGGTTCTCACAGTGATGGAAGAATAACAATAATTACACTCGTGAACACATGTGACGTCACTTAGAGGGAAGCAGATTTAAAGAATTTAGCGAGCGTTTTCGACATTGTAAAATGTGTGAGAAATGCCAGCAGTGCCTCTCGGGAAAACTGGTGCAGTGGTGGAGGCCGTTCAAAAGCTTTTGCCCGCTGACTCGGTCATCGTTTACTTCAAGCAACCATACATAGTCCCGGACTGTCTCCAGCTGCCGAGCATGGCTGGTTACGTCCTGTTCAGAGCAACCACAGAAATTTCCCTACCAAAAACGAAGACGTTGAGAGCTTCTGAAGATAACGCGCCCTACGTAACCCCCGATGCACTAAGGTGAGTTTCGGGTGAGCGTGCCACTTCATTTTGTGAACGGAGGAATTCCTATAGTCTTGCCTACAACACAACTGTGCAACTTTATTGTCTGCTTGTTTTGGCGCCACTTACGACCCTCAGAGCTCCAAAAAGTTACATTCTAAGAGCAGTGAGTTACCTAGTAGTGAATTCCATACACAGAAAAATCTTGCCTAAGCCGCTTCTAAAATAGCGGATTCCAAACCTTTTATTTTCTGGCTTGTAGTTGTCTAACTATTCGCAACCACTTGATGCACCTCCTTCAGCATTTCTGCGCAGTTAGAGTATTTCAGAAAAATGCATGTTTTGTGCATGTTTTGGGAGTTTGTGATCAAATTCAAGATTACCTTCGCGCTGGCTGTAACACACTGGGGGGTTTATTTGTTTTCTCGTTGGTGATTTTGCGATATTTGACATAAAACTCCATCCCCATATAACTGAAACATTGTTCAAGGGTTAATGACAATACAACCTTTAGGATCGATTGAATTGGTGTCGCTTACGAGGGGTAGGGGATGGCTGACACAATGAATGCAATTTTAGGTAATGTTTAATGTGCAGCATGATCGCATGGAAATATTACCCGTCTCATGTATTACCACGAACCAGCTGGTGCACAATATAAATAATTAAAATCTCACAGAACCAACACGAGACTCTGTGGCGCAGTACGATTTCGCTGAATTACGTATGTTTGAAAAAAAAATAAAGGTCACGCCAGAGTCGAAATTTCCGTATTGCTTTGAGTACTCACTAATTTCATAAAGAATCGCAGATTGCCGTCTGATCCGCCAGGACAGTGGCCTTCCGAGTACACGCATCACTCGCCGTCCGCCTCCACTGCAACAGCAGAATCTACCACCATTGTCAGAAATTCATCTTCACCAGATGCAACACAACGGCCACCAAGAGACCACATGCACCCACTAGTGGCAGTGACCAAAGGCGACCACACCATTGTCTTTGAAAACGTGCTTCCTGGGGTGTTCGTCTTTGGTGGGTTGTACGCGGAAGAAGAAGATCTGGCTGGCAAGGTCACCCAGTCGTGCTTCCTCGAAGCCGCCACAGGAAAATCGATAGAGGTATAGAAAAAAATTAGCTGTTCACCTGTGTTTAAACCAGTGAGATACGGGCAGTGCGTTGAAAATGATGAGCATGAAAATGTAGTCCCTACTTGCAATGTTTATAGTGCGAGGCATTCGTCAATAAGCACAGCAGTCCGAATTCAAGTTTTCAACCAGTCGCACCTCTAGCATTCTTTCTTCATAATAAATGTCACGGCAGTGAAACAGTCAAGGAATGCTAGGCATATAACATCTTCATTGAAGACGATACGGAAAGTGTGTGAAGTTATACCCCTGGCACACGGGCACTTTCAATCGCGATTGAGTCGATCCGGATCGAGCTCAATCCGGATCGGGCGCATGCTACACGGCAGTTTCAATCGAGATCGAGCTCGATCCTGCTCGAACTCAATCCTGGTTTCTCCAGCGCGATCGAGGCTTCCAAGCGCGATCGAACGACAGCGGCGATACTCTCGTCCCCGCTCAGTAATGACACAGAAGGTTAAAACTTCAACTAACGCCACAAATTGTGTCAAATAACTTGACCTAAATAAGTGTGCGGTAACATTTACGTAGTTACGTATACTTACGACCGCGTGCCAGACGCCGGCCGCAAGTACATTGTTAGCACCATCTAGCGTACACGAGTGCAACTGGTGCAACTTTTAGATCGCGATTGAAACGGGCCGTATAGCAGCGGCAGTGCGTCAAGCGTGCTCGAAAACTTTGTCGCGATTCACTTCAATCGCGATTGAAAGTGCCCGTGTGACAGAGGTATTATTCGAAGCGCATTAGAGATAACGTGTTGGAGGAGGCGATCAAAAGAAGTTTGTGGCTAATCGGCTACCTTGATCCCCTGTATGTGCAGGTGACGTCGACTGTGATATTGGCACCCAGGAACCCCATCCGGCTCGACGCCCTCATGCAAGGTCTCAAGGATAAGCTCGGCTCGACGGCCAACACTGTAGCGCTTCTCGTGGAAAACGCGGGTTACGACGTTGAACGAGAATTGGAAGCACTCAAGCGCGCCTTTTCCGGAATTCCAGTAGTTGACTGCTTGGAGGGACACTTCCCCAGCCAAATTAGAGTCGTGCTTCAATTTGTTAAGCTGCTGGACAGTTAGGCCGTTATACGGCCGTTGTTTCGATAGTCTCTGTGTGTCCCTGACTAACCAACTCGCCCAATTTAGCGCTTTAGTTGGTCTTTTTTGTGAAGCGATCCTTACAGCTGAGTCGCAGTGGACATACTTTATGCCGGACTGGCTTCATTATTCGTCAGGCTTTACTTTGCCTTAGCTTGTTTGGGAGCGACGTAGATGATCTACACCTAATATTGGTATAGCGATTAGGAGAAACAACTTTTGACAAAACTTTCTTGAGTGCCATCATTTACGCAATGATTATCTTTCCGTTATGATTGCTGCTTTCTCACTTGCTACAAAGTAGAAAATTAGTGGAGCGGCTTGTTTCTTGAATGGGATTCTACAGTAAAGTTTTACAACTGCATGTTACCGCATTCAAGTATTATTTTTACAGCAATTTACCCAAGCTGAACCCAGTGCTTTCGCAGTTGGTTGTAATCTCGTTCTAGCGCATACCAGTTCATGGTGGCTCATACGCGTCACTTCCGCGTTGTACGGGCATATAAAGGGTGAAAAGCGTGAGACACAGCACGATCTAACCAGACCCACAGTAGTAGACACACACACACACACGGCGCTGACTAAGATCCAAGTTTTCAAGAGAAGCTTTTTGCCTCTTACTGATGATGTCCGTAAGCGAAAACGGACTGCAGGAAAGATGACTTTCTTTCACGATGATGATGATCGTGAGTGAAGTGATGAAAAATTAGAATAATGTTGCCAGAATCTTCGCAGCGGCTTCGCTAGGCCCTTTCTGCTAGTGGTAGATGTGCACCAGAGCGAGAAGATGATGCAGGCATGCGACGTATATGTAGTCCTAACGTCATGTTCTGAGCCGAACGTAGGCAGCGCTACCAACAGCTGTGTGTACGGTGAGAATGACATTGATCTTCACGCTGAGCGCACTATCCACAGGACGTTGGGCCTAATGACGCACTTTGAGATTTAGGAAATTAAGCCTAACATCACATTTTGCGGTGTACCACCTTGACCTTGCATCCACTCGAAAAAGTGCTCACTGTACGCCTAGCAGCATTTACCAATTCACGCCGTAATACACAAACCCAAACGTTATGCGTACGAATGCACACCCAATAGTTGCTTGGGTTAGCCTAGAAAACAGGTGCATACTTCCTGAGTAGCACATGCTACCAGTGTGGGATTGGCCAACCAAGGAATCCACCACCAGAAAGCTTCGCGTTCAACTGTCGTCGTCATTACGCGATGGGTGCATCATTTGATTGCTTGCAGGCGCCTTAAATACACATCTGAAAAGCAATGAAAAGGGAAAAGAAAGTAGAGGCAAATGACACAAAATGAACAGAAGTTCTTGTCCGAAGAAGTTCCTGGCGCATTTTCCTATAAATTTAGGGCCCAGTTATCTATTCAGAAGATACCTGATTTCAATTTCATAAAGTACCAAAGACGGCTCGTTCGCAAAAGTTCCTGTTGTTTTTAACTTCGGTCCATTCAACGGCACAGAAAAGAGGAGGGGCGTGTTATCTTTAAAGTCGGCATTGACTTAAATTAGGAATTTAATGTGTATCATTTAGAACACTTGCATAAATATGATCTGACGAAAGTTAATATGATAAGGAACTAAGATGAAACCTTGAGGGATTGGTAAATGAAAACGGGTACTCTGACGCTGCTAAAGTGATGAAGCGTGCAACTAAGTTCGATGTCGAAAGACGGGACCAAGATGCCCTAGAGCGTAGAAAGGCAGACGTCAGCCATGGTGGCTCAGCGGCTGAGGTGTACTGCTGAGGGCAAGAACGTGAATGTTATCGCAGCCGCGGCGCCTGCATGTCTGATGGAGGCGTCAGAAAAAAGGTCCATGTGTCAAGATTTCGGCGCACGTTAAACATCGTCATGTGGTAAAAAAACCTTTAAGGCCCTTCATTAGGGTGTGCTTTCTATACCAGGTGTTGCTCCGGTGTGCCAAAATCCATGTCATATTTATAGTTTTGAACAGTTTGTGGCCGTGAAGCTTGCTCAGGTAATCATGGATGAAACAAACAGTTCAGTTTCGCACACTATTCTGAAAATGATGCTACGGACATAACAGGTGGATGAAGGCTTTATTTACAAGCCGTGCGGAACCACAGGCAAGACGTGGTACAATGTAGGCCGGTGGGCAGCGAGCCGGGGAAAACTCTTCTTCGCCCTCCTCTTCAACGTGCCAGCATACCCCCTCGGTCCGGTTCCACTGGGACATACCCTACACAAACTATTGACTGCCGACCAACGTAAGAGACAACCTAGTGATCGTTCTGTACCTAACACTGTAACAATATTATATGCGGCCGCAAGCAGCAGTCTATGGTAGGATTGGAAGCCACCTGCAGCAAAATTAGTGCACCCAAGCATGTTCTTGAAGGTGTTTCATAAATGCTTTCATAGATGCAGCCTTTTTATTTATGAGTAAAACAATTTTGGCGCAATCATGGAAAAAGAAAACGCATATTTCGGCCATTCATAATAATCATGATATCTCACTCCGTTTTCGAAGGTGTGACATGCGCTGTATTATACATAATTCAAAATCGCCCCAGACATGTAGTATTGGTACAAAAGCGGGCACCATGCAGAAATAGTTTTTTTCGCTGGGCGTCGTCTAGAGACAGTTGCGAACGCAGTGCACAGCTAACAGCACGGCTAGAGCCACTGAAATTAGCCAAGCAACGCGTGAAAGTTACTACCGCTGAAAAAAGCATTCACTTCTGAAATCTTAGACAGTGCATGTAACTAGGTAGATTCAACTAAGCTTAAAATGCGCAGTGGTGACTACACTCGTACACTTGGGTTATCTTGCAACGTTTGCTAGCATGGGAAGTAGCATTATACACAAAACATCGGAAGTGGTTGGTTTACATTGATATCAATTAAAACGTACAGGTGTTCGTATATGCGGCTAGCAAGTGGAGGCACAGGACAAGGACCTATGACAGTCAGTGCGCAGGGGTGACCGCGACCATCCCGTATAAGTTACTGAACAAACCCTTAAATTTTGTTCAGCTCTTCAATCACCCTTTACACAATATGGCCTTAATGATTTAATAAATTGGACATCCACAGTTGCGGTAAACATTCTTGAAAACGTGACCTAAATTTGGCGGAAGTGAAGTGAAGTATGCGTACACTTCCTCGCAAATGTTCACAATCGAGAAAATTCCGGCAGACAGGCATTGCGGAATTTTCATAACATTTTTTTGCCTAGTGTTCCATCTTGCCTGCGCTGAAACTGCTCAAACCAAACCTATGATCCAAATGTTGTTAGGTACTAAAAAATTATAAAGAAATTTTGTATACACTAGACTCGCGATAAGTTAATCTCGGATAATTCGAAATTTCTCTTAATTGTTACAAATTTTAAAATTTTCGTTAGCCCGCTATGTTTTCAGTGTATTCTAATCCCGCCTAATTAAAACTGCTTCATCACGTGAATTCGGTTAATTCGTATTGTTTTCTCGGCCGTGCCGGAACATATCAGATACATTTGCCACACCTAGCTGCACATTTGCATCGTTGTGTCACTAACAGTCACCATTAAAGCCGGTTAACTGCATGCAGGTGTAAAACCAATGTACTGCCTGCTCTTGGTGGCATCGAAAACTTTGTTTCGAACGTTTATGCAATAACACAGTGGAAGTCCGGATTCACGCACACGCCGTGTTTCTTCAGATCTTGTCAGGCTTTTCGGCCGAACAACTGGCGTATTGAGAAATGAATTAGATTTTTACAGCACACCATTGGTCGAACTAAGAAAGCTTTCGCCTTAAAAACCATGCGCGACGGGCGTTTTCTACGTTTCAAGAGAGCATACGTTTATGGCTTTTGTTGTGATCTCGCACACGGCAGGTTTGTTTGATATCCTGTTGGTGAACCGTTTGTCCCTCACTTAGGCTGTTCTACTTGTTAATCGGAAGTGTCCTCGAACTGGTACTATGCGTCTGCAAAGGTCTGCGAGTAGACATAAACGCATGCACACTAAACAATTCAAAATGACTTACCCCAATGTGCGCATATTCATACTGGTTGCCTGAGGAAGTATCTCAATGTTTTCTAGCTTATTTGAGAGCACAAGTTGGCTTCAATAAACGTTTATTGTCAGCAAGGTGCTTTCGTCTTTCTTTACTACGTTGTGAAAAAATAACATTTTATGTATTTCGACATTTCAATTGAATATGATTTCTCATAATAATGCTGGCTGAAGTCAGTTAGTTAGTTTTAAGTGTTATTAGTTTGTCCTCAGGATGATGTAACAGAACAATTTCGCTGAGGAACATACGCCGTCAGGAGCATATGTAAGAAGGTGGGTCGGCATCCTCCACCAGGTTTCCTTGCTCCAGTGTCGCACTGTTACCACCCAAACGTTTAGCGTATTTAGCCACCAGTTTTTTAATAAAGGCCAAAGGAAGAAAATAACGTGACAATGACAGACAGAAAAAAGATTACCGAAATACGCAACGGCGAAATAATTGCACCTGGGGTAAATTTTACAATTTCAACAAGAACATACAGTATAAAAACATGACTGTTCCGCCGCCAAAAAACCCAGGGTTTCTTACCACATTAGATTCTAACTATCGGGGCACAAAAATTGTGATGACAATGTAGATACCTTCAAATTCTCACAAAAACATTTGTGCGGGCGCAACAAAAAAAATCAGAATAACTCCTGAAAAGTTCGGCAGGAAAGGTCTTCTCCTCCCCCTGCCCCAAGAAACAAAAAAAATAATCAAGGCCTCTTGGAAAGTATTCAATACATTTTGTGGTTCCGCTAAAGCACGTATGAATAGCTGCGTGTGAAAGTTCCCTCTCAGTTTCAAGAGCACAGACGAAAATCCGGGAAGGGTGTTTGCAGATCGAGGCTTGGACGCAAATTTTTAATTTTCTTGCGGTGTGGCAAATGTTTATTTGAGCGCATAGCGGTATTGAAAATGAGTATAATAACATTTTGGCGGCAATGCATTTTGATTGAAATTGAAGTACTTATTTAGATAAATGGTTTCTGAGTGACGAAGTTTGAGAAACTGGCCAATGGCTGGCGAAGCACCTCAAAATGAAGTCTGTACAAGGAATCGCTTTGGCACCTACTTCTAACCACTGCCGGACAAAATGCAACTTTAACGGTACTTCAAACTATTCATCATAAAAAATAGGTCCCTTTTCCCTCTGTGAAGGATGACAAGCGGAGGTGGGCGCAGTGCAAGAAATGTACAAAACAAGCACGTCTGGTTGTAACTTGCCATTGAGCATACATTTTAGTTAATTAGCTAAATAAAACTTCGAAGCACTTGAGTATTCTGTAGGACATACTGTCACAAACATGCGACTGTTCTTTTCACTCGCGTAAAGTTTATTGTATTTACGGCAGGTAAAAATTCCACAATACACCTCCTCCGCAAACTCAGTAATGAAGAAAACTAGACGAACCTCAGCGAAACGGTAGCGTCATCTTCGCAAGCAATGGTAATGTCTTTTTTTTTTTGCTTGATGGTTTCGGTTTAACAACAGCTACATATGTTTATTCTAACACTACTCCCTCGGTCGGTGGTCATGTGTTGAGAGCAGCCGGGAATGCTGTAACGCTTATACTTTCACTGCGAAATAACCAATCACGACGAGTAAATGTAACTCCGCTTAATAAGAGTCCTTGCAGCTGCCAATGTCAGTTTTTTTTAGATTTACCTACATTGGAACCAGAGGCCATTGGCAGGAAAGGTGGCCTTGCCGCCAGATTCATTTGTGCTGACGCAACTTTTGTTTACAGAACCTATTGACGCACGTAGTTTTGATCTAAGCCTAGCGTATAACATCGCTGTAAAAATGAAATGAAATAACCCTTGGCGTTCACAAAATATTCTAGAATGTTTTAACGAATAACGTCGTTTGGGTGCCGAATTATTGCATTAAAAATATTTCTACAAAGGTTCAGTGCAAAAAAATAACAGAATTTTCTAAAACAGAAACCGAATAACTCGATGCAAATGTGTAACAAACCCGAAATTGAATAAATGGTGCGAAATGAATCATCAGACTAGGAGGAAAAACGTTGCTCTATGTAGGCGTTCCCCAGCCTGTAGATCTTGTATTATGTTTTTGCATTTCATCATAGGGTCTATGCTTGAACAGGCACTGTACCCTGATACATTTAGTTTCCAGTTTCCTCTCGGAGGAACCGAAGGTTTGCATGACGTTTAACAGACCATGCACGAGAGGCTGCTTTTGCATTTGGACGCAGGCAGAAAGAAACTGCGCTCAGAACATCATAAACTGTGCTCAGAACATCAGTAACTGTTTAGAAAATGCCTTTGACAAGTATCTTGAAATATGAAGTGATTACATCCAAACTTAAAGGGTCGCTGATAACGCTTGATAACGCTTTTTGTTTTCTTCACTAAGTCGCCACACAGTGAATATTGTCACAAACAGGACGTTGGGAAACACTATTTTCGGCTTTCATAACGATTACATACATTTTTACGTTTCGGACAGAATGTATTCCTTGGTAACGCCCATAAACTCTCGAAATGGGGAAAAATTAGCAGTGGGAAAAAATGTATACCCGCAATCGGCAGCTGCATCAAGCGTGTCATCCACACAATGCCTTTACGCGGAGCCTTCTGTCTCCCTGCGCCAAACATTCACTGCGGTTCCGTGCTATCTATAACCGGCTGTTTCCGAAGGATTTCGGACTGCTGTAAAGCAGTAATTGCGATGTTTGATCACTCGTTCCATGTTATGCAAAAGTAATTTGACTCCTATTCGCAGAGCGTGCCGATTATACTAGTAATGCCTTCACACCAAGAGACGAAGGCCTCGCGCACTGAGTCCTCCATGAGAGCACCGCAGTGTCCATGGAAGCCCATAACCTTGGACAAGTGGGTGTGTTAACATGCTAATCCCGTTTACATAAAACCAAATGACCCAAATCTTGCTCTGTATATATACGCGCATTTTGAAACTCTGCCGCAGACGGTCTGCCTCTGGCACCGCACCGAGCACGTTGGATTGTCGTTCCATACAGTGCGTTTTGTTTCCTTCAACAGAACCCCTTGACTGAGTGTGCCGCATAGAACTGCTTGTGGCTCATTGCATTGTGTGGCTATGTAATGAAAACAATCTGTTCGAAATACCAAAACATGTCTATTTGCATAGACGTCTACCTCTCTGTGTAAGGTGCCGCTGTCAAACACACACGTCACGCTCAGTGCGTGTTTTAAGAACGTCTTCTGTCCTTTTAAAGAAATCATGGTTTTTGTCGCTCTCACGGCAATCTTTTCGCTGTTTTCTCCGCCGTCAGATGCGTATATTGTGAGTGCTAAGGTCTTGGTCCATCGAGGTATGTGCCTACTTCAACTTGCAGTTATGTTAATGTAAATACGCAGAAGATGCTAAACCCTTAAGTAATTGGCGTGAAAGCTATAATAAAAAGTACATAAAAAGCGTTGTATATTATGATCTAAATCGAAAATTTTGCGGATAGTCATTGGCTCTTGATAACTTCCTACTATACATAATATAGCCCACTAGAAGCTTACTAAGAAACAAAAACTGAAATCGGCTGAGGCACTGAAACGTGTATTTATAACAATGTGCATGTAAAATAGATCCTTGATTTTTCCGTACTGTTTGTAGAATAGGCAGGTTTGTATACGTTCGCGCAGTTTAGCCCTACATGCCTTTGCGTCCACAAAAAACACGCAAACGAAAAAGAAACTGTTCTTTTACTTCAAATACCATGGTGGTTGGACGTTGTTTAATTATTAGCTGACGAATTTATTTATTTAATATTTAATGAAATATTTACATGAACAGAAACGCTCTTTTTTCGACGTCCATACGTAAAGGCGGCAACTTCGTTAAGAGCTCTTAAAATAACCTACAAAGCCCGTCTGAATTAGAGCAAACAGCCAATTCATGGCTTCTTTTAAACAGCACGACGCCTGTAGAACATATGTATGTTTATGCCCTGTCATCAAGTTAAACGTGTGCTGACCCAGTGGTGATAAGTGCAGGGTCCCTATTGCACACATGTATTAAAGGTAATACACAGAGCCCCCGACTGACAGGGCATTTATAGTGTTGGGAAATTTTCAAATACCATTGACAGTGGGCGCATGTCAGCTTGTTAGACCGCGTAGGTTTGCACAGAGGTAGGAGTCGTGATTGGTAGTCACTAACATCACCATAATGCCGCGTATGGTCAATGAATAACAAATAAGCAATTGTTTATTATTTGCCCACAAGATTCATTCATTGCTTTTAAACGACACCCACGTCCGTCCAATTATCAGTTTATTGGGATGAATATAGCTTTCGCTGTAAGGTGTGACTGTGTGTGACTTTGCGTCCGTAGAAACACTGACGTACCAATTACCGAGCAACTGAAGCGTAATTGTTATCACGGTTTTTCGGTGCTCTTGGTGCCTAATTATTGTGAACGGAACAGTTGCAACAAATAACATCACAGGTGTTAGGAGCTAATGGCAGCTAATATGGCAGCTAATACTCATTAGCTTTAGTTTTACCGAATTTCTTGAACGCTACACAGTTGCATGGGCACTACCTATGTCCCGGCGCTCGCAATTCATGTTACCCGTACCAGACTGCTTCGGCAGGAAACAACTACTGTGTCATGTGAATACCTCTGGATGAATATCCATCACGTAGCTTTGAAATTGAAGTCAGCAGGAAGGATTTACACTAGTTCAGGGCTAATCGCTACGCTGCTGTAGGAAGCAAAGAGCAGCGGCGATTTCGAAAAACCGTACACCTAGAGGTAGGGAAAGGGCCCTTGACGTGCTCCTGTGGTCCGTAGAGCTCGACGACGGCCTTCACTGCCATTGGACGCCAGGGAATCAGGCGCGTCGACCCTCGATATTTTGATCATGGTGCCTCTCGCACATCGGTGCTTCCATGGGTTCCATGCGCGGCCAGTGAACGGCAAATGTAACAAAAATCGGCAAAGGAGTAAACATTTCGGCTGCTTGTGCATTTTTGGTCACCATATTGTGCTTGTCACACAATATACTGATTTGAAGAAGGACGAGCGAGGCCGAGTGGGTTAGTAAGGTGGTGCAGAGGACGTAGTAGGGCTGTAAATTCTCCCGCTGGTTGCATCTACACGTCGCGACGTATTCAATTAAAGCAACTGCGGCACCGCCTAGATGGGATTATGTGTAGAAACTTTTCCTATTAGTAGAGGGCCTAAATGAAGTGTCATTTGTGACTTTACTTAATAAGCGACTACAGCACGGCATCAATCCGTTATTTTTAAGCGTCAGGTCTTTCGTATTATCATCTGAGCCACCCTTGGATTCAAACACTTCTGATATGTTATATTGGATTCGGTATCTCCGTCGCGCATAAAGTTCTCTACGCGTGCATATGCACCACCAAAATTAAAGATCGTATACACTGCACCTATTCTGCGAAATTCAATACCGGTAGTTAAAATTTACACATTTGTCGCAAAATGTTTAGACGAATTACCCGATTACAGAGTAAGAGCATCGCAAAGTTCTACACGGGAACGTTGGTTGACTTCAGTTGTAATTAAATCCAATAGGATACATTATGAGTCCTTTTACTTTCAATGTTTAAACTGCATCACTGGGACATTCTGACTTTGTGTCTTTCTTTCAACAGATATTCCCGGCCTCACAGCCTCGAAGTGTAGATTTGAATGTGCCTCTCGCACGCGTCACTGTTGCGCTTAAAGTAAGCAGCCGGGAAACTTGCCTGGGCCAACCATCAAATAAATTAAAACCGTAACTCCTTTTAGCTTGTGAAAGGGGCAGTATGTTCAGGCGTCTTCGACAGCCTCCGCAAACCTCAATGATCAGACTTTGGTGTATTCCCCGGCGCATATAGCAAAAACTGTAAAAAACAGTGAAGCATAATTTTTGCTTTAGCAGCTTTTGCGTTCGTTTCGCTGCTCATTGTCGACTCGATTTCCTTTATTCCTCCCAAACGGCGCCCCATCCCCCGCCCCTCCATAATTATGCCTCGCGTACCGCCATTGGTTCACTGCAGGAAGTGCAAAAATGTTGTGTACCGGTGAGATTACTAAATGCGTTCTCGTAGAATCTTCATTTTCTGTCGACGGCAAGGTATCCGGAGTAAAAACATCAGAAACCGCTTTTTGTTACTGTAGGGATGTGTCCAAATGAAGGGCATCAGAATACCGGATGGCTCAGAACTCAGACTAGCAGACCCTTGCGAAGAATGGAGCTGCGACATCATGGACAAGAAAATGTACATTACCGGGTAGGTTAATTATTCAGCATATCTTCATCTGGAATATCATCTTGGTGGTTCATTGTAAACATTGCTCCTCGTGTGGTTTTAAATACAGACGACAATACCTCGCACAGGTCTGCTAATTATTATCGACCAATGTCGTCGCCGTTATGCAAAACACGGAGACGCCAGTTTACCAGCATTTTAGTTTGGTACGTGTGTTGTGAATGGCCCTTTTTTATACGTGCCAATTCCAACCTCTTGCAGTTGTGCACGCTGTGGTGGTTGCAGAAGCTACCGATTAAGTGTTAGATTAGTGGTAAAACATGAGCATATATTGGTATTCTTGCTCATGTGGGTGCTCCGCATCCAGTGTGGACGTGCGCTACCGATGTGGGTAAGAAATGCCGAAATGCCATCAACTAGACAAAAGCGAACGAAAATTTTTGGCTTTTTAATTATTGTATTCGGCGAATTAGCTTTTTCTCCAACAAGTATGTTTGGGTATAACTACTGTGCATTTATTTTCAATGCGCTGCAAACCTGTCATAGCGTTCTTGGAAGCGGGTGTTGTTCCCAGATTATTATTTTATAATGTTGGGAGGGAGGAGAACATGAAAAAAGAATTGAAGAAGGTAGCAGATATAAGTGCTCGCACACTGAATTCTAGGTTAATTCGCGTCCATTTAGGCACGTTCTCCGAATCATAAAAGAGCCTCGAATGCCCCCTTGACTAGGACCAATCTCAGTCAAACAGCTAGACTCTAGACCTGTAGCGTCCCGATATTCTGTAAGGGCACGTTCTGTCTAGTGCGCCGGTTCGGGTACAGGCTTGTTACTGATAGCCGGACCTTCACCACTTTAAATTCTTTCTCAGTTATCAAGTCTATCTACAGAGCACGCCACACTTGCAGAATAACGATGAGGTGACCAGGTGGGGCCACTCGGTTCACCTTGTGGTACATACGCAGTGACAGTTTCCTTCATCGAGCAGTTATATCAGTGGCTGTTAAGCAGAACACAAAAGCGTTAAAAAACAGTTCGCTTACATCGCTTGATGAAAATGTCGTGATTACGACATTTTAATTTACGACG
Source organism: Haemaphysalis longicornis (assembly GCA_013339765.2). Lineage (NCBI taxonomy): Eukaryota > Metazoa > Arthropoda > Arachnida > Ixodida > Ixodidae > Haemaphysalis > Haemaphysalis longicornis. The sequence goes on along the minus strand of CM023458.1, from coordinate 103,599,392 downwards.
CTCGCCGCCGCAGGCAGTTAATTATAAAACACGAGGAACTACAACCGAGAAAACAACATGGGGAGCCCATAAACTTTGCTACAATACAATTTTTGACGTCACACACTGCGAATTAATAGTAAAACAAGATCGGCGGAGCTTCCGTAAGGTCATTTCTAACACAGCCCTAAGGCAGAAACATCAAAGTACAAAATGATGTCTGGGGAACGTTTGCTGGTCGTGCGCAGTTTAAGACACAGAAACGTCAACTTTACCAGCATAGTAAAATATTTCATGGTAAGGAGAAGTCGACTCTGGCTACATTAGTTATAGTGTTTCCTACCAGAGACGAAGATAAAGCAGTGGATGGCACGGACTCTTTGCTGGAGCTATCACAGCCTTCTGTAAATAGAGTCGCAAAGGTCTGTGCCAACATAATGTAAATAAAACGCTTCACCATCACCCACCGTTCCTGTCATCGCCCCTGCCGCACCATAACACACATGGCCGAAGCGGTTCCTTAAAGCCTTAAAATTAAGGAGATCGTTTCAGGAGCCGAGACGGGCAAACCTGGAGGCCAGGATGGGAATGAACACTGCTGACCTCCACCAAAAAATGCTACCTAGTAGTATATCTCAATCCATGTGATAGTCTAGTATGCTCCAAAGGACCTGATTGTACGCGTGCAAACAAGGTAATTTTATTACGTTTACACCACTGTTCAGCACTTCTAAATTCTGTGTTGCAGATGTGGATACGCTCACAGCTGGCGATGGCTGCGAAGTTGTGAAAAGAAAGGGTGTATATTCCCCGATGCTGCCCGCAGATAACTTGCAAGAGAACTCCGCCAAGCCGGCTTCGCACCATGTCGATACCAATACATGGGCCAGAATAAAGAAACGTAGATGATGCTGTATAATATTATATTTCTCAATGGGAAGACGTTGTTTGTTACGAGACAAAGGAAATATTCAGGCCAAACGAAAGCACGACATGGGCATTTTTCTAGATAGGGGGTCGTAATATGTATCTGGTGAGGATAATTCCTAGAGATATTTTGGCGAAGAGCAGCCCACAGCACATGAAGTACATGTATGATCGGTGGAAAAAAAGAGGACGTAATATTGTCACAAATCGCAATTACGAAACGGACTTTTCACTCTACCCATCTGTATTTGTTTTCTGCGTGACTGATTAACTATGATGTTTAACGCGCCGATGCTACACAGGCTAGGAGTTTAGCTGTAGTGGGACGGCTCCAGTTTAATTTGCACCACCTGGGGCATCTTTAACTTTCGCCTGAATCTCGAACGCACGGTGTTTTCGCTTTTTGCCTTTATCAGAAAAGCGGCCACCGTGAGCGGAAATCGAACCCGAGTCCATGAGCTGCAAAAGCACGGCTTAGCCCCTGAGCAACCGCTGACCGGTATTTTCCTGATGGAAGATACCTGTGAAATATCAACATAAAATATGACGGAAATGCTTACTTTCTGAGCTGTCCAATAGCTTGTTTAGGAGTCATATACTTCCCCTATCCTGGGAGGTTTGTAGACGTCAAGTTCTAAGCCGAATGAAGTTCTAGAGCTCCACATTGCCATTCCAAATTGCGACATGTAGCGCCGAGATTAGTTCCTGTGGTTTTTTGTCCTACACTTCAGGATGACGGTAACCATTTCTTTAAACGAGCACTGCACATTTAACGACACGTCACACTTATTGCATACAGGAGAATAAAACACTTCTTCTGCACGTCTTCTTTCTTCTTCAAAAAACCCTCTTAATTCGGGACATGTTATATAATGGTGGCGCGAAGTGTGGGTTATTCAATTTATTTGGGCGAGATGGATATGAAACTGAACTCTGTGTCTTCATTAAAATGTTGCGTCGCCATCGTTCACCACCCTACTGTATCGGGAGCCAAGGGTCGCCGGGTGTTGTGATCAGGGCTGCCTCAAAAGGGCACGAAAGTGATTATGCAGATGAATAGGTTGTATTCACCGTCGATGATCTGTTTTTATGCACTGAATATTGCGTGTAGATGGGGACGTTAGGAGTGTATTCAGCCTCAGTGTGAATGCTTAAAACCTCCTGTGCACGCCGCTTTGAGGGGGAAAAGCCATATTTGAATCGTTTTATTTAAACGTATATGTTGTCGCCACATAGCCCGAATGTTCGCGAAATGAAAGTACATAAGCAACCAATTAAGCGCGCTTTGCCTCTTAGCATTCCATAACACAATTTAGATGATCTACAGGATTCGTGTGTTAAAATTTCCTCGCTAAAGTAACTGGAAATCTCGGGCTTTGGTTAGTACCGCTGTGCTGAAGCCAATTTTGTCTGACATGTTAATAAAAGGCGCTACAGGATGAAACTTCAGGGGAATGTAGCATATAAATAACGTGCAACCACAATTTTTTCAATGCTGTAAAATTGAGCAAATACTACCAGAGACAAAGTGTTTATTGGCTGAGCCAAGATGCTCTTAGAAACCCTCCATGTAATTCTCGTTGTGACCCTACCGTGTTTTTTCCGCATTTTCGAGAGAGCCGGGGGAAGAGATGTTACAAATATAACACGCTGAAAATTTATCCCGGTTAACAGATAATGGACAGGAAAACCTTTTTTGCAATAGTGTGGTGTTTTCAACGCGCTGGATCGAGTGGGTACTCCAGAGTGAAGAACCATTCAGCGCAAAATACAGGCGAAACACATTACAGGCAAAACCACTGGGCGTTGTCTTCAACCGTGGTGTTCGCTTTCTGAAATTTTATATGGTGCATACCCCTTTCCTCAATGCTTCTCACAGACTTCTCCAGATGTGATGCTGTTTCTGCACATACCTTACTTACTGGTCATTTCTGGCCCGTTACTTGTGCCATTTTGCACCGAAGCGTTGCTGGATATTTTATTCTATCTATGAGCTGATACCACCATTAAAAAGTTGGTGACAGAAAAGCGATTTAGAACCGATGCCAATACAGTTTCCACTGTGAAATCAAGAATAAAAATTCCCCGCATTTCCCCGTGGGGAAGAGTGAAAGTGCGAATGCAAGAGTTGAATTTGCGCGGTTCAGTAATGTTCGCGAAAAGAGAGACCACACACACACACACAAATAAAGAAAGAAAGATCATTTATTCCACAGACACCTATTTGTGTTGTCGTTGTACTTGATTGCGAGCGGATCACAGCTTTGAAATTTCGTGTCAGTACTCCTTTAAGCGGGTGCATTAGCCTTCTCACGCCCGATTCCTGGCCAATCCCCCACGTGGGTATGTGCAATGTCAGCGGCCAGGCAGCGCCGGCCATCTCCCCCCGTTGCCAAGGAAGCAGGAGATTCCTGGCCCATCCCCCACGTGGGTATGTGCCATGTCAGCTCCAGCCAGCGCGCGCCAATCTCCCCCACGTTGCCAGGAAGACAGGAGCGCGCGCACCGCGCTGTTAGCTGTTTCTATGTGGACGGAGGGCGGTCACCGGAATTCAGGGTCGCTTATAAAGTGCTTCGCACTTAAAACTTGAACGTTCACAGACACGGGGTCACCGCGATGAAGTCAGTAATAAAAAAATCCCTAAAACCAGATCGTGCTGAACAGTTAAACATGATTTGCGCTTTCATACAGCAATAACGTCAGCAGCCAAGCTGAAACTTTTTCGTGCGCTATCTAAACATTTACCCGAGAAGAAGTCTTATAATAGCGTAGCGTAGCTTACTTCAATCAATATCGTTTTGTACGGCTGAGTTGTTTCTAAACATTACCGTGACGGTGAAGTTTGGCGGGTTTACCGCCTATCGATTCTAATCAAAGAATCAAAGAAGACACAGGTCGCGGCAGTACTTATATTATAAATAAATATATATATACTACTCTTTGCTCACAGATAATCTCAAAACGTCCTCGGTCACATTTCAACCCTTTGTATAACCCTTTACAACATATACAGTGCATTACACGAGGAAAAATGAATCATACGGACAAGTATCCCGAAAATTTCGCATTTTGCATTCGTATGGCAGCAAGTTTTTCCTAGTCTGAAAATGACCGGAAGAATTGCAGGGTTTTTAATAACGCCGTTATAGCTGTGTCACTATTATTGGCACAAAACATTTTCTTGCTGTTCGCCGAGCGCAATGGGATGGTACTCTTCGCTAGTAAAGAACGTACTTTGACAACGTTCAGATATTCACTATGGGACACAGGTGGGTACTTCATTCCTCACAATTCCGAAGAACGAAAGAGGACAATAACTGTAGTCCTGCCATCTTAAAATGGCACTGTGAAGGAGTTACACAACATATGGTACAAGACAACCTGTTGCCCTTGTGGTAGGAAACTAATTCGTTTTGGAGCACAGCCCTTGAGCCCCGCCCGTGTGGTTTCGCTTCGCGGTCGGCCTCGTTGTAACTAACAGAACGAAGAGGACACCGAAGATAGAAAAGATATAGCGAGCAGGAAAGCGGAGGAGGAAAGTATGGCAAAAGTGGGGGGTTGAGGGTGGTATTCCTAGGCGGCGCGAAACAGGTTCCCCGGCTGGGACGCGCTACGAGATAATGAAGAGGCCACCGAAGATTGAGCCAGCAGGAAACCGAATGATGAACGTATGGCGCAAGTGTCAGGCAAGCATGGTATGCCGAGGCGGCGCGAGACAGCTTCGCGGCAGCGATGCGCTGCGAGTGAGCGCCGGAGTAGTGCGCGCGTCGTAGTGCATTTGCTGGTGACGCGATCACTTCTTGAGACGCAGCAGGTATGCGCAATCACCGGGAAAATTCCGTTCGTGCTGCGCCAAATTTCGCACTTCAGGAGAACCGTAATAGTTAGACAATTCTTTTTAAAGAACACTCTGCGACGCCTTGTCAGTACTCTCATCAAAATTCAACATTTCCTTTCTTCTTACCAATTCTTTCGCAGCAGAAAATTACAATTGATTTTAAAGATTGATTGATTGTCTGTTTATTGGAGGAGGTCATAGGGCCTTGAAGGGATGGGGGGGTGGGAAAATGGAAGAGGTATGCATATCAAAGTTATCGAAAGTACATTTGCATTTCTTGTTACATTATAAGGTCAGTTCGCACGTGTCACAGAATCACTGAACCATATAGGGCTGAGAATCAAGCAATGCTTTATAGAGAAAATTCTTGAGAGTGAGTTCTACAATTGTCTCTAATAAAGAGGGATCGAGCGCATTTTAAAAATATGGTCCTGTTCATTACACGGAATGGAGTGTAGTGTTAAAAATTCCGATCGTCCTCGTGAAAAGGCAGAGCACATCCAGATAAGATGGTAAAGATTGGAGAAGATTAATTCCCCACAAAATGTGCACTTTGGAGTATATGCTGTGAAAGGATGGGTCGATTGAAAAACAATTGTCGAGAGTATATGCAGAGTTTGCGTAGATTTTGTTTGCAATAACTTCTCCTTGTCTGGGGAGACGTTTTAGAGCTGTGACGAAACCTACAGGGCTGGATTCCTGGAGGCACTGACGACTATCTTTGCTTTGTAGTAGTTTTCATGCCAGGTCGTCGCGTCCTGTGGGTGTGCGTCCGAGGAAACCATGGGAGAATGTGAGAGACTCTCCCAGGCAGCCATTGGGCTAACTGGTTCCCTGTGTACACCCTCGGTGTGCGCCGGGGTCCGAAACCAAACGAACGGATAAGAATTCTTGCCGTAGCTCCTGAATCTTTCTCACTATAGTGGGCAATGTGCATTTAGCGTGAAAGAACGATTTAATTCCGAACTTCCACGTGGAGTCTGTGATTACGCGATAGTTTGGCTTGAGGAAGTGACGGGCGATTCCCTTGGATGCTTTGAAGGGCACCTAGAATTCCGAAAAGTTCGACTCCTGCTATAGGCCAATGGATATGTGAGATATTGCTGGACCCATCCAGGGGTGGAAATTCAAGGCATGTCCAGGCTACCGCTGCGCCAGCCACTGCTGCGTCTGTGAAAGCATCAATTTCGTCAATGGCTGTGTTGCGTATACGCCTAACGAAGATGTTCTCTAGCCGCTGGGTTGGAGCGCCGTATAGGCCGTCGTCTGATGAGTCCAAGCGGTGGACGTTCCCATGGGGGATAGTACCTTGAAAGGGTGCCCCTCGAAGACGCGGCATGTTTAACGCGTCCCATTTTAAGATTGCTTGTCCTTGCGGTGAGCATTCGAGGCGCGTTTGAAAACGTAGCTGAGTTACCTCCACGAGTTGTCGTAGCGGGGGAACAGGAACTGCCAACTCTACAATATCATTTCTGGTGTGTCAAGGGAGACCCGTGATGGTGGGTATCATAGAATGATTTAGTATTTCCAAATCGCGCAGATGTCGGGGGCTGAAGTTATATATTAGAAAACCGTATGTTAGCCGGCCATGGGCCACTGCTCTGGCGAGAATTTGACATGAGGCTGCCACCGTACAGCAGGCTTGTTGTGAACAACCCTACGAATAATAAGATGCATCGTAGCACGCCAGGTGGTACGAAGGGTCCGAATCTATGCCTGAGGGCTATTGCAGCTGCTGAGTTGGAGACCGAGAAGTCGGACGGTTCTGTTTTGGGATGAGATTGATGCACCGCCAAATGAAGTGTCAAGATATGAGATAGATCAGTATTGCGTTTGCCGTTGATGATGACAAATTCCGTGTTGTGTGGTTAGAGTTCCCGGTTGAAGGCAGACAACGAGCGTTCTAGGCTAAAAACGGCAGCGTGAAGTTCTGACTGCATGGCTTCCTTGCCATCGTAGTCGGCCGCTTCTGTACAGACGACGACATCGTCGGCGTACAGGGCGAATCGAGCTGATGTGTCCTTTTCAAGCTGTCAGGCCACACGGTTCATAGCAAAGTACAATAACAGCAACGGTCTAAGTAGTACGTGGCGACTTCATAGCCTGGCGAGTTCAGTTTCTGTATAGGGGTATGTTGTGGAAAACAATTCCGGAAATTGCATCGCTTGTGCCCTGGCACTGGGTAAAGCCTGGGACAGCATCTGAAGAATGCCGATTTGGTAAACTTCAAAATCCTTGCGTAAGTCTAAAGACAGGACGTAATCTGGCATGCATTTTCAGGATTTGCGGTTGATGACTCGCCGCCGGGAGCCATAGGAAGTCATGCATTCCAAAATTGTCAATAGGTATTGTCAAAATAGGTTATCTTTTGTTTTAGTAAGAGCCTGGGAGACAGTTCGAAGGATTGTCCCTACTGTGGCCTGCACGAGAGGCATCTAAGGTTGGTGTCCGATGCGTTGGTTCCCGGTGGAGACAAGTCGTTTAGTCCTGTCAAGTTTTGGGAGAGCTTTTGCTTCAGGTGTTGAATGCGGCCTCCTGAGATTCCTCGAAGCAACACTCTTTCTCTTGGTTTTTTCCATCAAGTCTGTTAAAGGCCTGGCGATGGCAGGATATTTCGGAATGAACCCGTTCCGGTAGCATCCATCAAGTTGAGAAGTAGTGCAGGCCCTTCTTGGTTGTAGGTCTCTTAAACTCTATTTCTCTCTCTAAGGTCCGTCGAGGAGGTACTTTCCAGCCACTCATGCCGTGGCGTAGGGATTGAACATGCTTTTTCATGATGTCACACTGTCTATTCTTGCACAGTGCAACGCGATGAGATGTCTGCAATCTCAGCGGCATGTCCTGGTGGTTATCGCAACCTTGTCCGTACATGTTCTGTGGCAGCGGTCGCACGATATGACGAAGTGTTTGACGTCTCCGCGCAGACCAGGCCAGTAAAACGTGTCTAAAATGCGGTAGACCCGTTTTTCGCATGCCCTGATGACTTGCACCAAAGCCTTTGTGTGCAAATTGAAGGATGGTTCTCTTTGTGACTTAGGCACGACAATCTGTCGGAATCTCCAACCAGTTGAAAGGTGGAAGCGACTATACAGGACGTCGATGGTTCTGACGAAACGGTCGCTATGGCCTTTCCTTGATGAGAAGGTTTTTCCAATCTTGCGGAAACAGTCCTTTAGGGTAGAATCGTGTTTCTGCTCTTCAGCCAGCAGTTGTTTTTCCAGTGCCCGGGTCGGAATTAGAAACGCTTTCAAGGGTTGCATAGTGATGGAGTCGCCTTTCAACGGCCGACACCAAAACATTGTTGTTCAGATAGCCAAGCTTCTTGGTGATATCCGTCTCGAGGCTGGGTAAAAATCCATCTGGACTTTCCAGTGTGGATCCGGGTTACCCACCGCTCTGACACCTGGGAGGTTTCCGAGGACGAGAATCGTAGATCGGCCGCTCCATACAGGATACGGTGATTTCGCCTACGAAGTACGGAGTGTCGACATGGATCCTCGCCTGGGCTAATTGCTTCATGGAGCCGTCTATAAGCGATACACAGGAGTTCTTCCGGTTCAGCAACCATCTTAAACCATATTACGCCAAACGATGGCGGTATTGCTCCCAGTATCCCGAAGGACTGTAGCAGGCTTCCCTTGAACACGGCCTTCCACGACAGGCATGCCGTTCACGCGAAACGCGTCCTTTCCAGTGACTTGACCGCGGTCGTGGGCGGAAGGATACGAATTTCCGCCGGGAGCAGTCTGCTGGCTGCACACCGGACGATTTGGAGAGGCCATGGTCAATGCGCAAGCAGCAAACTGCTCTTCACCATCTGACCCTCGTTGGCCGTCCTCTGTTTTGTGTCCGACACATACACAGGCATTGCATTTCGGTGGATCTCCCGCCGTGCTACGGCAATCCGATGCGTAACTGGGGCCCCGGCGGTTGCACAAGTAGCATTTGATAGGTAGCTTCTTTCTTCTCCGCTGTCTTGCGCATTCTTCGGACGGTTTCTCCTCGTCATCTGTGCCTTTACCGAGATTTTAAAGATTTTGTGCCTCCAGAAACCGGTCGGTATAATCTGCCAAGTTATCGAGAGTTTTGCACTGGCGCTTTTTAAAAAGACTACGAGCTTCGGATGGCAACAGTGGAGGAACTGCTCCGCAATGACGTGATCGCGGAGACCCTCAAATGTTTTTGGTATCCCTGTCATTTCAATCCAGTGGTCAAAATAACCGGATATGCTAGCTGCTAGCTGCCTCCCTGTTTCCCCCACCTCAGATCGTGCTTTGCGAAACTTATCCTAATACCTTGAGGCAGTAACTTATACCGTTGCAGCCGAGCAGCGTTCTTGACTTTCGCATAGTAACCACTCTGTTGCAGTCATCTTTCCGATGCAGTCAACTCCTGAACTGAGTGCCTCCCCAGACAAGCACATACTAATGGCAACAGCCCATTTGTCTTGGGGCCAACCCTGACCCGTTGCTACGCGCTCGAACCTTTGAAGATAGGCGTGCAAATCGTCTCGCCTCTCATCGAACAAGGGTAGCAACTTCTGTGGATTGATCACAAGGATGTTGGGGCCAGCGCTACTCTCTCCAGTAACTACTGGAGTGTTTTGCGCCCCTTCCTAGATGCGCAGCTTGAGCTGAGGAGTGCCAACTCTCTTTCGTCGGCTTCCTTTTTCCTTTACGCTGCTTCTCTAAGGCCTCTCTCTCGGCTGCCCTCTCAGCCCTCTCCTCCGCACGCTTGTTTTCAATCCACTGCCGAAGTTCGGGTCCCGTCAATCCTAACTGTGAACCTATCGCCATTACTTGTCCAAATCCACCTTCCAAATGTCAAATCACTCGTCCGCACACAGCATTCAAACGATTTCCACAGATGTTAATAATACGATCCTGGCAGGCTCACCACTTTTTGTTAAGAATGGGCCGGATCACGCGAAACGAAGGGAATGCTCTTGGTGCGAACGAGAGACATTATATTTACAGACGTCACAAGACAAGAGGTTTTGAAGCAACGACAAAGGTTATACACGAAACGTTACGAGACACTCAGCTAAGGGAAACAACCCAAGTGGCCCGCTCCACTGCCCACAACTACAAGGTCTGCGACCGTCCCCGCGTAAATGTCCCGACAACAGAACCCGCTCACGGTCGGTCGTATGAGGACGCGGGTGCTGACGTCGCCCTCGTAGCGGTGCTTGCGTCGTCGGGGTTGACTCCACAGGTTGCGACTCGAAGAAAGGTCAGCGCGCCAGTTCGGCTTGCCGCAGCCCGGTCACGCGGCAGCCGGGGGCCGGTAGTCCGTGCTGTGACGATGCCCGAGGCCTTGGCGCGACGCCCGGAACCGTGGCGGAGGCTGGCGACGGACTTGCCTCGCTGTGGCACGTAGACCGGACGTATTACGCGCGATTTCTCAAAGTGCCTTGCCCCGTTCGATGCGCCTTTCTTCCTGGCTCGGTCTCGCTCGCTCTTCATACCTCCCCTTTTCTCCACCTCAGCTGCACCCACCTCACTTGTTTTGGAAGCTTCTTTTTGGCGTAATAGAATGTGTGGCCGTTACTTTTCACGGGTATATGTCATCACCGGGATAAATAGAGATTATAAAAGTTCTCTCAGCTTTCTCTCGCAATTCTCAAACTTACTAACTAATTAATTTAAATCGGTATAAATGGGAATCACTAAGCTCACATGCCCAATTGTTTCAGTGTCTGCGCTTGTGTCGAGTGGTTGTGTAGCCCCAAGCTAGCCATCAGAATGGCTAGGTTCCCTTGTATCAATTTCGAAAGTACCTCCTCCCCGTTTTCTTTCTCTTTCTCCCGACTCACAGCTGGGCTACAGCGGCGGCGTCCACCGCTGTAGCGCTGCTGTGGCCACGCTTCTGCTGCGTTCGGAACGCCCCCCGCGAATTCCAGGTAACGGCTGGCAGAATCTCTGGTTTCACCTGTTGTAGAGCCAAGTGGGTGAATTCAAGTGAAGTCACGTGGGCAATTGTTGTGGCTGTAGGTTAAGGCTTTGCTTTCCAACCACCTTCACAGCGTGGATTGGAGCCAATTTTGTAGCGTGAGCTACACTTGCCGAGTTTAGCAGTTTCGCGTGCTCCTGGAGCTGTGCCACACATGCGGCGAAAGCAGTGACGTCATACGGCGCACAGAGCGTTGTTCGCTGCCCGGCGTCTCTCACACACCCCACGCGCCCCATTGTCTTCGCCGACCTCCATTCGGCAAGTGGTTGCCCACGTTCACTTGATCATGCGAGGGTGGCCTGGTGTGTAACCGATGGCTCGCGCGTCGCAGAAACACCGGCTGCGCCTGTGAAACCAGCTTAGCTCTAGGACAATTGGTGACGCTGCGCCGGAGCCGCTTGAATATACATGTGTCACATAATGCGTATACCGTGTATGTGTCATTGAAGCAGCAGTAAGCATGGTAATCAAGCTAATCCTAGACAACTAGGAAACCTAAGAATACCCATCTGAACCTTAGCTCACGCTACTTATATCCTTGCATAGCCGAGCAAGCCATTGCTAATTTTTCTTTTTTCACTCGTCGGTCCAGCCATCGTTCGCTCGATCCCGAAAATGGCGACCCGGCTCAGCCCACAAACGGGCGACAAAGGGCCTAAAAATCGACCGTTGACGTGATGCAGGCCCCGCGAGTGCAAATGCTACCGCGGTAGATAATGACGAGCGACAATCGGAACAGTGAGTAGGGCAATTTTGGGGGGTGTTTAAAAGCTTTGCTTCCCACCCACCTTCACAGCGTGGATTGGAGCCGATTTTCTCGATAGCATTCGTATTGGTGCATTTCTCGGCGGAAGGAAGACTTCCTGTCACACAACTGCCCGGCCCCATCATCCCCCCCCCAGCTCCCCAGTGACCCATGGGCCACAAGAATGGCTGCAAAGGAGGACCTTCGACGCCCGAACGCGTTGCTCTCATACCTCCGTGTTCAGTTCTCCTCCCCCTCAATCTTACCAGGATTGAGGAGGTTGTACTACGAAGGTCCGACTGGGCGTGGCTCTTACTCCTGCCCGCACGAGTGGATGGAAAGGGGACTACCGAGGACATGTGAAATGTCCAACCTGCTGTGAGAAACCGGTTCCGGCAGACCTTCACCACCTACTATGGACATGCCCTGAAACTAAGGACATTCGAAGAAAATGTTTGATGGCAGCAGGCCTAAATTTGCGGCAAGACACGCATTACCATCGGTGGCTCCATGGTCCTGCCTACCGTTCCCTACTGGACTATATCCGCGAGGCCAACCTAGTTTCCTGGATGTAGATCGGACCCGCTTGGTGTCTACTAAGCCTTGAGGCTATTACATAAACAACAAACAACAACAACGAAGACGCCTTCTAAATCCTTTTGAGGAAGATGGCTACGTGGTGCGAGACGTTAGCTCTTCGCTTCGGTATCTAGTATCTTCTTTCTTTGTTTTGATGAACCGGGTGGTTTTCCTCCCGTCTTACTACTTTTATAAGTTGCAGCATCAGGAGGTGGGTCGTAAGAATGGTAACGGAGCCACCTCATGGCTACGGTTAGGGCGTTGTACTGCTGACCTTCACAAGCGGGTTTTCGTTCCAGTCCGGGGCAGCCGCTTTTTCCCATGGAGGCGAAAACGGAAAACGCCAGTGTGTTCGAGCTTTCGGCGGGCTTAGAAATCCCCAGGTGGTCAAAATTACTCGATACCCTCCACTGCAGATAGCCTGTTTAGAGTCGGCGCCTTAAACGTAACTCACATAGAATCAATCAATCCATCCTGAATCAATGAATCATTTATTCAATAAATCAATCGATCGATCAGTAATATGATTACCTCCTGAACCCTGTGTCTTCCTTTGGCTTCTTAGCACCATGAAAAATGTAAGATGAGATAAGCGTCCCGCTTGGGACCAAATTGAGGGATTGTATGATCATGCGAAGCCATATCGCAAGAGCGTCATGATGGACAGTGCAAGTTAATCGCAAATAAAATAAATTCAAGTGTGTAATGTTTTGTGTGTGAACCGGTGCTCTACAGCAGCACGTGATACGGTAGCATTCATGTTTCTATTTCCTGGCTGTAAACAGTGCCATATGGAAGAGCTGTCACAAGCTCCTTATCCGGGAGATACGATTGTATTCTGAAGTAGTTAATGAGGGGTAAGGAAATGTTTTCAGTCCATCTTACATAAACGCTCACATGCTCACCTAAACGAGCCAAACTGAGTTTCCTTGAAAAGCGAACTGCGAACTTCTGGTTTGCGCGGAAAGTAGTTGACATAAGTGTTTATTACATTCGGAGCTGTTCAAAGTTTTCCTCTGTCGGTACGGATCGTTGACAGGAATTCCGATTGGCGAATCGGGAACGGGGTACGTGCTGGTCTAACAAGCGTGCAAAAAAAATGACCAGTGGCTTATCTCGGCTATGCCAGGGTATACGTAGCGTGAGCTAAGGTTCAGCTGGCTATTCTTAGCTTTCCTGTTGTCTAGGATTAGATGATTATCATGCTTACTGCTGCTTCAACGACACACACACGGTATACGCATTATGTGACGCATGCATATTTATCAAGCGGATCCGGCGCAGCGTCACCAATCGCCCCAGAGCTAAGCTGGCTCCACAGGCGCACGCCGGTGTTGCTGCGACGCACGAGCCATCGGTTCCACACCCGGCCTCCCTCGCATGATCATCAAGTTTACCGGGCCGCCACGTGCGGACGGAGGTCGGAGAAGACGTTGGGTGCGTGGGGTGTGTGAGAGACGCCGGGCAGCGAGCAACGTTCTGTGCGCCAGTGTGACGTCACTACTCTTCGCGGGGGACGCAGCACGGCTCTCCAGGAGCCACGTGGAAACTGCTCAACCTCGGTCAGTGTGGCTCACGCTACAAAGTGGCTAGGAGGAATAAAAAAACCGCTTCCCGCGTTCGGAATCGATCCTGGGTCCTAGGCGTTAAGAAACCGCTGTCTATCCTATTACGCTATCATAGCATTAGAAGCTCACAGCATTTCCTTTCATTTACTACCCCAGCCGTTGGCTTTGGACTTTGGCTGAAATGAAGTGCATTTTGGCTGCGTACTTTGCAGTGCTGTGCTTGGACGTCAGGGGGGTAGATTCTGGGTTTTTATTTAATTTAGTTTGAAGCTGAAAAAAGCTTTGCTTTTAACCATGTTTTTTCTTAAGAAAAGGGCAGACATGAAAAACCAAGTTACAGCTAAAGAAGACCACCAGCTCCTCTGTTTCATCGGTATTCGCTTCTCAATTGGGAAGGGGGCCGACTTTTTTGTTTCTGCCTATCAGGTGACCGGCACAGACACCTAGATTGCGTTCCACACCTCATCCGCGACATATAAAATAAACCTGCCCCCCCCCCTTAACTATCTACGCTGGGGAAAGGGTACCCTTACAACCATCACTACATGTGCGATTGCGGTAGAGAATAGAGACGGTGGACACATACGTCGACTTCCTTTGCCTTTGTCCTGGCACTTGAGAGGAGTCTTCGAACCCCAAGAGGACCCCCTAAAGCAGCTACAACTCGCTCTCCGCAAGCGCACAAAAAGCAGCGTCCGGTACCCATGCTCAGCCAGACACTTGGCCACGATCTCTTAAGACTTGCAAAAGAAGAGCACTACAAGGCCTTCATCGAACATGTTAAGGTGGTGCTTGGTACGACTGGAAACAGCAGCCCCACCCCAGCCAAGAGAAGCCTCTAGATGAAGAACGAAAATGTTTTTTTTTGTCTCTCCCTAGTCTTTCTCTCCCTCTCCCTCTCTCTCGCTCTTTTTTGCTCTCTCTCTGTCAGGATCGCAGCAGCCTTCAGCAGAAGCCACGGGTGCACTGCTCGGTAAAAAGTGGCCTGCGACATCATTGAACCCTCAGCGGGTTGTAATGAGTGCAGTTTAATCAATTTTTGCGGCGAATGAATTCGCATTCACAGATCACAGGAAGATTTCAGGAGTACTGGGAGTTTTCAAGGTACCTTTTTTGGTGCATACATATGTGTGTTACCAAGTTTACCCGTTCTATTTACTCAGGCAACCATGGAAATTAAATTCTAACTACGCTGGCGGATTTGAAGTGGAAAGGCCGCCAGAGGCCATTAGTACTTCATTATGCTCATCACGGCATTCAGCAGTCCAATCGAATCTTAACACCATCTTATAGAGGAGTGTTCATCACGTACCCCTCACGTTTGCAGCCGAAAAACGATGACCCGTGATTTTATAGTTCAAGCGGTGAGAAGATGTTCCAACGCTTGAAATTTTAGAGCTGACGAGAAGGCCATTTTGTTACATTTTTATTGGTACCCTCCATGGTAATACATTACAGAGGAAATGGTATCAAATTAAAGCATGATAGCAGCCAGCTATTTTAAAAAAATGCCAAGCTGGATCAAACAACTTGTACAAGAGAGAACTTAACACATTTTTACAGACAAAAATTTCTCTGCGAGTACACATTTCAGAGACGATAAACAAATGCAAATACATACCGCGGGTAAATTATGGTTGCACAAAACAAAAAAATTTCAAACGACACTAACCAATGCAGAACAATGCAGAATGCATATTATTTTAGTATTCTTTAGATCGCATACGCAAGTGCCTTGAGAAAGCAGTCACCACGTCAAATTCACAAAATAAGTGCAGATAGCAGTTTAGATGAAATACGTTCTGGATCTGGTCCACCAGTATCAAGCAACTAGCAGCCCACCAGTGCACTAGGTGAAGCAACAACTCCCTTCGCCGCAGTATCGGTAAGAACGACGTCAATTCTGGCGAGCACCACCGAGGCAGCTGCCATCAGCTGGTGTCACTAGATGAAGGACCTACACTTCATCTTCCGGCTTTTTTCTTTGTCGCGAGTGATGCGGGTACGGCACAAACTACGCCATAGTCGGGAAGGTTGATTTGATTGATTGATTATGAGGTTTAACGCGCCGACGCTACGCGGCGATGAGGGGCACTGTAGTGGAGTGCTCCGGATTAATGTTCTTTTGGGTATTTGCTACGTGAGCTCAAATCTCGAACACACGGGCGTTTTCCTTTTCGCCTCAATCAGAAAGCGGCCGCCCCCTCCGCCGGGAATCGAACCCGCATTCTTGGGCTCAGCAGCCCGACGCCCTAGCCACTGTTCCACCGCGGTGGGTCCAGTCAGGCAAGTAGAAAAAAACTGTGACGAATTTGGGAAAGTTGGACCCTTTGCGAATATCAGCAGATAAGACATGTGCTCAGTTGCCTAATCAATTTATCTGTGAACATCGTCATTAAACTCGTTGGCGCACAGGAAAGATTGCTGTCCACCAAGTGGTCCCCGATTTCAAATACACCCGTCCAGAAAGACATCGATTCTACGCTTGCGTTCAAGTGCGCAGGTACAGTTACGAATATTTTCTTTGTTAGGCGAAAAATATATTTGCTCAACCTCGTCAGAGACCCCTGCAGCCATTAAGGTATTGATTCATGCTTGGGCTGAAGTAATGATAGGTGGGCATTTTAGGTCCATTCAATTTCGCGCCACATGATGGCCCTGACCTACTAATTTTGGTTCTCGGTTGTTCCATATGGCCTGTGGCAATGTTAACCTTTTCCACCACTTAACCTGCAGCGGCACAAATTTGAGATTGATTTTCATGCAGAGGCTACCATAAGAAATAGTCAGTGACCGTTGTCCTCAATTCGTTTCCACAACCTTTGGTACTTACAGTTAGAAGATCGGAATTGGTCACGTCAAGCCGTCTCTATACCACCCAGAAGTCCGTGGTCCTTGTAATGGTTGAGTGTTTGAAAAGAGGATTTAAAGGGATCAATTACTTGGGTCACGCTCCACATAACCCTTTTAGTCACGAATGCTATATTCACTGCAGAAAAATTCTATAATTGGAGGTTTAGCAGTGTCAAGTGTCTAGAGGTAAGAAAAAAAGGTTCAGTTCTCTAGAATACTTATTACGCAAATGGCGTCGTGTCCTCATACGGAGACACCATTACTCAATCCTGCTTTTCCCTATAAAAATAATAAATATCCTGAGGCAGTTTACAAACAAGGAGGTGAAATAATAATTTCTGCACATGAAAGAGGTGTTTTTAGCCTTTATAAATGATTTACGCCGCAGTAAAAGAGAACTTAGGACGGCAACACACCGGAGCTCCCACAAAACTTGATGGCGTCCATTTTGAAACGATGTTTATGAGTGCGGTTCCGCCATTCCACATCACATGGTGGTACCTTTCACTTCCGTAGGTTTCGAACATCAGCCGCACCGCTCTGCAGCATGAACTCTTTTCGTTTTCACGAGGAAAACGACGAAGAAAGTCGCGTCTCCATATGGAGACACGGTGACTGAAAGGGATAAAAGAAAATCCTATCATCCGCACAGGAGTATATATCCTTATAATATACCACAACGCACCCGCCGACATAATGATTCCTTTTATTTGTCCCGAAGTCTGGTTCCTCGCACTCGGTGGAAAGCTGTACGCGTATCACCTGCATATTTTCTCAACAATTCGTCGAAGAAATGGGTGTGCTCGCATCGCCAGTTGTAAAGAGAGAGAGAGAGAGGAAAGAGAGAGAGATTTTATTGAAATGAAAGAAACACAGAAAGGTCGACCTGATGGTAGTATATCTGGCCAGCTATTTTGTGTGTGGTAAGGGAAAAGGGAGGAAAGAGCGTGGATAGAGGACGAGAGAGATGAAGATGGCGGAGAAATGAATAAATTGGCTATGTACAGAAGATGCCTATTCTTATACTGTGCATGTGTTAAAGTTCAGCCGGACGGGCCTCAACTACAATATCGCTGAGAGGCCAATTGTAAAGGTTTCAGAGAAACAATTCAGAAGAGTATTTACAACTACTATGCATCTACAACAGTTGAAGGCCATGAAATTTTCTCATAGAAGAACTGGGTTGGACAAGAGGGCCCAAAATACTAATTACCCAACATCAGAACATATTCACCCCAATCCAACTCGCCATGCCTATAAGCGAGTTGATTGGGTCCAGAGAAATGCCTCCACCTTTATTCAAAAAAATCTTTAAAAATCAACAAAACAAAATCGGCATTTCTTCAACCGAAATTACCGCGGCCATTACGTTTCTCTTCAGCTGAATGGTCAATTAACAACAGATCAATCACCCTGAGAGCATCGCGGCAAGACATGTTGATGAACGACGCCCACCAACAGCCTGCAACTGTTTCTTCACAGAAAAGCATTCAGCGATCACTCATTCTTGTCGCCCCAATTTATCATCAGGTTCACTCAGCGCGCGCTGGCTCTCCCTTCATGAATAATTTTCCTGAAGGAGGTAGCATGTGGAATGGATTTAGTGAAAAATAATGAGATATGGTGGATGTTGAGAGACGGGTGAGCTATCAAGAATCAGTGTGAAAAAAATCGGCGCAGCTTGCACTAGTGGTACAAGGCTGGAGAAAAACAACAGCTGGCGGCCCCTTTCCCTTCGTCGAAGACCCGGCTGTTGCACCTCACATTTATTCCCGAACTTGCCGCTCAAAGTTCTCCATGACTGGCAGGTCCGGATCGTTTCGTCCGCAGGCTGTCACATCTCTCCCAAAGTGGACCGCGTTAGCACGTGCTTGAACACGCGGACAAGTACTAAGCCAACGTCCGGGCTACGAACCCAAAGGAAATGCTGTGCGCCGGGAATGCGATGATAGCTCGATGGCGTAGACTCCGGGTTCATTACACGTGGGGCCCAGGTTCGATTAAGAGGACGGGAAGTGTTTTTTTTTTCTTTCCGATTGGCTGCCCATGTAATTGTTTCCCCCCTCCGCTAACCCCGTAGTACCCCTCGCGCCTTTAGGGAGGTCCAGTGGTTAGGTGGTCGGTTTCATGTTGTAAAGGTCCCGGGTTAGATTCCCGGGACCTTCCTAACAACATTTTTTTTTCAAGGTGCACACTCTCAACACCTGCGTTTGGAATTCTTGCCTCCTCACCACTTTCCCTCACACGTCGAGGTTTTTGGTGTGTCATACGGATATTGCTCAGTTTACGCAGTTCCGCTGTTAATAGTGCGAGAAGCATAGTGTGGGAAACTTGAGTAATGTTGTGTTCGGAAAGTTCTTCGCGGACTGATTCAAATTTGTGGAAGGAGGCCAGTTAAAAGTGCTTAGGTGGACCAGTGTTCCTTTCAGAGTGTTAAACTGCTTGGTTTTCAGACATTTATTTCTTTCCAATCTGATACTTCGGGATAATGTACCTTCAATTAT
This sequence comes from Haemaphysalis longicornis, assembly GCA_013339765.2. NCBI lineage: Eukaryota > Metazoa > Arthropoda > Arachnida > Ixodida > Ixodidae > Haemaphysalis > Haemaphysalis longicornis. The sequence continues at coordinate 103,580,447 of CM023458.1, read as the reverse complement.
TTCCTCTGATGCTAATTTGAGAGTTTACTAGGATGTACGGTAAAAATGTTCTGTCATAAATGATGTCAGACATTGATTTTAAAGAACACGGGTGCTTTAGAAAGGCTTTGTGAATAGTTCAGCCTCATTATGAAGCTGAAGTACCTCCTGCGCACATTCTCCTTCTTTCTTACAGAACAAGTCTCCCTCATACTCCTAAAAACATCTAGAAAAAAAAGAGAATACCACTGAGAAAACGCGCACAATCTAAAATGTAGCTGCTGCGCCACAAGTGTCACCTGCGCTCAAACTTCACTAGAAACATTTCATTTCGCTTCTCTCTACATGGTGACACGGATCAACATGATGACTTTGTTTGAATTCCATTGAGCGTGAAGAACGCACAAGTAAATTTTCCACCTTTTACAACATGCCCTTAGTACAATGAAAGAAATCTGACTCCTACGTAAATAACGTGCGCTACAATGCGACATTTCCCACAAAGCAGCGAAAGCCTACCTGGCTTCGCCACCCGTGTTGGGTTAGAAATTCTGACCTCTGCTGCTAGCGGGAAAAATGACGTTGAGTCAACAAAACGATATCGCACTATTAATAAACAGGCGACGCCAACCTTTGTTCTGAAGGGCGATTTCTGTACAACGCACAGAACGATTTTCTTCCTACTCCGATAAGAGCTCAAGTAGGAATGAGGTCCCAAAGAGATCTTCTGCCATCCACACAGGACAGGTAGTTGAATGAACAAGTCCACCTACATCCGTAGATTGGAGTGCCGGCAGTACAGGCATAGCCCTAACAAGAAGTAACTTATTAACACAGAATATTCTAAAAATGAAACGACGAATTGAAGTTTTGTACAGTTAGTTTCTGTACTATAGTTTGCGATGTAACGAATAGCGAATTCTCGGTGAAATGAGAATGGTGCGCTTGTCGAATTGTTTCTGAAGTAGACAATAATGAGGGGACATCTAAAGGCAAAATAAATCTGAGTTGATGTTTTGGGGGGCAGATGCGTTTTAAACACCACAACCCTCATATCGCAAACGTTATTAACAAGAATGTATCATTACAGGCAGAAGGTATTCCTCAGTTTCATCTTCGTTTAAATATTCCGCCTTGCGATAAAAGCTCATCCCAAATGTGAGCGTGGGTGAACGCGAGGGCAGAGAATTCCGTCTAACTCCTAACGATAATGTATGTATACACAAGAGCCAGCGGAAAGAGTCACTGATTATCAGCGCCATCGGCTACAATAATCGTACGTAGCGGCAGCAATGTCGTGGCTAGCTTATTGCTCCTGTGTTTTCTACACTGTTTTCCAGGTGGCGGAACCTTATCGGGCAGTTTCTATAAGGAAATGCTGACTTTTTCAGGGTCCCTTCATACTGAGATGGTATTAAAAAATTGGCCGCGTATCTGCTCCTTTCATTGCAAATGTCGACAGAAGAGGATAGTCGACTGGTGCCCCTGGCATGTAAATGCCTCCCTTCTTTTTCCCACTCACCTCTCATGCTGTTCCTCTCCCGCCTCGTTCCTCCCAAAATAACACGCTAGAGGATTGCTAAAGTCAATTTAAATTTACCGCGTTCCACTTCTCCATGTCGGGTGCAGTTGCTGTTGCGGCTTCACTTTTTGAAATGCCACCAGGAAGCGCGGGCAACAGCAGGCGACGGTTTTGTGCATTCGATATAGTATTTTAAACCAATTACCCGTGAATTGCTTCATAAAGGAACACTGCAAATATCACTCAAGTATTGATTTTCTCCCTTAAATTTACGTAATATCTTGTTTTTGTTCAACGATGTTGGTAAGTATGAACATTAACACCGGACTTGGGTGTTTAGATTTGGCAGTGAGTATATAAGACTATTGCGCAGTTTCTGTCTCACTTTGGCCGGGTGGCGGAATCGAGTCACAGGACAGACAGACAGACAGACAGACAGACAGACAGACAGACAGACAGACAGACAGACAGACAGACAGACAGAACAGACAGACAGACAGACAGACAGACCTAAATTTCTGCGCTTAAGTAGCCCAAGAAAGGCTATTGCCTTTTTAAACAATTCTCCCTCATTTGCTCCCAATTATTCCATGGCAGTTTTAGTAATAAGAAAGGGCACTCAGGAAGATGGCGTCTATTGAATAATGTTTCGTCCCAATTCGTTCTGGATGCTTTGTGACGTCCACTTACACATTCCGAAAATATTGAAGAAAACTGTATACAGAAGTTCAGCTTAAATTACTTATTTCTTAGAAACGAAGCGATCGTTGGCTTTCCAACAAAATCCGAGTAAGGTAGGGAAGGCGCGTTCTTTCAGTTAAAATGAAAAGCTATTTCACCTTTAGTGTACTTTAAATGTGCGAAATTTCACAGCTCCTCGCGTTTCTGTGCCGATGTAAGATAAACAAGAACATGCAAAGGCCAAAGCATGTCGGTTTTCGTAGAACAATAACGCTTCGTTGCGTCTGAGATGCCACTATAAGCCAGGTTTGTTTAGGACAAAAGTACACATACCGAAGTCCCCGTCATGCACACCCGGTGTTTTGAACACGTCAGGAGACGTTTCGAAACAGTCATGCTTGTTGCCGCCTTTGTGGGAATATGTCTTCTGAGTTCACAGGTGACCGCAGACTATATCGTGAGTGTTAAAGTTCCGATTCATCGAGGTAAGTGCACTTTTTGCCCTCTATTTATGCTCAAGCAAATTCATTTAGAGTATCAAATGTTATCCAGGGCAAATGGTAATGTAATATCAGAGCGAAATTTCTAGCATTATACTACTGACTCCCAAACTTGCTACAGTATAGCCCTTGATGCTCGACAGTCGTTTAACATGCGAACTAATCGCGTGCTGCTCTAATGAATGGGCATAAATCAAGTTATATAACAAAAATGGTTGAATTTCTAGTGCCCGATTTTAAAGTGATAAATATGCGAATTGTAACACCTCACCGAGCAAAACCAGAGAACTCAGATCTTGTGGTGAGTTTTGTTTTATCCGGCGATTTCACTGCATTTTCAACGGCAAGAGTGTGCTTAAGGGCATTGTATCTAAAGCACCTTTCTTCTCCACACTATTACGACTGCCGCAATGATGACACACTTTGAGGGCAGCAGAATTAAACTAGGCGACCTGCATCGTGCTCAACCTGCCAAATGTGCGTGCGAAGAGACCTCAAAGCAATATTAAGAATGGCAAGAATGATCACTAGTATTTTTCAGGATGATATTAGAAAACCTCAATGAATACAACAGTGGTACCATTGCAGGGTTTGATTTGGTAACCGCAAGCAGTTCATGGTGTTTTTATACCGTCTTTCCCGGCACGTAAACTAGTGCTCTATACACTTCCACGTATTATGGAACGATGGATAATGCAGGTTAATCTGCACAATAGAGCTCACAACGAGACCGATAAATTGACTTCAAAAGTTTTTTTATGCTGGAACGAATGAGTGGTAACCACCGTAAAAGGTGACAATGGTATTTGTAAGCAATGGTAAAAATAGCAAAAAGTCATGAAGCTTCTAGCTCGCTTGTTTAAAATAGACATGTTCTTCGAACATAGAGCCTTTCGTACGAGGTTTCAAAGGCTACAGTACGTTAAACCAAAAATCACCAGTCAAAAGAAACCAGTTCTGCTCTTTCCTAACAATGCTTAATACAAAATTCGGGAAATAGAGGAAATATTTATTGACAAGCGTCTTGGCACAATGCAGGAAACGGTTCGTTTCTCTTCAAATGCTATCGTCAGGCTAAAGCAATGTTAGCCGGGTGTAGGCGAACGAAGCTTTTGTGTGGTACTTATAAATCAAGATGCAATAAGCACATGTACCTGTTATATAACCGGGACTTTAAACATTCATATGAAACCATCCCAGTTATTTCTTCGTTTTGTGTTTTTGTTTACCTGTTACCTCTGGTCTTCTTCAATGCCTGTTTATGACCGGGTTGCTTATTTCTTTCGTAAGAACCAGCCCACGCAAACTTTTAGTAAAATGAACGCTGTAATTTTGTTGTATGTACTTGAGTCATGCATCAGTTATGTTATTATTTCTTTTGCACTGAACAGTATTGACATCAACGACTCATGTTACATGTCCTTGTATTTAAAAAAAATTCTCCTATGTAGAATTCGTGTGCACGCTGTAGGTTAGAGCAGAAATGCTTTTTCAACGGGCATTGAAAGTGGCTTGAAGGAAATTTGCCAGTGGCAGAAACGTTGGGCAGAAACTGACAGAAGAGACCGGCAGCATACCGCCAATGTCTTCATTGCATATATATAATGGTGTGTAATGCTTAGTCACTAAACATTTCGGTCTTTAAAACGTTTTTTTATTCTAAAAACCACATAAGGAACGTTGATAACAATTCATGTATCATCCTAAACTTTATTAAACAGTAAAAAGAACACAAAGTTGTCTTAGTATGAATTACCAGATTGTCATTCAAAAATATTCAAATAAACCTTAGTAGCTTGCATTGCGGCAAACTGTGTTGCAACAATGTTTTCAGGCTTGCTTTAGAAGAATATATTTGTGGAACCCCTAAATATTCATCAACAATAGTATTTTGGTCGTCAACGAGGACTGAAAAGCCCTTTTAACTTTATTTATTGCGTAGCATTCTTTTCCGAGTACCCCCACAGCACTGACCGTGTAGCGCCCTGCATTCGCACAAGAATGCTTAACCGGACCAAGTAAAACTTTCATTCCTCACAATGGTGTAAATGAAGATAATTGGATAAATGGAATTTAGAAAAACAAACAACAAACAGAAAAGCAAATTTCACAAAACTCACCCAATGATATAAAAAATATGCGCCTTGTAAATCTCCTCAAATGAACAAAAACAAAATAAAAACGGCCGGAAAAAGAACGGGGAAACAAAAAAAAATGTGATGATTAGCAAACTTATTAGGCACTGGAATTCTACAAAAAAAGCACAATTTGCGGAGGTATCATATTTATTCGCTATAATAGTACAAATAGGGAATTGGTCGAACGGCATTGAGAACAACCAGAAATTAAAAAAAAACGAAACTTTGAAATTCTTGCTAAAGTTAAGAGTCGAAATCACAAATACGCATCTTTAACATCGCCTCCGAAACCCTAAGAGTAATTTGAAAACGCCCGCGGGAAGAACCTTGAGAATACGTACAAAATAATAGCGAAAATTCGCAGCAAGCAGTGTAACGCCCTGCATTTCTTCTGAAGTGAATAATTAGTGGAAGTAACTCATTTAATCGTTATAATAGCTAAAACGGAGGTATTTGGGATACAAAATCTTGAGAAAACAAATATAGAAAAATAGAAAAAAATAGCGCAGATTGCACTAGCGGTGCAAGGCAAAAGAACGGCAGAGCTGGCAACCCTTCTGCCTTTATAGGAGACCCTGCTGTTGCCCCTCACATGGATTTCCCAACTTGCCGCTGAAAGCTCTCTCCACGACTGGCAGGCTGGGATCATTCTGGCAGCAGGCTAATTCACACCTAGCTGGGTGAATACTGATATAGACCTTGGCAGCCATCAGTAAATTATAGCCATCAGCTTCGAGGTAGTCTCTAAGAAGCTGAAAGAGTTTAAGCTGATTCATTGGGATAAGTTCCACACATTGAAGGCCCATCCATATACCTCCCCCGATGAGGCAGATCCTCCGCTCGAGAATGAATAGAGCAGCCTGGGCTGGACATTCACGCGTAGGAAAAACCCATCCTCACCGATGTTAAAACGGAAAATATGGACCATAGATTAGCTAATCTCCTTGATGCTAAGCAATCAATACTAGCACGGTGGAAAGGCCAACCACTGAACAGGAAACTTAGGAAAAAGATCGCGCTGCGGAACTTAAAGATTGAGGCGTATATTCTAAAGTTGTATGCAGGAAACAATGGGGTGAGAAATGCAATTCCTTAGACGGCCAACTTCGCAAACGGGAGGCTAGGGTCTCCTCAGACATCTACTAGATGCGAGTGGTTCAAGGTCCAATCCAACCCAGCAGTCGCAACTGACAGAATAATTCACAAGGGGCAGATGGATGCTAAGGACGACGAGCGCTTAGAAGATCTCGCGGGTCAGTATTCGCCACCTCTGAAAACGAAGACTTTCGTCCCTCCGCCAGCAGTGTACACTGGTTCTCCCAACCACGCGCTTGACTGGTTTTTCGGAGAGAGAAGTTCGTTTGGCAATTCAGGAGCTTAACAGTAAATCTGCTGCTGGCCCTGACGGCATTTCAGAGTTCTTCGCAATCTTGAGGATAATTACATCAGCTATCTAACCAGACAAATCAATAATATATGAAGAGGGGGCCACCTCCCAGATGCATGGAAACACGCTAATACGATACCCATTCCTAAGCCGGGCAAGCCCTTTGGACTTAAACACCTCAGACCAATCTCTCTGACGTCCTGCCTTGGCAAGGTTGCGGAGCATGTTGTGCTTCACAGAATCTTCGGTCATGCGGAGGATCACCAGCTCCTCCTGTATAACATGATCGGCTTCAGGCCGGGTCTTTCGACCCAGGAAGCTATGCTCCCGATCAAAAAGAGGCTGCTAGATTGGGTCACTCATAGCACAAGGGTCATGGGGGAACTTGATGTAGAAAAAACTGTTCGATAATATGCGCCACTCTGCTATACTCCAGGCCATATCGGACTTTAGGTTTGGTGAGCGCTTCTTTTTTTACGTTCGATCTTTTCTAAGCGACAGAACTGCCTCCCTATGCATAGGAGATATATCAGAACCCCTCTAGCTTGGAGACAGGGGAACTCATCAAAGCTGTGGGCTTGCTCTCCCCGGCATGCCAAGAAACGAGGCACACTGCGGTCGTGTGCAAGCAAACCCTTTACTCACATCGTCCACCTCGTTGTCTCCTTGTCGCCCGTCCGTGCTTGCACGCACGCACGCACGCACGCACGCACGCACGCACACGCACACACACACACACGCACGCACACACACGCACACGCACACGCACGCACACACGCACACGCACACACACACGCACACGCACACGCACACGCACGCACACGCACGCACGCACGCACACAAAACTCCGTGTTGTCCAGAACCAGAGTCCCACACGCGTCCCTCCACACGGCATCACCCACCACCGCTCACGTGTCCACCAGCGCCATCCCTCGGGCGCCGCCGTCTCCAAGTCTTGCGGCCCGGTGGCCACATGGCTGGCGAGGAGGGCGAGGGAAGAGAGCTCGCGGCGAGGGGCTCCGAGCAACACCCTCTAGTCTAGAAGGTATCGTGCCAAGGCGCTTCCCACAATGTTCGGTACTGTCTGCCTTTCTGTTCAATCTGGTCATGTCCCAATTAGCTAGAACACTTTTCGATATTAAGAGGGTTCAACACACCATCTACGCTGATGATGTTAGCCAGTGGAGTGCTGGGCGCAGTGACGGCGCATTGGAGGCTCGATTTCAAGAAGCCGTCAGGGCCACAGAGCTCTACCTCGCCCCCGCGGGTCTTAAATGCTCCTCAAGGAAGTCGGAGTTGCTTTTCTATAGCCCATCTAGACCAGGACGCAAGCCCAGGGGCTGGGAGCAACAGGAGGCCCAACATCGCGGTTTTTAAATGTACGGCATTCGCATTCCGGAGGTCAATTCCATCAGAGTTCTGGGCCTGATTATCGAAGGAAACGGATGCAATAACTTAATGTTACAGACGTTTACGGGGAAGTGAAAACGCGTTACGAATGTTTCGACGTATTCTCAACAGGAATAGAGACATACGCGAGGAGTGTGCCATCACGCTTATCCATGCTTTCTTCTTATGCTACATTTATTACGTCGCGGCTATGCTCAATTGGAAGAAAACCGAAGAGAAACGCCTCGACACCATGATTCGTCGGATTTTCAAGGTATCTTTGGGGCTTCCTATCAATGCATCAACAGATCTACTGAAGCTAGGGATTCACAATACGTTATTAGAAATCGCAGTAACCCAGCCCACTGCATAGGTAGTTCGACTGTCAGTCACTAGAGCAGGCAGAAATATTCTGGTCACTCTGGGCATCTTTACCGAACAGGATAAGGTGAGGGTCAGGCACCTTAGCAGAGAAATCAGAGACTCGAATCGTGGTCCGTCCTTTCCCCAGAAACGTCCACCCTGTCTTTAATCAAGGGAGGAGACGGTCTCGCGGAGAGGCACTTATAGCTGCGGCTCTCGAGAGCCCTACGCAGTCGGCTTTTGTAGATGATGTTCAAATAAATGAAAGACAGGCCTTTTGGATAGCCGTATTTGATGCTCAAGAACGGATATGCAGCGCACTATCTGTGTTTACCAAGAATCCGAGAGGTTGCTGAGCAAATGGCATTGCACTTGCTCTGCTTGATCCTCAACATACGATAAATTATAGCGACTGCAGGGCTGCCACTCGAGCCTTCGCCAGGGGAGTGGCTGATGCCAAAGACTCCAAGTTATTGGAAGATAGGTACATTAGTACTAATTCCACAGTCTGATTTCCAGTCCACATGGGTGTCCCCGGGGAGGACAGCGGAACTTCAATGAATCCGCACACGAGGCGGCGCGAGGACTAATCAGCCGCGCTCCCTCCCAACCACCCCCTTCCCGACACAGGGCTTTTAAAGATCAACTTCAGACCTACAACGAGCTCACCAAGCACTCCTACTTCAATCGACGTGAATGTGCACTGCCAAACAACGGATTCAACAGGGCGCACTCAGTCACTCTCCGCATGCTACAAACGGACTCGTACGCCAATCCTTGGAAGATGAGCCGCATCGACCCGGACTACGACGGAACTGCTACGCATTCAAAGTGTGATGGGCGTGTGAACCTGGGTCACACGCTGTGTGGTTGTGCTACGAAAGCCTCCTATCTCGAAGGATAAGGTCAAGTGGGACCGTGCTCTCACGAGCAACGAAGTTAAACATCAACTCTTGGCTGTCCAGAAGGCCGGCGTAGCGGCGGGGAGTCTCGCAATCCCCGTCCCGACGTGAGAGATGCTCTCTACACCTTGACACCTGTCAGGTGTCCTTCAGGACCTTTTTGGAAATAAAGTTTCTCCACCACCACCACTGGACCGCGTCAGCACGCGCTAGAAACAACGGTCACCGGCTTCGCTAACTGGGTGTCTATTGCGCGAGGTGTCATGTGCTGTTTACTTCAGGCGCAGGCGCGCATGAACTGCCTTCTTTGTATTTTTCGCGGGCTCCTTACGGAGGACCATCGCACGCGCAAGCCTACACGACGCCGAACTCTCCTAACGAGCTGCACGCTCACGTGCGCTGCCTGTTTTTACTTGGTATATTTTGGGAACACCACCAGACCAAGTCCGAACGAACATAAAAAGCTCTGCTGTGAACAATAAAATTTCACAAGAATAATCTTAAGCAATCAGAAATCTGCATCTTCCCCATCTCCTCCAAAAACAAACAATACATAAAAACACCCAGAAAAGAACGTTGGAAATATTAGCAACAAAATAGCGCGAATGAAAACAGTGCAAGGACCTGCGTTTCCTTAAAATGCACAAGTGGCGGAATCCCCACATTTATTTGCTATACCAGCCTAAATAGAGGCACTCTGTCGAATTTATTTTTAAAAACCCAGAAATAGGCAAGAAAGCAAAAAAAAACGACATTCTCCAAAAATGAACTGACGAACTCTAAATTATGCATGCTGTACAAGTCCTACGGAAAATGAAGTCTAAGCAAAAACGCCTGGACAAGCGTCTTCAACACACAAAAAAATAGCGTAAATCAGGCAACAGTGTAGCAACACGCTTTGGACAAAGACACAAAACTGGCAGAAGTCGAACGTTCAACCCGTACGTTGATCCGAACGAAATTTCGAAAAACCAAAAGAGGAAACAGAAAAAATAAAAATGTACAAAACAAACTGATATGTAAACTATGTATCTTCTACTTCTGCCCCGAAAAATGAGAGCTTAATTTAAATTCCGAGAAAAACGTTCGAAATACGAACAGAAATAGCTGAAATGATCAATTAGTGTAACACCCCGCATTTACACAAGAATGCACAAGTAGCAGTGGTAACACATTTAGTCCTTATAATAGTGCAAATGGAAGTAATTGGTAGCAATTAAGAAATATTGATTGATTGATTGATTAATTAATTGATTGATTGATTGATTGATTGATTGATTGATTGATTGATTGATTGATTGATTGATTGATTGATTGATTGATTGATTGATTGATTGATTGTAGAGTTTTAATGCGCTGGCGCAACGCAGACGAGGAGGCGCGCCGTAGTGGAGGGCTGCGGATTAATTTTGACCACCTGGGGATCTCTAACGTGCGCCGGAATCTCGTAAACACGGCGTTTTTGCTTTTCGCCTCCATCAAAAAAGCGGCCGCCGCGGCCGGGAATCCAACCCGCAACGCCTTAGCCATTGAGCCACCGCGGCGGGTAGCAGAAATTCTCAAAAATCCGAAAAATACAAGGAATAGAAAGAATAAATATTTTGAGAAAATGAACTGACTCAGCTAAAAAGGCCCTGAAAAAAACGTCGGAATTTGGAACAAAACTATCGAAAATTGTCCAACCCTGCATCGGGCCTTGCATGTGCAAAAAAATGTAATTGGAGAAGTAAAGGAAATTAATAGCTCTAATAGTGTAAATTCCCATAATTTGAAAGGATAAAATGTGAAAAATAAAATAGTCGCATATTTGGCTATTCATACCCAAATTTTTGTGTAAAGAACTGAGAATGTATACAAGCGGCGTAAGAATTCTACCCATTATTCGACAATTCTTTCAATTTCTGCAGGTTTTATAAGACCAATTTACGACCACTCAATTAGCATGCAGCTCCTTGTTTTTTCTAAACGGAGCAAAAAAACCATAGTCAAGGGGCCAGCAAAATATCATCGTTACCTGCCCTCTTTTACAGAGCACGCGCGAAACAGATGGGGAAAGAAAATATGTAATGACCCCCTTGATACTGAGAAGACTACACCTATGTTGTATTGATCAAAGATACCAAAAACTACAAGCCGATGTAACAAGGTGAATTCGAGTGCACAAGTTAGCGATGAAGCGTGAGAGCACCGTTAGTCTAAGGCTGCTTAGGTTTCTTTCAGTGTAATATTATTTTACACACTTATTAGAGTATTTTATTACAGTAGAACCCCAATTTCACGACTTCACGGGACCGTGAAACAGCGTCGCAAAGTGCGGGCATCGTGAAATCCCAACAGCAACAATTACGCGTATAAAGAGAATTTCGCGCGACGGATTTGCAATAAATATAATGTAAACTACAATGTAAACTTTGCGGGGCTCGGAAACCTAAATCAAGAAAAACGTAAATGTGAACAGAACAATGCAGCGGTGGTGCCAATCACGCCCTATTAAAACAAACCTTGGAGTGCATTCCAGTGCGGCGGTTCCCGCCAGCGAGTGCAAGCCATGGCACAGGCAACCATTACAAACTGATGTGGAAGCCTAAGCCTGTAAGCGTAACCTCTTTGACAATTGTCTTCTGAGTGGGCGCAATGAACACTTGCACACTGTTCCTGCGACTGTTGCGGAACACGACAAGAAGAGGCGAGAGCCAGGAGAGGGGGAAGGCGATTGTGCAGAGGACCGGGCCGCAGCTGTAGGAAAGAGAAACGAAAGATGAGACGGAAAAGAAAGCTATGTCGGAGATAACCGATTCAGCGGGCTCAGGGTCCGCGGAACAGGCCCTCGGCACTTTCATATAGTCCGCCGATCGGTCGCACGCTTCGCGTGGGTCGTCGGATAACCCGGGTCAGGCATTAAATCGCGTCGGATAACCGAGGTTGTTAATGCATTGTGTATATCAGTACTTCGCCGGTACTGGATTCGTCCCTCGTAAAACCTGTGGACTTATAACAGGGGTTCTACTGTATTTTATCCACGCTTTACATCACTTTATTTTAGCCCTCTTTTTTATATTTTGTTATCTTAGCCAAGAATTCGCGGGCGCCCGTTGAACTCGGCGTCGTTTGCGGTGTTATTCCGATGGCTTAGCGCAATGCTTAAAGGCGATATTTGTCGAAGTACATGACCGTCATTTTATGAGAGTAATGCGATGCAATAAAGGCAGTATAGGTGATAAGATGCACTAACAAGAAGCCACAAGGCCGCGTACGCCGAATTTCGGCTAAACCTTGCTTAACATCCTTTTGATACTGTTATTTTTTCACCTTGCAGCTGCCGAGCTCAGCACTGACACATACTGCAGAGACGCTGTGGTTAGGGTCAGCTGCGGCTGAAGCGTTAGGCCCTGCTCAGCAACACTCATTATTGCTCACGCAGCGTTCCATCGCTGTATGATCTTGATTATAGCGGACAGTAGGTACCATGCCCACCGCCACAGGGTGAAGCGCTCATTCTTGCCCTCGCGGCATTCTTTCTCTCTACGATCACGGCTGAAACACTTCAACTTTTACAAAAAAAGGCATGTTTTATGAGGTGGAGCTGTTACCGCTCGCCCTAAAAATGCTTTGTAACATTTTTATAGCGCCCACTTTTCTGGCTTGTAGTCCTCTAAGCAGCAAGTTCTAACACCAACAAAGAAATGGGCATTTTTATTTGAATATCCCGCAAAATACAGTAAAAAACAATTGCGAATAATGTTTTCCTCCGTTTTGGCAGCATAATTACCATGCAACAGAAACCTTCAAATACAGCGCCCGCACCAGCCTAGAGCCAAGCATAACTAAGAAACAAAAGTGGTCGCTTTCGACATACAAACAAAGCAAGATGCTGCGCTAACTGCAGTGAATGCGGGGACTGAATGTGCAGCCTTATCTTCTTTTCCGTCCAGAGATTCTAGCCATCATAGCGAACAGATTTCGTTGGCAGGAGAACCTGAAGGCACCTTTTTTTTAAAGACGATAGCCTTTCTAGGGCTACTAAAATGCAGAAATTTTGGTCTGTCTGTCTGTCTGTTTCTGACTCGATTCGGTCATCCGGCCAAAGTGAAATAAAATCTGCGTAATAGTTTTTTACTCAAAGTCAAAACGTCTAAATTCGGTTTCAGTTTTCAAACTTGTCAACATTGTTGAACTAGAACAAGACATTAAAAATATAAGGTAGAAAATGAATACAGAAGTGTTATTTGCGGTGTTCCTTTATTAAAAAAATTCGCGCATGCTTGATTTTTGTGACAGCAAACGAAATACTACATCAACGGCAGAAAACCGCCGCCTGCTGTTGCCAGCGCTACCTTCTGGTGGCATTTAAGAAATCAAACGGCAATAGCAACTAAAGGTTTCAGTAGATGGGTTCCACGTTCCGGTTGGAACGCTCGTGCAGTAGGGCATCGTGGCTTTATAAAGATTGTAGTAGGGTGCCTCAAGTCACACCCGTCTCCGCCGTACGGCAGCGCTGGCATCTAGACGCCCTACTTGGAGCAGTAGAACGCGGTAAATTTAAATGGACTTGAACAAACCTCTAGCGTGTTATCTTGTGAGGAACGAGACGGGAAAAGAACAGCAGAAGAGGTGAGCGGGAAAGAGAAGGGAGGCCTTCACTTGGCAGGGGCGCCAGTCGACTATCGTCTTTCGGCATAATTTGCGACGAAAGGAGCAGATACGCGGCCATTTTTTTTTCTGTCGTCGGCGCGCTCTGAGTCTTCGGTATCCCGCGCTTGTTTGGTCGTCTTGTGGCATTCTAGTTAGCCTTAGACATATTTATCTGGAATGCCGAGAGGCCGAGAGCATCTTGTCTGCGCCCTCCTTCTTCCATTCACATTTCTGACGTGCTTGCGCGAGCACCTGCCCAGTGCGCAAAGAGAAAAATAAGGTGCGACCCAACACTTGCCGCATCGTTTTTATCGTAGGTATTGGATCAGCCGCATTACAGAGTAAAGTTTGTTGATTACCCTCATGTATTGGTGGTATTCCAAAATAATTCTGCACTATTAATGCAGACGGGCGTCTTTGTGCTGCCACTCCATCTGTTGATAGCGCCGAGGCTTTAAACACCTTCGTAAGTGCAGACGCGGTTTTCTATCCCATTGTAGTGCCTACAAAGAAGAATAACAGTGCCTCTCTCTGAAACCTCCTAGCCCAAATTTCTGCGCCCTGTTGTCTTCATTTCATAGATGCTAGTCTTTATTGTGCTACCCAACCAAAAAACGCCAGTCGGACCTTGATTGTGTGCCACTGGTATCAGTATTTGTCGCCTGGTCGCCCCCATAAAAGGTGCACTTAGTGACCTCTTGCATATCTCCTTTTCCTTTTTGTACCAGGCATTTCTAACGCCCCGAACTCCAATGAACTGTAAGAAATGTTTATCAATGTAACACCAAATCCCCTTCTTTCTCTCATAGGAGGACACTCCTACTGTTCTCATTTAAATCAGACTTCCATATTTTTAGGTTTGCATAATACTAAAAAACCCAACATTAGAGGCTTTTACGCGCTGCTCTAATACTACCACCCTACGTACATCAAACAACATTGTCATATTGTTACCCCAACGACACGTTAATTATCATAACTGCCCGTAAGCAATGACTCTGGAATTTTCCTTCACTTGTTCACTTTTCCAAAGCGAACATTCACATTGCTAAGTTAGGCCGAAGCTCTCTCAACGCCCTACCTTTCTAACACCAACTAACGAACGCAAAATCAATAACACCCCTATAATCCTCGCAACCACGTGCAAGTAACCACAGAAACCGCGCTTTTCACCTAAAGGAATCAATATAAAATGTGGCATAAACCGCAGGTCCAGGTGGAGGTATGTCTGCATGTTAAAATACCAGCTTCACGAGGATACTTTTATAGTAGTCTTCATTTGTATACTGTTTAAGGGTTTGAGGGTTTACTGTTAAAGGGCTGTTTAAGGGCCTGAGGGAAACTTGAATGCTATCAGTCTCTCGACATCACTTCCAGCGAAACAATACCAGCGGCGAATGCCTCTCGCGGTTTTTGCTCACACAACTTTGCCGTTTCCTTAACCCTAATTTAAGCACAGGCCAAAATCTCGATTTTTATGATTTGCACAAATATTGTCACTGATTTTGAAGTTATTCCTTTCGCCGAGCAGTATTTGCCCTTACGGTCGATTACGAGCCACATTTCGACTGAGCAGTCCAGTTGGATATGTGTTACTCGATAAAACCTGTAAGATTGACCTCATTAAATTATAAGTGCCTCTTTAACAAAAAAAGCAAAGCCGCGTTCCACACCCGCTGCTTATAAATTCACATTGGTTACGGACGCTTTCCATTGCGCATGGATTAGACCATAATCACAAAGGAAATGTGAGCGCACGGTTAGGAGACGCCTGGGCATGCACAGAGCCACGTTAACATTGTGCACAGTTACATCCAGGGACAGCTCAGCCGCCGCTTCTTCGCTCCAAACATTGGAATCCGCGCATCGTCTCCTACTGGCGCGCGTAGTTACCGAAGGCACCTGAGAAAATGTGTACACTCAACGCGTCCAGTTGAAGAAACCTATTCACCACTAATAAGAAGCACTCATGCATGCAGGAGTTCTATTTTTTACAGCAGAAAAGGCGAGCAAAATGTGGCTTTGGGGGAAGATTTACATTTATTTTAATCTAGGCTCGATGCCAGTAAAAAACTTACTCTTGCTCCTTTTTTTCTTATTCGAGGAATGTGCGAGTTGAAGGGAGCCAGAATCCCGGATGGATCGGAGTTGAGACAGGGAGCTCCTTGCGAAAAATGGACGTGCAACGCAAGAGAGAAAACAATGGAGGTCGAAGGGTGAGTTGTTTTTTTGTTAAGTCTAATCGATAAAAACATCCTTCATAACGCTTCCTACCGTTTTTCTCGCAGTGTTACGACCCTTTGCACAAGAATTCGGTCACGAGGGGTAAATTTGACCTCTCTCGGATTACGGAACCGTTATGTTAAAGATCAAGTTGCTAGAAAAATCGTATCTCATTGGATTATGTATAGGTGTTTTGTCGTGACTACAGTTCCCTGTACGGGCAAAATAACCCCTATACGGACAAACTACCGTGGTTCTTGAATGTATCATCTCCTATTTGGGCTAAATGTGTGAAATGAGCTTTGTTCTTATGTTTTTTACTCTATTAAGTGTACTAATGCAACTAACCGCTCGCTTTGTATGAGTGTATGTTCTTGTAACTTATCCGCGAATCATCCCTCATTTTTTTATTTGCAGATGCTTTTGGGTCCACCCTCGCCAAGGTTGCCGGTTGGAGAAAAGGAAGGGCGTATACCCCCACTGTTGCCCGAAGATATCTTGCGCCCGCACTCCCGCAAGCCGGCTACGCACCATGTCAATACCAAAACATGGGCCAGAATAAGACAGTGAGATGGTGGGACATACACAAGCAATTGTATTTTTGCGGGGAAGTTCTACACATTTGTCATAAAAAATGCCGTATATTTTGTGAAAGTGCCATAACATACCAATATTATTACTACAATACCTTTATTAAAGGGGCCGTGACTCTTTTTTTGGGGAAGTTGGACAGGTTGAGATGTGTTAGGGCCATGGTGCACCGTACGTAATAATAATGAGTTATCAGCGGTCACGAGAAGACTTGGAATTGTCAAAAATTAGGTAACTATAACGTAATGCGGACACCTATTATTCTTTGTTGCAGATAGGGTAATTTCACATAAGAGTGGTTTCTTAGGCGGAGTTGGTCATTCATCGATAAGTAAGCGCAAAAGGAACAAGGTCAAACAAGTGGACGGGACGCGGCACTACCATCAACGCGTTTATTTTCAATTTAATTTCCGATTTTGTACGGGAAGATACACAGTGTACGAAAGAAGGACGGAAAGGGGGAGCGGCACAAGCAAATAATAAAAAGTGGAGGATAACAGTTCATACGGCCGTGTTACCAAAGGCACTTTTTGCACGGCAAAATCTTCAGATTGGATAATAATTTTTGTTCTTTCTTTGTTAGTGTTATAGAAGCTGTGCTAACGCATTGTCTTTCAAAGAAACTATCTGATAGGCCTCGATGATTTCTCCTGTTACTGATCCTCGTGTCGGGATACCATGCTGGTTTTATCAAAATGTGGCCTACATTAACAATCGCTGCAGTGTATGCCCAGATGTCCGTTAATCGTCTTATCTACATTGTTCCTGTGCTCTCTAAGCCGATCATTTAAGTAACGACGTGACGTTCCGACGTACTGTCCGACGTACTGGACAGTCTCCTAGTTCCTCGTTTAGAGCGGACGGCTGTCGTTAAGCTGCGCCCATATGACGACGACTTTCTCGTGCGCCTAGACTGTGGGCGTAGTGCTTTCACGTTTACTGTAACCAGTGTTCTGTCACATTTTCGACAGTGTCTTGCCCCTCTTGTTTTGACACATGAAACTGCAAGTGAGTGGTACATAAAATTCCTCGAACTCAGGCTCTCGGTTCTTTCCCAATCACGTCTGTTGGGAGTATGATCCGCTTAGCCAGAAACCGATTCTGCTTTTTCAGTCGGCGCACTCGAAGCTGACTAAACGGGGTATCGCTAGGCCTTGTTTTACCAATGCGATGAATAAACCCTGCGCCCATGTCCTGGATGATAGATTCAAAAAGCAGACATTACGTCTAAAGTCTACGGGTACCCTTCATACCTTCTGGTGGCGCTCTCCGATAAAATGCTTAAACAGCTAGGAAAAAGCCAGACGTGGAACCCGGGAGAAAGAAACAGAACACATGAAGTGCGCTTTCATGCCGTATCTACACGGCATTCCGCACAATCTCAAGAAAATAGAAAAACACGTCAACGTAAACGTTGTGTTCTCTGCTCCCAACAAATTAAACTAATGAACAGGGTTAATGGAAAAGGAAAAAAAGAAAAGCAAGCGGGAAACGCAGCATCGCGACCGGTTCGTGAATTGTTCAGAAAGCACAGTATATTCCATACCGTTTTCGTGTGGCAGGCAGTACGCTCGGACAGTCAGGTCGTTGCTTAAATGATCGGCTTAGGAATAGGAACAATGTAGATAGGACGACTGATGGACATCTGAGCATGCACTCCACGGACTCTGAGTGTAGGCCAACATTTTGATAAGACCAGCATGGGTAGCCCGACACGAGGATCAGCTAACAAGAGAAATCATCGACGCCTACCAGATAGTTTCTTTGAAAGACAAATGCGTTAGCACAGCTTCTATAACACTGGAAAAGAAAGAACAGCAATTCTTGCCCAATCAATAGATTTTGCCGTGCAAAAGTGCCTTTGTAACGCGGCCGTTTGAACGGTCATCCTCCACTTTTTTGTATTTGCTGTGCTCCTCCCCCTTTCCTTCTTTCTTTTGTTCGCTGTGTATCTTCCCGTACAAATCGGACATCACAGTGAAAATAAACGAGTTGATAGTAGCGCCGTGTCCGTCCACCTCGTTTGTCCTTGTTCCTTTCGCGCTTAGTTATACGAGGTAATTCATCTCACTGAAAGGTAGGAAGGCAAAATGATGTGGCTAAAGGTGCAACCATATATTTGGGTTCTCGCGACATTTGGAGACATTTTACTACCGAACCTGTGAGGTCCCTTTACGTATCTATATGTAACACGCGAGAGTCAATGGTCATTCGCAGTAGTGGTGATTATTGGTCGGAATCTCCATGGCCGGAGTGCATGCATTAGTTTTTTTTTAGGTTAGCAGAATTTGACGTTCAAATTAATTTTAGAAAGATGCTGTAATGACCCAAGCTCGAATGCTGTAACGACCAAGCTCGAATACGCATGCACCGTTTTGGGATCCGTATACTGAAGTTAACATTTATAACCTTGAACGAATTCAAAAAAAAGCTGTGCGGTTTATACATAACAAATTTTCCCGAACTGATTCACCCTCTGAACTAATGAAAATTAACAACCTACCCTTACTCAAAATTCGAAGACAGCAATTCAGACTTGACTTTCTTTCCCTACTCGTAGGTAACAAACTAGCACTCGACCCTTCACTGTTTGTATCGCCCTTGACGACAAGAGCTAACCGGCACCGCAACCCCACGCGCTTACTCCTACTTTGCACGAACTAACCTTTTCAAGTTTCTTTTTTCCACGCACTATCAGTGAGTGGAATGACCTAGCCACAACAAATGTGTTGTCATAAAGTGGTGTATTGCTGTTGAACTGTGCTCACTTGTATCGCCCACCCTGCTTGGACCTAGTGTCCGCAGTATGTTGTAAATAAATAAATAAATAATACTTAGTGCAGCCACATGTAGCACGAAGAATCTGATAAAGAGATCTCGGCTAAGGTACCAGTTAGGAAGCAATTCGCGTGCGTCTCATAACTTACGTTTCTTATTCAACGTGTTATGGGAAGCTGCGCTCTATTCCAACAGCTTGCATATCAAGGAATGCGGTTGACAATTTTTTTTCCTTCGTGTGCTATTAACGGCACAGCGCGGAGCTATAGAATTCCGATGCGAGCCTTTGACTTTAATTTGATAAGAATTGGTTATATGTTTATAGCCGCAGCTTTAAAGCAATCTGCACATCGCACATTGCGTTCAGTGGAAGGTTCATAGCTGCGAAAAATCATGAACGTTCCGTTTAATGCATATGAGACACTTTAACTACAGAAAACGTTTTCTAAAAATAGTAAGTCACTGTTTCATGAATTCTGCTGAAGCTCATTGCGCTTCAATGACTTTAGCGGAATTTAAAAACCGCCCTCGTGTTACGTAATATACTGATGTAATGCTTTTATATGATTTTCTATTGATGTGCTAAAATAATTCGCAGGAGTCTCACTAATACGCACTACCATTCGTCGAACACGTAGACTATCCCACTCAGGTCTATGGGAGACAAGTCACTACTCGTGCCCACTAATAATTAGGCACGGAGTCTAGATATGTTGTTAACCTCATTGCGAATTTTGCGAAGATTCCCTCAGGTTTTAAAATGCTTGGTTTGATGTAAACAAAATAAAGATGACTTTTACTCACGCAAAGACCTGTAGTTTATCGCAACGTCGTGTTTTTTCCCTCGCCCTACGGGGCCGCCCTACAAAGTTGCGTCTCCTAGCACTGCAGCGGACCGCTGTCTACAGCAAAATGTTCACAACCAGTGTTATACCTAGGCTGTGAAACCAAAATAATGCCGGGTAGGTTATGGTTCTTATTCTTTTATTCCGGCTCAGTTCCAGTGCGACTAAGTCACTTCCAGAACCGGCGGATTGAAGCCGTTTATAAGCACTAAATCAGTTGAAACACCGCTTCGGTTAAAGTAAGCTGATAATTTGTACCCCTTCGTTTGGAATAAATCGCAATATTAATCATAATCGCATTCTTAAGTGTACGAGAACTAGCTATCCTTTGAGAGAGCAAGCAGCGTTGTAGAAGGTTTTAATCAACAATCATGTGCAACATCATCCGACCGAGCAGACACTAATTTTCCCATGTGCTGCACCCTACTACACTCCGTTAGTCATTTCCTTGCGCTAAACCCACGTACGTGAATTCTGGTGGTTCCCTGCTGGCTGGTGATCAAAAAATGCTCGTTGGGAGAGCACTAGCGCTGATTGTATTTAGAATGTGGGTTTCATGAATTAGGGTTAGGGTTCCATTTTTGCCAGTGAGCATGCAGCCATTCATATCCGATGAGAAACGTATTAAAAGCATGGGAAATTAAACATGACCATTTCTATTTTATGTTTTCTAGACATTGCATCTAGCTATCACTCACAGGGAGGTAATACCCATAGTAAACCAAGAAAACATTTTCCGGCTGTTCCATTGTACAAATCTGAAAAAGCTCTAGTGCTCACGTAGCATAGCACGAAAACTGCGGTTTCTTCAAATGCGCCAACGTTTCGTATTGTAAAACTGCAAAGGCGCCAACGTTTCCGTTGGCACCTCCGCCAATAACTACAAGGTGTCGCCAATGTTAATACATGTTGCGAACTCATAAACTTGACGTCCTAATTGCCAAGAGGTTCCCCGCGGACACGAAATGCTAAGGGTTTTCTATGAGCAACAATGCAAACAGCGGAATGAATAAGCAACCACCACATGCCCAACGAAACTGCTGCTGGTCCCACCAAAGGCTTGTGTGGGGATGCTCAGTGCACTTGGTTCGCATAAAAGAGGGTTGTGGAAACAAGCACTGTTTGGCTGCATGGTGAAGGGGTAGGCGATTAAATAAACAATGTAATAAAGACAAAGTCCAGTCTAGGTGTCGAAAAACAATTCAACGAATAAAATAAACTTATTTAAAAGAACTTAAAAGCCGCCGAAAACAAACAAGCTTCCAAATAAAATCGTAAACTGTTTCCAATCGGAGTGTTGAATGCCACGGCGTCTGCTCGGATGGTGCTTACAAAGCAGCAGGAGCGGTTTCCGATGGATATAATGGTACTGGAAGCATTTATAATCAAAATGAATGATTTAATCTCTTAGCGGACACCGGTACTTGACGAGCGCCCGGCGGAAGAAACGACAAAACAATGCGGCGAGAAACAATAGCAGATAACGCGGCCACACTTTCGGAGTTGCAAACGCCAACTCACCCATAACACCCCATCATTGTGCAAGTGTTCGCCTTCCGAAAGGTAGCCGCTTGCAGTGTGACGTCTCTAAACAAACCCCGCTATTTTGCTGTATACATAATCAATAGAGGTTTTCGGAAAAACGATTACAACCAATCACAGACAAAATTCAAACCGAGCATGCTTTGCAAGAAGTAATGAGAACACCACTCCGACAACAGTGCAACTCAATGTTTTGGCTAGCCTGTTTTAACCTCATGAAAGCTGGTCAAAATACAAAGCCGGCGGCCGCAAGTGCTGGCTTCCGAAGGGACAACCACAATGTCCCAAATGTCCCCAGCCAATAAAATATCGTCACGAGAAAGCTGGATATTAATGGTAATATTATTAAACAGTGCAACTCCTTGTTCGAAGAACCTGTGCTGCAAAAAACAAGAGAAAAGGCGTCATCTGAACATACCTGCAATGGGTTGCCAGATGGACCGGCCGAAAATAATGGATATTCAATTTGTGATGTGCTAAAAGCTCTACAAATTGTGATCCCGGTTCGGCGCGCATTACGTTTTTTAGAATCTATTTCGGCCTGAGTACATGAAAAATATGAGCACTGGCAAAAGCACAACAATGCTTTATCGATCACAAAAGGCGGGCACGTCGCTTTTTACAATATTGCGCTGCGAATATTCGCGCAGCCTGAATAAAAACTGAAAGTACCCGCTGTTTCTACCGAATTTTATTGTTAAAGACAAGACTTGAACAATGCAATTAAAAGCAAAAAGACTTTTACCTTTGTTTAGAAGGGTAGCGACAAGGTGTGACATGTCCTTTCTTGTGTGGTTCGATAAAAAGCCTTAGAAGTCTGGTATAATACTTGCGCAACAATGCAAAAACCATCTTGTTCACACGTTGACCCTTCTTTATGCCTTTTTCATGTGCGTTCGGAGCAAAGAAGCTATTAGATCAGAACTATGTGACTCCTGCTAGAAATTCACTTCATCACGCCACTGCATTTCTTCAAGGGGCCAAGGGCACAGATTGGCTAAGCAAGACGCAAGTGCGAGGTAGAGGCATTTAAACGGAACAGAATGCGGCAAAAATTGTGGCGTATTTTCTTGCCTTTCACCTCTTTGTTCTACTGTGTTGGCACATGACCGGAGCAGCTGTTTGGATCGCTAATGTGAAGTAGTCAACGGTGAGTGAATTTCTCTCGATCTTTACTTTTTTGTTCTCACTTATTCTCGGAAGTAAGATTCCCAGATAAAAGCTACGGCACTTGTTTCGTTTAAACACCAAGGACAATTTTATAATATCATAATACAATTTTCAAAACAGGATACTGATTTCCTGGAATAGATCATTCTTTATTACAAAAGAGAGAAATTTGGGTAAGCTCGGAAGAAAAATATGGCCGTCGGGAATACAAGGGTGCGATAAATATCCTACAAAATATCTTGGAAAAAAAATCTAAACCAGGATATTTGTTTGTCATGTGTATTTGAAATTTTAACCCTTGTATCCACAAACATTACCTATTATACATAAAAATATATGAAGTCTATACCTCATTTCTGCGGATACGGCTATTTGCTTTCAGAAAAAGACAAACTTGCCAGAAATAACACGCGTTTCTTCTACAAACTTTACCGCATAAACTCTAGAATAAATAATAGTTTATTTGCGACACGTTGGAAAATTTGACCTCTTGTTGTGTGGACTTAGACAGCAAAAACAGACATGTCCTAAATCTTTTT
Organism: Haemaphysalis longicornis; assembly: GCA_013339765.2. NCBI lineage: Eukaryota > Metazoa > Arthropoda > Arachnida > Ixodida > Ixodidae > Haemaphysalis > Haemaphysalis longicornis. The sequence goes on along the minus strand of CM023458.1, from coordinate 103,557,266 downwards.
CTTGGCAACTTGTCTGTCCAAAGACAAAACAATGAAAATGAATTCAGTATTCTTTTCTCTTCTTTGTTGGTTTTATCATTCCTGATCCATTAAGCGCTGTCGCATACATTCTATGTGAAAACTGCATCAACGTACGGGTATCGCTGCGTACCTAATATGTGCAAATTCTTTTCGTTGCATTGATGTGTGTACTTGTACATATGCAAATAGGCGTTTAATAGAAGTATGCACACACGTGTGGAGACAGGAATGCGTAATTTTTTTGTATGCATAACGTTTGCATAAGGTGGTAACTCTCAAATGTACATCGGGGACCCCGCAGCGTCCCGGGGTATTTCAGGGGTCGCTAATGCCTCCGCAAGACTCTCCTCCCGCTCCCTTTTTCTGTTCGCTAGGCATCATGCTTGCTATGCAAAAATGTGGATTCGCTGCACCGCCTTGTACGTTTATTTCTCTGCGTAGCGCAAGTGTTCACGTTGGTTTTTGCACACCACACCAGCTCTGCAAACAACACAGACCCTAAAACGTCAGTATTTAGATGTTTTGGTCGCTTTTAGCAGAAACGTCCAATTGTCAGCAACAGCAATAGTCATGCAAAGAGATAACACGTGGACGACTTTAGCTGCAAGTGCCAATAATTCTAGAATAAACATGGATCAATATAAATCATCATGGGGTCCGCCATTATTTTTGCGAGCCTAAAAGAGCCCCCCGGAACACATTAGTGTGAACACATTATGCCAATGGTTTTCACACATTAGCGTGAAATCCATTGGCATAAAACATTACGTAAGGTTTGCCTGAGACGTCACGTAACGTTTGAATTGTGTAACATATGCACGAAATATGACGAGATTAGCCGCGACCAGACCAGACCACTTAGGCATGACCACCCATGCTTTCGTCTGGCGCGGCTCCAAGGGCTTCAATGAGTTTCTCTGAGAGAATCGGAGAATTTCTCAATGAGAATCGTAGTTATGAGCCAGGACTTTTGCAGATCTTCCTATTCGCCCCTGGCGGAAGCTTTAACTCGCCGTTTTGTTTTAGCCATCCATCGTGAGTGCATCCGCCTAAGAGATGCAGCCTCGATCAGGGTTGTGCTACAACACCATGAAGAAGTGGCCAGTGACGCCACTGCGCAATGGAAGCCCGACTGAAGACAACGTCGCCGTGACTGTGGTAATCCCCGGTGCTTAGGTAGTTGTAGTCGAGCATCAAGCTATTGCTGCATTACCATGCTTCGTGTCTTTCGTTCGGAACCATCCTAACAACACAGGCACCTCTACTAGCTTTCTGTCACTGAGACTGTTTAGCCAACAAACCACTTTAGCATTCAGATATAATGGGGGAAGATAACAGTTCTTAAAATGAGTGAGAATACTGGCACTTGCAGAATTTGTGTTGATGCAAGGCGCCCCCAAACAATTGTATTAAAAGACCGCCCTTTGTAACATACGTACACACACCAGCACGACAGCGTAAATCCCTATGCGACTGAGTCTCTCAATGCTTGTGCACTGAATGCTGGTGCAATGCTGGTGCAATGCTGGTGCACTGCTGGTGCACTGAAGATAATTGAGGCGCAGGCAGCGAGATATGGCCGTACGGAGTGATGAGCATTGCGCACATTTAAAACAATAATAGCGCACTTGCGGGATCCTGGCTTGCGAGCAGAACGTGAAGATTGGTAAATGGGGAAAGAATCCGCTTCCTCAGCTATAGAAAAAAGAATTTGTCCGTTGCCTAAGGCCACAGACAAATTCCTATACTCAGGAATTCCTATACTAAGGCCATACTCAGCTGACGCTCTCAGAGGAAAAGGGGTGATAAGGGAAGGCGTATGTCTTGTGCAACGATGGAAAGGGGGCATTATAATGAGCGTGCGATGTAAACACAAATGCCCCTGAAGGTTTAGGCTTTATGCATGCTAACTCGGCGCAGACGTCGTACCTCCGCTATCTTCGCGTAAGTAGCGTTGGCCGATACACCTCATATGCACAAGCTGGAGAAATGCGTTGTCACACTAGTGGCCTGTTCCGATAGGTAGGCAAGCTTCATGGGTGATACGCAATCGACTGAACGTTCCACGCCGCGTTTCCTGGGCCTCCTACAGGCAGAGCTGACAACCTGGCCGCACGAAGTAGTGTATAAAGTTAATGGTGTGCTTATAGCCCGGCGTAGCCACATCATTCTTACTGGTGGAGCCAAATAAATGAATTCAGGGCTCCCAAGCAAAATCTCTCACTTAGCGCAGCTTTCCGCGTGCTCACCTACTTCTGCCGTTGTGTGCAGTTGTCAAAAGTGTTAAGGACAAAGTACGAGATATCAATTTATCCATATTGTGCATCTTTCTATAGGCACAAGCGCCACTTCGGCAGCTAAGAATCGCCGCTCACAATGCGGACAGTTGTAGACCGGTGTTCAGCGCATGCGCACAGCCTCGCGTGCTTCTGAACGTCCTGAACGCTACTGCAATGCACCCAGCTCGCTTGCTAGCCTAGGCGCTATCGCAAGCTGCTGCTCGGTGCACGGGCAACATCTTGTTCTTTGTTGTTAACACTTCTCACGACTGTACCTCGATTATACAGGGTAGTTGCTCATACGCAGTACTTCTCATTAGTTTGTATTCCTGTAATAAATTGGGATTGCGCTTTATATCAGCAATTTTTCGGAAATGCAAGCGCCTACAACTATTACTAACACCGAACCTTTGTTAGGCAGCTTGAGGAAACATAACCTACTAATAAAAAAAGAAGGATGTTTTGCTTTAAATAAAAATCATAGAATAGGCGACTTGCAAGTAGTAATTGTTGGAGCGCGTTTCATAGTTCCCTCCTTGACCCACCTGGCTGTTTCATTCTTTTTTTAAGGCACATGCCTGTTCGAGGGAACGAAGGTACCAAGGCATCATCCAGTTAAGCTTCAAGATCCCTGCGTGAAGTATATATGTAAACCGAAGAAGAAAGAACTCTACATTTTGGGGTTTGTCGTTTGTTTATTACAATCCTACTGTCTGCATTTTATTGGAGCTGATTGAAAATTTACGCAAAAAGTGTTGACTCTCCAAGCAAAATGGTGCTCAAAGTGAAACGATAAGCAAAATATGCTCATACGATTTTCGCGTTTACAATGCTTGTGTTGTAATGCTGTGTTACCCTGAAACTTTGAGATATCAAATTATTTCCAACTGCTGAAAAATGCAAGCGTTTTCTCTTCCTATAAAAGCCACAATTCTAGGTACCATAAGTTTTTTGTTCTAATTAGGGGTACGCATACACCTCCCTGGGGTAAGTCGTGTTGAGAAGTAGAATCATCCAGAAATGTGGCTGTTTCAAATGTTTTAACAAATCTGCCGTGCTTTAAAAAACAAAAGCACCGGTACTACTACTATAATAGTACTTTTTGTTTGTTAGTGTGGCGACTTTCCTTCAGAGCTAGTAAGTTTTGTATGGCTTCCCTCATCTGCATGTGCGCATGCACATGCATTCATTATACAGAGCGCCCAGCTACCATGCACCAATATTTTTAAAAATAGCAATGACGTTACTCCATGAAAGCCTTGTGCATTGTATTTCCAGTGCAATGAAGTATTGGCCTGCAATTTTTTCGTTAATGACATCTAATAAGTAATTCTACTTAACTGTCAAACTCCGGAAATACTGTCCTAATCATTAAAGTGTCAGTGAGGCACTCGTAGGTACCCACGAGAGGTATTAACTGTGGTATTTGTAGTGACGAACTAATTGCACACTCATTTATTTTGCTGATAAAGAAAGCCCGTGAAATATTAAAAAAATTGGATCCGTACCTTTCACCCCTTTTCTCCGGTGTGTTCAAATGTAGAAGCTTCATGCACGATGACAAGACAACATCCCCCTCGCGAGGGGCACAATCAAATGCAGAGCATTTCCGCGGGGGGCGTGCCTGCAAGTCTTATGGATTACGTATTGGTTGTTTGTTGTTTGTAATTGTTTGTCTTCCAGCGTAGACATTGTCGATGAAGTCGATGGTGAAACGTGAAACGTGCCGTGAACCCCCTGCCGCGGCTATTACGCAACGTGGAGAGGCTACGACGCAACGTGGCGCAGCTATGACGCAACACAATCCAACACAATCCACTTTAATCCAATCCAATCCAAATCCAATCCAATCTAATCCAAGCCAAGCCAAGCCAAGCCAATCCAATCCCATCGAATCCAATCCAATGCCCTTCGCGAGGAGAGTGTTATATAGCGCCGAAATCGCGCCACCACATGAACGCGAACCGAACGCGGAGCGAGAGTGGGTGTTGCGAGCGGAAGAGAAGGCGAGGAGGACGCGGGGGAGAGGGCGCACCTGTGGCCGACGGTTGAATGAGTCCAAGGATATAAGGCGCGTGCGTAACCTTCCATTCTGTGTCGGCTCCGTGAGCAGTCGGTAAAGTGCCGTGTACCTTGCGTTCCGCCCGCAGAGTCGTGGGATCGAAACCTGGCGCCGGAAGGTATTATTTCTTTATATAGTGTAGGGTGCGGGCTACGTAGTGATGCGGACTACGGACGCCAACGCGGGTGACATCGTGAGTTACTAAAATGCTCTGCATTTAAAATACCATGTGACTGCCCTCCCACTTGCTTCGTAACTTCCCCGTCACTTCCAAATGTCCTGTGGCATGACCTCCGGGGCGCACATGCCCCGTCCCGGGGCTTACTTGAGAGAAACTTGGTCCCTGCTGGGAGCTATTGGGAGTGTGTGAGCCGTACAGCTTGATACGGCTTACAATATAAACAGTGGCGGGAACGTTTACGTCCCACATTGGCAACTTCAGCCTGCGTAAAATGACGTGATGTTACGCAGCAGCGTTCAAATGGTGACTGCCGTCCAAGTAAAATAGGCCATAAAATTGGCGCAACTTGCACTAGAGGTCCAAGCCTGGAGAAACAGCAGAGCTGATGGCCCCTCTCCCTCCATCAGTGATCCGGCTGTTGAACCTGACATGAATCTCCGAACATGCGCTGATAGTTCTGCATGGCTGGCAGGCACGGATCGTTTTGTCCGCAGGCGTTCACACCTCTTCCAAAGTGGACCGGGTTAGCACTTGCTAGAACCGGCGGCAACCAGCTTCGCAAACTCGGCGTATATAGTGCGAGACTTTCTCTGCTTCCCACTAGAGGCGCCAACGAACGTTAATTGGCCAAGTGAACGGCACTCGAGAGATCATGTCACGAACGCTGGGCAGAGTGTTCCAGAAGGTCGAGTTGGACGTCGCCTGGCGTTCCTCACGAGGCGCACGGTAAAGTGCGCTCGGTATTTTAAAGACAATAGTGTTCATTCGGCTACTTAAACCCAGAAATTTTTCGTTTATCTGTATGCCTGTATGGCTGTCTGTGACCACCTTCAGCCACCCGCCAAATTAAAACAAAATCTGCGCAATAGTTTTATATACTCACAGACAAATCTAAACGTCTATGTCCGGTGTCAATGTTCATACTTGGAACATTATGGAAGGAGTACAAGACATTACGTAAATATAAGACAGAAAATTATAACATAAGTGATATTTACAGCGATTTTTCTAAAAAATTGATAGATGCTTCATTTTTGCGAAATTAAATACTACATCCACGGCAGAAAAAACATTCACTCTGTCACCTGCTGCCAACCGCGCCGCTATACCATCTGGCGGCAGTTTAAGAAATTAAGCAGCAACAGTTACAAAAGGTTCCAAAAGATACGTTCCACGTTCAGCTTGGACCACACGTGGAGTAGGGCAACGTGGTTCTATAATTGTTGAAGTAGCGCGCCTCGATTTACGCGCATCTCTGTCGTGCGGCAGCGCTCGCATCGCGGCACCCGGGCTGGAGCAGTGGAACGCGGTAAACTTAAATTCACTTGAGCAAACCTTTCGCGCGTTTACCTTGGGAAGAGCGTGATGGAAGACGAACAGCATGAGCGGTGAGCGAGAAAGCGAAGGGATGCATTTATTTCGCAAATATTGACAAAGACCATCGCCTTTTGTCGAAATTTGCAACGAAATGAGCATATACGCGCCAATGTTTTTTTTCGTATTTTTCTGCGAGCTCCTTCCTAGGTGCACGCCTATGTGCGCTCAATATTTCAATTGGTATGTTTTATCTGGTAGCGCTCGATGACGGCACGGAAAGCTTAAACAGTTCTGCTGTTAAAATGTCGCCGGCATTCGATGCCGTGCAATCCCCGAGAATATACCGCAAGCCCATTTTCGCATGACGCGCGCTTTCAAACTGTTAAAGCGCAAAATATATAAGTTCTTACTGCTTCGAACACAGTGAGAAGGACCATAAAATAACGTCCGTGATATATTTAAAGTCAAGCTTTCTACCTCAACCAGCCAACGGTTCTTTCGTTGCGTGCGGGACAAGAAACTCCCAACGCGGCGGATGAGAGAAGGGCGGTTTTCACTCACGGAGCACAGTTTAGATGGCGGGGCGAATTTGCCCTGCATTACCCGCGCGCTGATGCCGGCGGGCGCATCGACGCGACCCGGCTCTGTCGTCTGCTTTAACGAAGGTTATTTGGGCCTGTTTAGGCGCAGTTCGCGTCCATTGCGTGCTTTCTTCATGCGGCTTGATTTTATTCCTCGACAACACCTCCTGGGTAGCCCGCACACGATGGATTTGAGTGGTCGTACGGCAAATATGCTTTAAAGATTGGTTTGCAGGCTACAAAAACAAAATTAAGACACCACATATACACACCTGGCCGCTAAACAAACCCTACGTTTTGCACACTGCTGCCCACGAATGGGACCCGTTTTCTAAATTGGGGTATACCAATGCACTTGTGTTTTAAAAGGTATTAAAAAGGCAAAAAGGAGCACCTTGTTCAAATAAATAGCGATTATAAGAGTTCCCTCAGCTTTCTCGCAATTCTAAAACTTACTAAACTCACTAAAGCAAATCGGTTCAATGGGAAGCACTAAGCTTACATGCCGAATTGTTTCGGCGTCCGCGCTTGTGTCCCGCGGTGATGTAGCCCCGAGCTAGCACGTTAGGTTCCGCTAGGTTCCGCTGCCTCACCCTTCGAATGACGCTCCTCGCCGTTTTCTTTCTGCCGACGCACGTCCGGGCTACAGCGGCGCAGGGATAGCCGGGCCCTGGCCGACGCTTCTGCGTTCGCGACGCCGCTCCGCGAATTCAAGGTAACAGCTGGCAGAATCTCTGTTTTCACTCTTCATAGAGCCACGTGTGTGAATTTATGGGCCATCGCATGGCCAATTGTTTGTGGGTGTCGTTTATAAATTTGCTTTCCAACAACCTTCACAGCATGAATTGGAGCCACTCTTACTTTTTTCATGCACACAACTGTACTAACATCACAGCTTGGGTACTTCTCTGCAAGTGACTGAAATATTTCACGGTGTAGAACAACCTCTCACACAAAGGAACCGATTACTGTCAACTATTAGCATCCTATGTCACCACATATAATAGTTTTGTTCATCGTCTTCATGGTAGTTTGAGCCTGAAGACCCAACAGTTGCTTTTGAGGTTGCCTTTCAACTACCTAGTTTCGTAACTTGGGCATGAAAGTGATGAGCGTTTATTTCTTTTTTTCAGGTGCGGTAAAGCGTACGCAGGAGGAGGCTGTTGGATAGAAAGAAAGCGTAAGCCTTGGCCACGCTGTTGTCCGAATATTCGATGCGGACAAGCGCCCATTGGGGAAAAACATAGCAGCCTGAGGAACATACGTACAACTACCCCTGCAGCTACAACTACGCCTAAGTGCCGGAAATCATAAACATTTTATGTTTTAAATATTCAGCAAGCAGAGGGTACTTCCCGGCAATGCGACCTTGAAGTGTATAGCATACCCAGAAAAAATTCCCTGGTGTTGATGTTCACCTGATTTTGGGCCTTCTCAGTGACAAAATAAATTCGGCCGGTGTAAGCCGTGTTCAGTTTTCTAGCAGGCTTCACAACACAGAAGGCACAGATCACAATATTTTAGTCCACAAAAATTAGGTAAAGTTGGCATTGTGTTCTGGTGAATAATAAATGGCCGTGTTCGTATTAAAGGCGTCATAAAATGTCTTCCGCGAATCCTCTGCTTTGGGGAGCTTCTCAAATGTTGACATTTGTCGCAGCAACTGCATAGCAATTCATTTCATGGGGTCTGAAATTTGGTGAACAGTTGAGCTACGGTTTTAGTAAAGCTTTGAATGACGTCACAAAAAAAAAACAGTCATAGCTTTCTTCTGTAGGCAAAACATGTCGGCGCATTACGGGGCTGACAAAAACGTTGTTTTTATTATAGTTCGTTTGAGTGTATGCATTGCTTTTGTTGCCTTTTTTTCACGCTTTTGTTGCCTTTTTGTCCTCGTGCTACGCCTCCATTTGCCATGTTTTGATACTTTTTGAGCTTGGCTTATGTGTATTGGAGTGTGCTATTACTTGCTATAAGTTATCATTCTGGTTGGTATGCTAATGAGCTGTGTATAGGAAATCAATCGTTTTGTGTACATGTAAATTGCCCAAGTGCATAGGTGTTTGATACTCACTGTTTGTTACCTTCGCTGCCGATGTAGCCCGAGGAAAGAGGTCATCGTCAAGCGCCTTTACTACGGATTTTTTTCTCTTCAGGCGTTTAATGCTAGTGGTTTGAAATAAAAACTTTAAAACTTGAAACTTTAAAATTTTTAAAATGCAGCTGCAACATTGCCCCACCTCTCAAAATGGCATGCCACTAATGTCTTCCGCGTGAAGTGCGGCGCCTCCAATACACAATCTTTTGTGCAGAGGAAGATGAGCCATGACTAACGTAAAAGGCCTTATCGTAACTCTTTCACGCTGTTTTTTGTCCCCAACCTGAATTGCCGTTACGTTACCCATGATTAACGTATATCAAACGGATTGAATCGTTGCACGTCCATTTCCCTACATCGCCTGACGAAAATACGGCGGACTTTTAGACATGGGTAGAAAAAATACTCTTCTCGCAAAGTACCATTTCAGTGGATGAACCCACTTAGCGGTGCAATTCACAGCAGCAGAAACGTCAAATGAACCTGACTTTAGGTTGCAAGACCAAAAACAACAGCCATAAGCAGCTGCGCTCCGCGTCGCCAATCAAGACGAGTTCAATCAATTGCTTTCCGGTACTTAGCCACGCTGTTCGTGTTTAGAGGAAGAGGAGAAGTGCGATTGCAGTTGGGGTAATGAGGGGGAAAAGAAAAAGGGGTTGTTGGAAGGTGAATTGGAGATAAAGATGAAAAAATAGAAAAGAGAGGAAATGATTCAGGGAAGAAAAGGAGGGGAAAAGTGAGATGGCGAAGGAGGATGAAAAAGAGAGAGAGGAGGATGAGCAAAGTGCTGGGAAGGAAGGAGGAAGCATGGGAGGGAGCCGCTTCTGAGGGATGAGAAATGTCTGTAACGGAAAGTGGTGGGGAAGAAACATTTCGGTAGAGGAAGTGGAAAGGGATGAGCGTGATTGAATCGCCCACCCATTCATTGAGCGTTGAAACCTGTGTCGTTGCAAAACCCATGTCCTTGCAAAACCGATGCAAATACCGAACCGAGCGGAAGCAACTACCGAAGCAACCTAAGCAGGCCGAAGCAAATAACAAGCGCCTTCAGGTTCTGCATTACGAATTTTTCGTTTTGGTATTGATAAAATTTCAGAACAAGCTTCGGACACTGTGTGAAAACGCATGGTTGTGCCTCAATTCTTCTCGTTTGCCGTGAACTTACAACAGGACTTTGCATGCTAAAAAAATCTATTAACAATAGCCCCTGGCCTACGATAAAATAGAAAGCTTGGGCTTAGCTCTATAAATACACCTTGACATCTCCAACAAAAAATAAGGCTTTTCTCGGTGAGAAATCTGTCGAACTACAAGCTTCACGCAAGTAGTTCGAAAACAGAACGTGGAGTCTTTCTTGAGCTTTTACACTCCGATTGCTTAAAATCGTATTTTCGCAATGAATAGTGCTTACGAATCTTTCAAATATATCCTCCCATTAAGGTTCATAAAAACAAATTAAAAAGAACTATATGAATTAATGTTAATATTTAAAGAAAGAGAAACTCCTGTGTAGTGGGAGCTCTATATTTTTTATTTGTGTCAAACTGGAAATACGGGGGCACATAATCGGTTTTCACAAAGGCACGTCATGTGCCTCAAAAGAAAAAAAAACTCTTTCCGTGGTTGGAATCGAGCCTGGGGTCCTCGCGTTATGAAGCGAACGTATATTTGTTGCCGCCGTCGCGACTTTATTTTCCTTTATTGCCGGAGAGAATATGATCAAACATAACGGCAGTACTCGTACACTACATAATCAAGCAGACAAAAAAAAAGACACTTAAAGAAAGGCAAGCACAAATACATCAAAGTTCAGGCGAAAACACACAAACATTCAAAAGATGGAACCAGTAAGGTGGTTGGTTGAAAGAATTGTATACGCTATGTACAAGCGCCGCAGTTTCTCAGCAATAGGACCTTCTTAATCTAAATGGCTCGGCATGCTTCTACTCGAACCGCGAAAGCTTGAGCTCAAAATTGTGGATACAAAAATATCTTGCTCACGAAGGCAAATTGTGTCTGAGGCAGAAATATCGGGTGCGGAAAGAAAGCGACTGCGATAGGATTCCGTTAAGGCAATTATCGCTCTGAAACCGTAGTGATCGTGTGCTTTCCCGAAACCAGTGGAGGAATGCACACTGCGTTCAGAACTTCTCAATGTCTGCGATAGGGAGCACGATAATCGGAAGAAACTTAAACATGTACTTCGCATTATTAGGATACCACAACTTGCAGTACTTTTCGACAAGTTCATAGATGCATTTGACCTGTTTTTGTTAACTGAAACATGCAACGTCGAAGATGCCAATGATCTGCGTCATTCGGCTATAATATTTTGTTTTCCATATAACTGCTGGTAACAGAGGGGGTTTGTGCTTCATGGTTAGAAAAGGCGTCATATCTGACGTAATATCAAAATTCTCTGGCGTAAGCACAAAATATAAAATGTCGTCTTTGCGCACACACAAAAAAACATAATAGCCATTGTATGCCGCCCACCAAACCAAAATGGTCGAAATGTTTTTTTCTTTCTTTTGTGGAGACTATTCTAACCTTCGGAGGGAAACATAAATACGTTATTTCGAGGGGCGAATTCAACATCAACAAAATATTACACACCAGTATGAAGAGAGAAGTGTAACAGTTATCTCTGACACCATTGCTGTAGTATCCGCATCAGCGAGATTGTATGAGCGCGCCGCCAGTAAGTTTTCATAAAATGAGGCCATTTTGACGAATTAAGACAAAAAAAGCACATTTTATGGAAGAGCATTATTGCAACAAAAGAATGCAGAGACTGCTAAGAATTGAATTTGGCGATTTTTCTAAAACTATTTAGTGACTTAATTCAATGCAAGCTAATTCAGGCATGTAAGAAAATCCGCAAACCTTCGATTAGTCCTGAATTACTCGGTAAGATCAAAGTAAACAATAGCTTGTACAAGAAATTCGAAAGGAAAACACAATCCTGAGTTCCTGAACGTCTTCAAATTTTTTTAAACAAATAACCAAGGCAATATGATTGAAACGTTCACTATTTCTGTGAACTGTGTTCGATATGGGCCTCAAAAAGACATTTAACGTGGAAAATGATGAATACAACCGTCGTCTGTTCTGCTCACACATACGCAACTCATAAAGCCGCCTGAACAATGAGAACTTTAAAGAACAGCTTATCTAATGTTTTAGCAATCATTTTGGCAATATAGCGACGGGCGATTGCATTAGCAACGCGCTCCGCTATGTCGAGCACATAAGGAGTTATCCTTTCTTGAAATCCGGTATCTACAGTTTTCATAAGGATAACCAACCGCGCAAATTACGATCAAACCCATGAAATACGCTTCAAAGTTAGAAATACCATTTTTATTGCGTGGATTTATTTATTTATTTATTTATTTATTTATTTATTTATTTATTATTTATTTATTTATTTATTTATTTATTTATTTATTTATTTATTGTTATTCATTTCGTGTTGAGGAGCCTAATTCGGTTAAAACGGGAGGGCAGGGTGTAACTCAAAGAACCTTAACACATACAAAACAATTAAGCAATGTACAGCATAGCTGCATCGGAAGGCCGGTATTTGGTTAATTGGTTCCATTCTGAAATGGTGCGCGGGAAAAGCGAAGGCGTTTGCTTGGGGATGTCTTGTGGGTCCTGTCATTAGGGGGCAAGAAATGGGGTTGGATGAAGAGCAAGTCTCGATTACACAAAATAGAATATCAAGGCGGGACTTCTTTGTCCGTTTCTCAAGAAAAGAAATATATTAGCTAGCATTAGATCTGAACGGAAGTCTGCGCATAGAAACTTAGAACAGATAAACTGAAAGGTCTTGCGTTGAAACCGCTCACGTTTTTTTTTTAATGTTTCGTTTGGTATGCGGTTCCCACACGATACTTGCATATTCCAACTTCGGCATAATGAAGGAAAAGTAGCTAAGAAGCTTAATGCCTGGTCCAACGACGCGGGTTCAATTCCCGGCAGCGGCGGTTGCTTTTCTAATGGAGGCTAAAAGTGAAAACGCCCGTGTGTTCGAGATTTCTGCACGCGTTAAAGATCATTAGGACATCAAAATTAATCTGGAGCCCTACACCACTGCGCGAGTCATCGTCTGGGAAGCGTCAGCGCGTTAAACCGCGTAATCAATCAATCTTAATGCCTGGTCCGGAATTTCGTAGTTTGTATGCAATGAGTCATACATTCTGGAAGGCAGAGAAGCAAATATTATCTTTTGCAATTGCCATGAGAAGTTGCTTGTAAGTGCAACGCCGAAATATTTGTAGCATTGAACTTTTTTAAAGGAATTCATCCTGCAACACTTTTTCAAGTTATTCCGACATCGTAAGTGCTTTTAGAACGCAGTCCAACATCACAAACAGTACTTAGATTAGGGAGTCACCAAGGCTCTCAGCCGCAAATGACTGTTCTATGTCCATCAGATAACTGAGAAACTTGCTCGCAAGATTTTGTTCTTTCGTTAGCTGCGTTTAGATGAATGCGAAAGAAGGCGACAGCAGCGCGTCACATTTCCTATATAGCGCATCACAAGTAATGCGATAAGTTCGCGTTTACATGTACTTCGAAAGCCGACTTGCACGGCTAAATCCACCCCTGTCTGGCACATTAATGCGTAGCGCTCTCGCTCTCCTGGGGCATTAGAGCCGTTTACATGGATGCGAAGCGCTAGAAAGTTGATGCGATGTGATGCGATGCGCCATTTGCCGCATTCATGTAAACGCGGCTTCTTCGACCGCCATAATTACGCCATTACCTCGGTGTAGGTGCTATTGGCCGGCTTTCCGCCAGTCATACCAATGAACGCATTCGATAGCCACTGTAAAAAGAAAGTCACAAAACCAAAGCAGAAACGGAAGGCGCATCTGCTGCGACGAGCAAATCACGCAGTATCGCTACGTGTCGGCGATAACTATAGCGTTCAAAGTGCTTCCAGACGCGAAGGAAACAGTGAAAGCGTTCATATCGGAGGCGCTCCAGAGTACCTTTAGTGATACGATCCTATTTTAGACTCTTATTCAGTGGGTTCTTTTATTTCGTGTCAAACAACGTTATAGTCTTTTTGCAAGTTCAATTCAATTACACAATTTAAACGACACTAGTGTATTTTATCAATACTTTTGTTGTGCTCATTCGTACATGGGACTTCACGAAACAGTACCCAGTCGTCTGCAAACAGTTGAATTTCAATTTCAGATAGTAGATTTTTAATATGCAACAAAACAGCGATCGACGCAAAACACTACTCTAGAGCACTTTGAGACGTGACAACGAAGGAACCGAGGTTGTTCGCGGTTAATTTTTTGTCCAAACAGTTTGGCCATCAGCTGGAGAATACTCCTAGTAATTTCACGGCCCCAAAATTTCCACCTTTTGTTTGAATATAGCCTTAGTATTTTCAGCGGTTCAAAATTTCCGCTGTTAACTAGGCTATGACCTTACTACTTTCACTGCCACAAAATGTCCGCCTCTAGCTCGGTGTCACAAATGTCTGGCCAGGCCCTGGGTTTATTTCTACGGGCTTCCGCCATTGCGACTTACCCACCGGAACGGCAATATTTGGTCGCTCTTTTCTCGCCACTGATACCTGAGTCAACCCGCATTTTTTTAGTATCTTTGCTTTTCTTCCTTTATCGTTGCTCAGAAGGCGGTATTAGGAAGCAGAAGCCAGTGTCCAGCGAGCATTGCCAGCTTGTTTCCGGGGAGGGGACGTCAGCAAGCCCGGGAGGTATACGGCCAATTAGGGCTCGCGTTACTGCGACACGTGTTCTTTTCAGCCGGCTCGTAAGTGACTTCTGGACACGCGCACGCAAAAATCGGGGCAATCTTCGAATTCAGCGCGAGGTGCACCACACTAAAAGGTGACACATCTTTTGCAAAAGTCGGATGGTAGGCTCCCGGCGGCACCACAAACAATGACTCCGAGATCTTATCGATCGTCGTCGCGACCAACACGACCATCCAGACTCCTCAACCCGGCTCCCTAAAGCGTAAGCGAGCTGCCCGTATTTCGCTGAAGTCCAGCTGCCTTTTTGGCGAGCCAAAAATCGCGGAACAGCACTGCTTGTGCGCAGCTGGGCTGTTATAAAAGTGCAAGCACCTTGCTGCGGCTCTGATCCACTGAACAGGTAAGTCGTAGAGCTTCAGCTACCACTGTTCGGACTGTGATGGAGCTTCGCGTATCCTTAAGCACAATGATCTGTGAGAGAGCAAACTGAAGAAAAAGATGAATGGGAAGGTACAGGGCTATAAGTATACTTTCCGTTTTTGTTTTGTTTATTGCTTTTACGCTCGTATCCATAGCGGGAGATGTGCGTAGAAGCAGAACACCTGCATTTGCCTACTCCATAAAAACATGCGCGACGCCTGTTTTCTGAAATCAGGACAAATAGTATTCAGATTGGCCCCTGTATTGTTGGATTTTGAACTGCATCAGTTATGTAGTGAGCGTGGTCGCCCTCGTGGAGGCTGTATTTCGGTATTTAGGGTAGTGGTGATACGCGGAGACACCGTTTATTGAAGGTATGGTTGTTCGGTATCGACAGGAAGGAATGTCGGTGCTCTATCACCAGCGGCAAAGTGGACAACAATCGGCGTAGAACTTAAAGAGGCTTCAATATCAAATAGCATTAATAATGACTTCAGTAAGTTTGGTACGCGGTGTGTCACTATGTGTAGTTTCAGAATGCTGCCCCGATATTTTTTGAAGCATACATTTCTACCTCTACCAGCCAAAGGTTCTTCCTTGGCGCGCGGCACAAGGAACTCCCAGCGCGGCTGAGGAGGCAGAGGGCGCTTTTCACACACGGAGCACAGTGTATATGGTGCGGCGATAGGGCCCTATTACCCAACGTTCCATGTGCTCACCGCGGTGGGCGAGTCGGCGGGACCCTTCCGTCGGCTTTGTCGTTTGCTTTAGCGACAGTGTTGGGCCTATTTTGGCGAAGCTTTCCGTCCATTGCGTGCTTACATTGCACTGCTTGATTAACTTGTCCGACAGCATCTCCAGGGTAACCCGCACCAGACGGAATTAAGGGGTCTTACGACAAAGATGCCTTAAGAATTGGTTTGCAGGGCTGGAAAACAAAATGTAGAGACCACAAACAAACATATGGCTGCTAGAGAAACGCCACCTTTTGCGCACTGCTTGTCGCGAATGGGACTGCGTTTTCTAAATTGGTGAAAATCAACTGGGTTGTGTTTTAACAGTTATTACAAAAGGCGAAAGTAGCAACTGATTCTGATAAATAGCGATTACAAAAGTTCCCTCAGCTTTCTCACAATTCTCAAACTTCTCTTCTCAAATTGGAATCACTATAGCCGGTATTCAATGGCATGAAATGCATGCTGGCAACCATGTTAGTGCGCCACCATACGTGGCCAAGCGTCTGTTGTCAAGGCGACGTTATGCGCACAGTCCCCAGATCAGGCACCCCTCTTGTCTTCCTTGCCTTCACGGCGGCCAGGCAGGCCTCGGGCTGCGACGTGACCTTGTGTTTCCGTGAAATGCGTGTTCGAGTGATTCGATAGTGAGTTGTGTTCGATTCCCGGCCGCGGCGGCCGCTTTTCTGATGGAGGCGAAAAGAAAAACCGCCCGTGTACGAGATTTCGGCGCACGTTAAAGATTCCCATGTGGTCAGAATTAATCCGGAGCCTTCCACTGCGGCACGCCTCATCGCCTGCGTTGCGTGGGTGCGTTAAACCTTACAATCAATCAATCGATAGCCAGTTGTACCGCGATAGCGTTGGTTACAAGAAAAGTCATGATTCCGCTCATGAGTGTGACAACCTCGTCTGCAAATCAACCCCAGCCTCCACGCACACCTACAGCGAGTGCGACTCGGTCGTGGCACAACGGTTTGAACGTGAGCGCAGTTGCCCGTTTGACAGAACTGCATCATTTCCAAACTGTTGCCCACTGAAAGCAAAGTAACACCTCACCGCCAAGTGCTGTTGAGTGCAGCACAGTATGATCTACCTATCGCCAGACCCGTATGACGTATACCCCGCAGAACAGCTCATTGCCAACCGCCGCGCTCTAACGTCAGACGTGAGTTGTTTTGCTGAGTGTGAAACATTTTGCGCACGAGAAAGGCAGCGCTAAATCTTGTACGCGTGAACCATTTCTCCAAAGAAATTATTCGGTTTTTGTACTCCACCACGTATTAGAGGGCACTTACCAGGCACAAAGTCGTAGATGCGGTGTGGACTTGCGTCGACATCCGCGGCGGCAGCCAACTGCAGCGTCGGCCTTGTGCTGCTTATACGCGCCGTTCGCAGCCGCGGTCTCATCCTCCGCGGATTCGAAGTGCTCGAGAGTAGGTAAAGCGCCCACACCTAATGTCAGTGCGAATAATATTATATCTGTTGACGCCACTACCGATAATCGAGCTGAAGCGCAGTAGACTGGTGTTTTTTTTCTTCTTCGAGATGTGGGCGTAAAGCGCATGCGCTGGCACGGTGGCCACCTACATGGCGGTATTCAGTGTTGCCAGGCGGAAAAATCGCCCGCTAAACGTTTCATTGAATACCACCTATAGGCTCGCATGCCGAATTGTTTCGATGTCGGCGCTTGTGTCGCACGGTGGTGTAGCCCTAAGCTAGCACATCGGGATGGCTAGGTTCGGCTGTCTCATCCTTCGAAACACGCTCCTCTCCACTTTCTTTCTCCCTACTCACTGCCGGGAAACAACGTTGGCATCCGCCGCTCTAGTGCGGCCGTGGCCGGCGCTGCTGCAGCTTCAGGACTCTGCCCCGCGAATTCCAGGTAACGGCTGGCCCGATCTCTGGTTTCACTCTTTGTGGAACCAGATGTTTGAATTCAAGTGACGTCACATGGGCAATTGTTGTGGGTGTCGTTTAAAGCTTTTCTGTCGAATCACCTTCACAGCATAGATTGGAAACATTTTTTTTAATCGGCGAGACGTTCCGCGTGTGACGTTTCGGGGCGGAACAAGACCATGCTCGTTAAGCCAGCATGAGATGAGGGAAACCGCGCACTTTCGGTTGCCGCTACGCGGTTCATAAAGTTCCATTGTAGTCATATTGTATGAAATTTATCGCATAGCTTTTACTGCAAACAAGTATATGTGTCACCCCTCCACCCCCCCCCCCCCTTAAGTTTTTATTCCAGGGACGCAGATTTACTCGGCGCCGCTCGGGGCTCCTCCTCGCCACCGCCGACCCCTCTTTTACAATGGTTATCACAATGATTAGTCCCCTCGTCACCAATGATGCTTCCTTCACAAGTTGCGCAGTCGGCTCACAGCGGCCGTAGCGCCGCAATCAGATGATTCCTGAGAATCACCACCAGCGCGAATGGGTGTACAGCCGCCAACACTACCGCCGCGCAAAATGTAGCTGCGGCGCTTGCTGCTTCCAATTCCACCTCGCCCACTAGCTGCCCGCTCCTGCCGGTTGAAACCGGCTTTCCCAGCTGGAAGGCCACCTTGAGGACATTATTCTTCCTTAGCTTGATAGCCATTCCGAGCAACATTGTCGTGTCGGCGACCCTCGTTGACAGGCTGGTCATAGTTCTTCTGGCGAAGAATAATAGTAAATCTTAGTCTCGTGGTATGTAAAGTCTTTCACTCACAATTGGCCAGTGTATTTCACACCTAATTTGGAGCCTACCCCCGTGGCCGGTTTGGGCCTGCACGGTTCGGTGGTGAGGGGAGGGGCATGCACACACAGCAAGGCTTAGCGCCGCTACCGATGACATAACCGTTGCGGTGTGGGGTCTGTTTTTTTTTGTCGGTTAACTATTGCGGTTAACTATTACTTTGATAAACAGCTGGTCAACAGAGAGCATGCTCATGGTGTTGTAATTTTTGAAGTCATTGGTATTTTTCTTATGAATAAGATTTATTTCTGGGTTATTTCAGCCCATTGGCACTTCTGGGTCCTTATGCTTTTTGAAAGTACTGCAGCAAGCGTTTTCAATGGAATATCCCCTCCCTCCTTTCCACGATTATGTTGTCGCCACCTGCAGCTTTTCTTCTTTTAATGCCTTTGAGGGCCTCTTCTTGCTAGTGGCACTTCGTAAGATAAAAGCTTGCTCCTTGGCGGTGACGCCAGTCGAAAGTGTGAAGATGAGGCAGTCAGGGCGATTACGCCATAGGTGCGCGTGGCGCCCTCCTCCTTACCCTTCACCAGACGCTCCTCTCCGTTCTCTCTTTGTCTTAGCTTCTTCGTTTGCTCACTCTGTCACGCAGACCCGAGCGGACGCCGCCACCGCGAAACCCATTCTCCGGCCTCCAATGGGCTTCGCCCTAAAACAAGCGGGGGATACGGAAGGCTTTGGGGTATAAAGGGCTCCAATAAATACGAAAGAAGCACAATTTATACAAACGCAAAATGTTGATCACCACGGGAACAATGCGCTTCCTTGGG
This sequence comes from Haemaphysalis longicornis, assembly GCA_013339765.2. Taxonomy (NCBI): domain Eukaryota; kingdom Metazoa; phylum Arthropoda; class Arachnida; order Ixodida; family Ixodidae; genus Haemaphysalis; species Haemaphysalis longicornis. The sequence continues at coordinate 103,538,317 of CM023458.1, read as the reverse complement.
TGGTCAACATGTTTAAGCTATACGCGTTCATAGCGCGGAATTGCACCGTCAACGCGCGCTACCAAGTCATAACCAACTGCAGCCAGAGCGACTGAGCGGCAATCGTTGTAGAGAAACTTACCTCGGAGAAGAATTCAGAAGCGCCTGCAATGTTGCGCACAGATTGTTGTTTTGGTCCGACTTCAGAAAAGCACAGTCAGATGACACTGGAATTACGGGAAGCATTTTCGACGACTCAGGATAAAGTAGAAACAACATAGCAACCAGAACGCTAAAGACATTGGTTGAACATGCGTAAATATTTTATTTGCCCAATTTACGGATGTTTCTCTCAATTTAAATCACGCGTAGTTCCTTTAGAAATTTGGTGAGGCGTTGAGGTTGAAAAATCACCGTTTGTGCCTTCTCAACTTGGTGCATTCAAGCTCTGTACCCGCATTTCGCAGTTTTCCTGATTCGTCTGCGGTGTTTCTCCATCTCGCACAAAACACTCCAGAGCATGACGGCAAACACCACGCTATTACCACGAAATGCCTCGCTTCATTTGCATAAATTTTTAAGGAGATCTTGAGTACTTTCTTATTTTATTGACAACTTTTTGAAAATACGAGTAAATTACAAAATACAACGTGATGGGTCGTTCGTTCGTGCACAGTTCTCAGCAACTTTCTTTGTTTATAGAATACTTACATTATTTTTTCAAGTACACATTACTAGGGCGCAGAGAATAATAATTCATAGAAGTCCAGAACATCCAAGACCACGGAACGTGCCTGCGGCGGTTGTGAGTTGATGCGCGAGCTATATGTCATCTCCCAAGAATTGAATTATGTCCACGCAAAGCAAGAGCACTTGTTTTGCTCTGCATTAGCTTTGTTAAACTAATTATTTTGTATGGTTAGATGGCCAGATGCCTCTCAGGCCTGGCCTCCCTGAACGAAGCTCCTTAAACAAGCACATTGCTAAGTGAAAAGCGCTACCTTAGCAATGTTTGTTCCAGGGCATTACGACAACTGAAAATTAGATAAAATCCGGCATTGTTTTGCTTTAAGGTCAACTGCACACAAACTGCGACATATTTTTAGCGTGCAGTACGCACAACCAAACCAACTGTGACATGACTGATAGCGCCGTCCAATGCAGTGTTAATCAGTCACAAACGTTTAGAATAACACCGTTGCAGACGACCTTGCAGCTGCCGGCGAATCGCGCAAACATCCATGAAGTGGAAGTGTCATGCAGGCCGTCCGGGTGCTTGGTTTTTTGTGAAGCCAGGATAACGGGATCAGTGCGCTTTTTGAGGGCTGTCTCGCGTGCAAAGCCGTTGCGGGCAGGTTTGTTCCGGCAGGACGTCTTGTTCGACCACTCGCTGGCGGGCGGAAACGTCCCTCCAGCGTGGCAGCAAATGACCGCGCTCTTCTCAATTTCTATTTCAAAATCGCCGATTTTCGTTGGTCGTTTGCGCCGTGCAAGCGCGTATTTCAGCGGTAATGTGTTGTATCTTTCTGTGTTTTGAGGCGGACCGTACGAAAACACGCCTTTCAAGTGATAAAATTTTTTAGTTCAGTTGACATTTAAGAACGCATGTTAGAGTGACGAGATGCAAATAAAAATTTTACAAATCCCCGGCTGATTACCGACAGCTGTCCTTTATGTATCAGAACTTTGTTATTCAACGAGCTTGCTGGTTGCCAATTTCACCGATTTCTCGAACGTTAGTAAAAAATTTAGTCAGAATGCGAGCTTTAACTCTCCTGCGCTTGCGCTTGGTTCTGTATTGTTACTCAACCTTATTCTTCTCATAGTTCCCCTACACATATCCTTAACTCAGCAGTCCTCTTCGAATGCGGTCCGCTTGGTCTTTTTCCTAAGCAACAACAAAGCGCTTTTCGTTCCACCCATACAAAAACAATAGGCCTCCGCACATGCCTCCAAGCAACAGTGATCCTCGAGGACCAACAAGCATTGGCCGAAAGTAATTTCAATTGTTCGGTACCAAGAGTTCATCCGACATACAATAGCCTATATTGTCACGTTTCACTTCGAAAAATTTCTCCTACCGTGATGAGGGTGTTGTTCCAACAATACAGAATTTCACCAATTGTATTTCTTTACTTTCTCCACTGAGTTGCCTCTATCTTCGCTGTAAAAAAATTTCCGAGTTCGTTACTTTTCACAGCTGCTACATGATAACAACACATTGAACAAAACAGCCTCATTTTGCCAACTTCTAGAGGAACAGCAAAATTCAGGATTAGCTCACCTCGGTGGCTTCAACATGCGTTGTGGCAACGCGGTATGGTTTGCAGTGATTACAGGGATGCTAATCATTTGGGGCCAAATATCTGAAGGAGATATTGGACACGCCACAGTGAGGGTAATACATGGTAAGTGTACTGCTTGCTCTTTTTAAGCGTGGAGCTCTTAAAAACGCATGTCAGGCATCAAGCAGAAACAATTTTAGTGTATAGTTTAGCAAGGTAGTCATTGTCGCCTAACTAATAAAGGCAAACAGCGCAGGAGCAACTTTGTCAATGTTTCTGTCATTTGCTAACTTTTGACGTATATTACCTTATCGGCGGGAATTGTGCGTTTGGAATGCTCCCGTATAGAGTTCAATGCATTATTAAGCGTCTGTGTGTGTCAGTTTTTACCATTTTGCGGCAAGTGTTTTGTCAACTTCACAAGAGAACCACGCCACGAAGTCAATCCCAATGCAACATGGTGGCGCACAAAATTCCGCCATACCCACTCGAAAATTCAACACTAATTTTTTTAAAGTCAATACACCCTAGGAGTGGTTAGGTTTTCTAGAATTTGTTCTCAATGAAATGGTATTATGAAATTAACGTAATTTAACGCTCAATTTTGCTACTTTGTACAAATTTTTCAGGAAGATGCTATTTTGGTGGCCTTTTAATTCCAAGAAACCATCCCCTAACACTGTACAGGCCCTGCATGGCTGTGGTCTGCCAACCAATCATGAGACAAATTTCGTTTGTTGGGTTTGTGGACCTTTACTTATACATTTTCCTACTCATTGCATGAGATCCTTTACCAATTTATAAGCATGCATGGGGTTGCCGATTGTGGTAGGCATGCTCTGAGTTCTAACCTTTTGCATAGTCAGTGCTTTGAACAAGGAAGGGAGGTTAGTTTTAATAGCTGCAGGTGTAGGAAAAGAAACAAACGGTTCAGTGCCCTTTAAGTGTCGCCCTTCGATTAGGTCGGATCTTTTAACGCATTTCTTGAGCTAATTTATAAAAATGCGGAATAATTTTCGTCAGGATTATGACATTGGCTTACATTCTTAACTTAAAATGCGTGTACGAAATGGGGAGTGAAATATACGTAATACAAAATGATTTTCATGCTGGCCGAAATTATTTTCAGAATTAGCAGGTCAAGTGTAAATGCTCAAAACTCATACAAAACTTTTCGGCCGAGGCAAACGGCACCGTGTACAAACTCTGCATCCGAACCGACGTTTAATCTTCCTCAACTGGAGGCATTTTCCCCATTAGGCTGCTAGATATAGCCGCCAACCATAGGTATAACTGTTTGAAACCAATCCTGCGGCCATTTTGCCCACCCGGTGGGCATTTTTTCTCCACTTCCTTTCTGTCTTTTCAAATTCTTTATGTATTTCAATGACCTAGCACATTGTCCCCGTTGCTTTCCGAGGTTTGTTTGACTGCCAACCCTCATTTCTGTCTATATATATACGGTGTGTGTGTGTGTGTGTGTGTGTGTGTGTGTGTGTGTGTGTGTGTGTGTGTGTGTGTGTGTGTGTGTGTGTGTGTGTGTGTGTGTGTGTGTGTGTGTGTGTGTGTGTGTGTGTGCGTGTGTGTGTGTGTGTGTACAACATAATTGTATGGGCCAAGGGATTCCGTAAGAACACACACCAAACGTGCAGTCCCTTATTGGCAGTGCTATTTGGCCTCTTCGAGGTGCTTTGCAGTGCGGAATAAGGTAATTTACGCTTTTTTTTCTAATACAGGGGCAAAGAAATGAAAGTCCAGAAAAAATCCGCCGTGCTCGAAAGCAATTTCTCGACTTTGTTTTCTTTATCCCCATGTCACGAAAAAAGGCAATAACCTTATTCGGCGGTACAAAGCACCTACAAGAAGCCGAATAGCACTGCGCGGCCATTTCTTACCTGGTTCGTACAACTGGCTTTCTTTTCTAAAAGATAGTCTTCGAATACATTTCTAGCAATGTGCAAACTGTTTGCCCGAATTAGCAGACGAAGTAACGATTTCTTTTGTCTTGTCTTTTTTTTTTTCAACAGCTGCGGGGCAGTAGCAGTGAAACCAGGCTGCTGGCTACAGTACGGCCGCGGGAACTATCCTGCGTGTTGCCCACGGCTCGTGTGCGGAGTGACGAAGCTGCCGAATTCGAAGCTGCCTGGTGGTTCCTACGTGGCCGTTGTGTTTCAAAACGCAAACTAAGTGCTATAACGCCACATTAGTTATTTTCCACTTCCCTTGATTCCCTAAAAAATGTTTTACAAACCCAGATTATTGTGGTCATAAAATATTTTGCCGTATTATGGTAATGCCTCTCTATTGACGTATTTTTGAAGTACCACAAAACACACAAGAAGCACTGTACTTCCTGTTCAAATCGGTTCTTGTTCCTGGCATGGTGACGTCTTTCGTTTTTTGTATTAGACTGTAGACCAGAAAATTACGAGAATTGTCTTCCAGTGCGTAAGAATTTTAACGCTTCCGACATTTCCTAGTAGCATTGAAGGAACACCATCAAGAGGACAGCATCTTTTGCTTGGCTCTTCGCTTTTCTTAAGTTAATCCTATGATAGCGCTGGTGTAGTTGTGCCTCTGCAATTTTGTGTTCTTTCTTTAAAGGTTTACGTATATATATATATATATATATATATATATATATATATATATATATATATATATATATATATATATATATATATATATATATATATATATATATATATATATATATATATATATATATATATATATATATATATATATAAGGTTAGTAGAGACAGAGACAAACGAGAAAGACTTAGAAAATAAAAATAAGTTTACTGACGTTTCAGGGAGAAAGGGAGTCCTCTCCCTGAAACGTCAGTAAACTTATTTTATTTTCTAAGTCTTTCTCGTTTGTCTCTGTCTCTACTACCTTATTTTTTTCGCGCTCTGTGTGAGTTTTTATCTTTTCAGTCTATATATATATATATATATATATATATATATATATATATATATATATATATATATATAGTAAGGAAATGAGGGGTTCATTGAGGAAACACAGAAAGATAGGTCAGCAGTCTACGACGCCAAAGGAGGCATAGGGGTGTGGTTAGGCTCTTTTTTTTTACTACGGTTAATGAAGTGAACATTTTTTTTAAATATACAGAAGAAAGAAAGAAAAACACGCGCCCAGAGTGCCTTTCGATTACATGTCGAATGCCTTACCAATTCGGCTATCTGGGCGACTGTGTTCTCCTTCACTTTCTGGGCTATTTATATTTACTAGAAGTGTATCTGACACTTGAGGGTGGTAGCCAGCGCCACTCTGACTACACGGGGAGAAGGGGACCTTCTTTTCAACCCCCGGGGCGTGACTCCAACGTCTACAGCCGTCATGAGCGGGTAACTGGCGGGAAGCCCTCTTATGCTACCTAGGCATCAGGCTGCCAGAGCCGAGACCCTCGCTAGGCTTCGCAGAATAATATAGTAAGGAAATGAGGGGCCGTTGAGGAAACACAGAAAGATAGGTCAGCGTCTACCGACGCCAAAGGAGGCATAGGGGTGTGTTAGGCTCTTTTCTTTTTTACTGCGGTTGATGAAGTGACATTTTTTTAAATATACAGAAGAAAGAAAGAAAAACACGCGCCCAGAGTGGGGACCGAACCCACGCCTTTCGATTACATGTCGAATGCCTTACCAATTCGGCTATAACGAGGGGGGGGGGCTTCCACCAGTTCCCCGCTCATGACAGGCTGTAGACGTTGGAGTCAAGCCCCGGGGGTTGAAAAGAAGGTCCCCTTCTCCCCGTGTAGTCAGAGTGGCGCTGGCTACCACCCTCAAGTGTCAGATACACTGTAGTAAATATAAATAGCCCAGAAAGTGAAGGAGAACACAGTCGCCCAGATAGCCGAATTGGTAAGGCATTCGACATGTAATCGAAAGGCGTGGGTTCGGTCCCTACTCTGGGCGCGTTTTTCTTTCTTTCTTCTGTATATTTAAAAAAAATGTTCACTTCATTAACCGTAGTAAAAAAAGAAAAGAGCCTAACCACACCCCTATGCCTCCTTTGGCGTCGTAGACTGCTGACCTATCTTTCTGTATATATATATATATATATATATATATATTATATATATATATATATATATATATATATATATATACATATATATATGTATATATATAATGGGAAATGAGGGGATCGTTAAGAAATATAGAAAGAAATGCCGGCAGTCTACAACGCCAAAGAAGGCATAGGGGAATGGTTAGACTATTTTTTACCATTCGTGACGTTACATTATTTTTGTAATTAACTGCTTGAGCAAGAAAGAAAGAAAAAAACACGCGCCCAGAGTGGGGACCCGAACCCACGCCATTCGATTAGATCTCGAATGCCTTACCAATTCGGCTATCTGGGCGACTGTGTTCTCCTTCACTTTCTGGGGTATTTATATTTAGTACAACTCTATCTGACGCTTGAGGGTGGTAGCCAGCGCCACTGAAACTACACGTGGAGAAGGGGACCTTCTTTTCAACCCCCGGGGCGTGACGCGAACACCTACAGCCTGTCATAAGCGGGTAACTGGCGGGAAACCCTCGTATGCTACCTTGGCATCAAGGCTTCCAGAACCGAGGCCCTCGCTAAGCTTTTCAAAAAAAAAAAAATAATGTAACGTCACTAGCGGTAAAACACCGTTAGTAAAGTTATATATATTTTTTAATAATTTAAGTAGAAAGAAGGAAAGAAACCAAAACACGCGCCCAGAGTGGGGAACGAACGTTTTTCTTTCTTTCTTTCTACTTAAATTATTAAAAAATATATATAACTTTACTAACGGTCAAAAATAGTCTAACCATTCCCCTATGCCTTCTTTGGCGTTGTAGACTGCCGGCATTTCTTCCTGTATTTCCTAACGAGCCCCTCATTTACAAATCATTTATATATATTTATTTATTTATTCATACTGTTAGCCCGTGAGGGCCGATACAGGGTGGAAAAAAAATAAACAACGCTGGGATATGCAGCTGACAATAAGTAACACTTCAAAACAGGCATTTCGAAAACACATACATTGAAGAAAAAAAGCACACATCGACATTTGGAAACACACAGTTCTTCATGCGCGAAAAACTGATCAACAATACTCATAATAATGTCAAATATGGTCCCGCCCGTTACGTGGAGACAGTCCTGCCAACGTGCAAGACTACGAAAAAAAGAAAACACTTCAAGGTACTCATCGATGTCACCCGTTTAAGTGTACATTTACAGTATCCGTATGCACAGACCTTACCTAGTTTTCAAGATTCACAGACAAGAAAAAAAAATATCGAGGCTCACACTTACACTACGAAGGAAAGTACGGTGAAATTCCGTCCATTCTGGGGAGCAGAGGGCTGGAAGGTGAACTTTAAAACTGTTGAGTTTCGAGTGAGATATGGTTTAACCAGATTTTTCGAATTGAGTTAGTGTTCCTGCATTTACGATTTCTTGCGGCAAAAGGTTCCATTCTTCATTGTTTTAGGAAGGAAAGAGTATTTGTAAGCGTTTATGCGGTCATTATCGGCATAAATTGACCTTCATGACTACTTCTTACTATTCGCGAGGACCGCGGCTTTAAGACAGCTCAGAGCTAAAATTAAAGTACTTATGGTGCATTAGATATAGAAACTTTAGTCGTGCCACTCTACGTCGCTGGGAAAGAGGAGGGAGTGTGAGCTTGTGCAACATTTCGGAAACAGACTCTGATGATCGATAGTCGGACATAATGAACCTTGCTGTTCTTCTTTGTATCCTTTCGAGCTGATCAACTTGGTATTTTTGTGACGGGTCCAACACTATGCTGCCGTACTTTAACACAGGGCGTACAAGGGATGTATACGCCGTTAACTAGCTTTCATGGAGGCTAGTCTAATTTCCTTCTTAAAAAACACAATTTTCTTTCTGCGGAAGAGCATACATTTCTTATGTGCAACTTCCAATTTAAATCGTCCGGCTATTGTGACTCCTAGATATCTGAAGTGGGATAACTCGCTTTTAAACGTTTTCCATTGAGCTCATAATCAAAGAAGAGGTATTTTTAGTTTTATTTGTTATTCTTGCGAAAACTGTTTTTATCGAGGTTAATTTTCATTTTCCATTTCGCGCACCAATCGTGAATTCCTTCCAACGCTGTGTTTAAGTTTAATGTAAGTTTAATGTATATATATATATATATAATATATATATATATATATTATATATATATATAATATATATATATATAATAATATATATATATATACATTCTGGTTAATCGCAATATTTTGTAGACCTTAACGACACTTTACACTTTATTTCCTTTTGTGTGAGTATGGTTACCTTCGTTTTCGTTTTGTTTTAGTGACGGACGATTGTTGTGTGATATTGCAACCAAAATGTCTTTATTGTTTGTTCTTAGTTTTTTGGCGACGATCTACATTTCCACTTGATCACAAATAAATGTCTTAGCTTCCCCAATTGTAAGGCCCACTTATGAGATTAGCGGCCAGGCGCCCGGGCTGCGCGTGAGAACCCGCCGCTCTGTCTAGCGATGTAGCACTGCCACCACTGCGCTGCTGCCGTCGCCAATTCGTCACGGTGTGCACGGGAGACCGATTGTCTGGCCCACCGCATACCACAAGGATAATCCCCCAATGAGAAAGTACACAGCGCCGCCGGATCCCGGGAACGTCTGCCTAACGCGCGGAGGTGGTGGGATTACCGGCGTCGGGACGAGTGCCGCACGAGTCTCCATTGTTAATGCGCCCCGGTCAGCATGACGCACAGTCGCGTCTTTCGCTCTCACCCCTCGGGGTCATACGTGCCTGCTGGCCCGCGAGCGGTCCGTTGACCCAGAGATAGCGGCGACTCAATGAATATTCCGTGGCGTGCTGGGTGACAGCTGTCTTCGTGAATTTGGGCACTCCCATACGCGTGTACGAACGCCACAGGGGCGTTCCCGAGAGAGGGTGATCTCGAGGTTTTATAAGGCCGGACTCTGCCGTTGGAAATCGTTCTCGTCTGAGCCCCGAGCTGGGCAGTTCCCGGCAGGACAAGGAGTCTCGACCATTAAAGCTAGATTGTGATTTGTGAGCCCCCTAGGCAAGAAGTTAAGATCGCGTCGGAGGTTAAGGGTACAGCGCCGTACCGGGCAACTAGACGGATCTTGCGACAAGACAGGGTCTCGGCCGTTGTTTCTCGAGCGGTTTGTGTACGCTCCGAGAATAGGAGAGTAAGACGAAGTTGAGGAGCTCGAGTGATTTGTGCGTACTCGGAGCTAGCATCTAGCTGAAGTTTGAAGTTTTTCTTTTTATTTCTCATGTACCCAGTTTTCGTACTGTAAATAGCTGTATATAAACTCTTCGTTTCACTTAATCAACCCCAACGCCTCGAGTTCGTCAATTCGAAAGCCATCTCCAAGAACTATAACACCATCGCCCTGCCAGCCTCCTGCCAAATCAACCGGAGGCCGGGCGATTGGGTTCCTGATCGACACCGGACTTCGGGGAAACGATCTTTACTGGCGCAGCCGACAGGATTTGGCAGAAGAAATCGCCAGGCCACAACCACGGGCACCAAGCGGACGCAAGCCCGCCTTCATTGCGGCGGCCGAGCTCCGCGCGGAGTGGAGCGGCAGAGCCAACCAGCGCACGGGGCCAACGACGTGGCAGCCGACCTCCGGGGGTGCGGGTGAGTGGGATTTCTTGCGCTTCGTTGTGGCGGTGTAGGCTGAGTATGGGGTTGCATGGTAGTCACGCGGAGCATGCTGGCGAACATGTCGGAGGGAGATGGAAATGGTCAGACGCATGAGGCGCCACCTCAAGGAGGAACAGCGGCAGGAGGGGTGGTTCAAGCGGAGTCCGAATCAATATTTATTAGACGAATGGAATTGGAGTTTCAAGAGCGAGAGGAGGAAGCAGCACGCGAAGCGGAGGAGCGAGAGAGAAAAGCAGAGCGCAAATCGGCGGAGCGAAAAGAGGAAAGTGCCCGAGGATCGAAGAGCGGTTGCGAAGGTATGAGTTGGAGCTGGAGCGGAGAATCAGACGCCCTTGCGCTCGGACACCCCCGAGCAGAAACAATGGGGCACAGACCCAGCGAGTTTTATAGCGACAGTGAAGCCGAATGGCGCCGGCCAATGTTTCGGAGTTGAACTTGGCGATGCCAAAGTAAGCAGCCGTGGCCCCATACACGAGGCTAGCATTTCCGCCGATGTCGAACGCGTGGAGATGGACATTGGGATGAGGAGTGACGGGTTAAGCGCGTCAGGTGATGCCGTAGAGCGGTGTAACGAGGCGATGCTTGAACATGACGAGCAGCCTTGCGGGCAAAGTTTGGGGATGGAGCTGCAGTGCATGAAGCAGAACCCTTCGAGCCGGCCCAGCTATGCACTAACGGCAAATTTGAATGGGGGCAGCCCGTTTTTCAATTTGAAGCCGCGCGAGAACGAGATAAGCGGCCATGGCTGCGCACGGGAAGCGAGCGGCTCAGCCGGGAACAGCTGCATGGAAAGGGAAGCGAGCACGCGGAGCATCCCAACGAGCGCGTCCGGTATGGCAGCAGAGTCAAGGGATAGCCCCGTTGTCGCGAGTGTAGGGCCGCCAGCTGCTTTTGCACCGGACACTGCGCTAATGCATGCTGAACTTGCTGGCACGGGCAGTACACAAATTGTAATCGGTGGACCGGAGGAGACTGGAGTCGCGCAGGAAAGTCTCGTGGCACGCCGCGCTCTAAATTCCGCTCGAAAGTTGCACGAGAAAGTGAACTCCGTGTCGGGCGTTCAGGCGCTCGCCCAGAAGAGAAGGGAGAGAGAAGACGAGAAAGCATGTGACGAGACGGAGCGAAAAAGAGACGGAGTTGACGATCAGGCTGAGGAAAAGCAGGAGTTAAAGGCGGATAAGGGAGCTGAGAAGGTAGACTGGGTTGAACAGGTAGAAAATGGAAGAGGAAGTGAGAGAGAACGCGAGAAGACGGAGGATGAGAAGCTCAGAACGTTTGAAGAGGGTAGGAGCGATACGGAGATGTCGCATGGGTTTGGTAATCTTGAGGGTGAGTGTAACCGAGGGGGCCGATGGAGAACACGAAGACGCATGCGTGGAGACTGCGAAACCAAGAATGAGAGCTCCCGAGCAGGTTGCGAAGGAGAGGGAAAAACCATGTGAGGAGGCAGCCACAGTTGAAAGAGAGGAACGAGACGCAATCGGCGATCTCGCGAAACCGGTGTCTGAGATAGAGCTTCGTAGCTTTAGTGGTGGTTGCGGCCATTACCGAGATTTAGTCGGGAGCCGCGCTGGATGGGTTGACGCACTAAGTTCTGCGACCTGGCAGTGTGTCACAGGCCCTAGTTCTGAGTTGTGCCAGGATGAGTGCGTGCTGGGACAGCCGAAAAACTGTCTTTGTCAAGCCGCTGCTCAGAATGCACCTAGCGTGCACGAGCGGTTTTTGGTAATAACAGATGTTTGTGAGGTTGTTGATGTGGGGCACTCTATACGTAAGGGAAAGAATGACCCCGTGAAGGTGGTCGCGTTCGCGGGCCGACATTCCGCTCCAGCATCAACCCTTCGCTCACGCCGCCAGCACGCGGCATTGCCGTACGTTGGGGCATTGGAGAGGCATGGCCGCGTGGACTATGGGGCAGGAAACGGGGTCGCATTTTGTGATACCACTCCGTCTTCCCCGAAGTTGTGTTCGCCTCATGGGGCTAAATTGCCGAGACTTGCGTTGACATTGCAACGCTACGCGGTCTGGATCATCCGCAGAGGGGGCTGGAAGTATGCGAATGCACTCCCCTGCTTTCAGATTGTTGCTTGGGGGGGCTAGTTTTGAATTGCCTCCGAGCCTTAACACCGCCACGACGGAGGTGAACGTTCCCGTTCACCCGTCCTTTTTCGTCGGTGGTGTGTGTGGTGTGTGCCGTGGTTGTGCGTGATGAGAGGCCTTGGGTGCTCGATCCGTGGACCGAATTGATCGATCGGCGCACCGAACCGAACTTGTTGTGCACCGCAAGTGAGCGAAGGCACAGCTGAACATTCTCGAAGGAGCGTTATCATGCTACGCCGTCACCGAAGACATTTGCCCGTGCGTGCTCATAGTGACAAAGCAAACTTTCTTAACGTTTTATTTTTGTTGACTGCTGGGTGACAGCTGTCTTCGTGAATTTGGGCACTCCCATACGCGTGTACGAACGCCACAGGGGCGTTCCCGAGAGAGGGTGATTCTCGAGGTTTTATAAGGCCGGACTTGGGCCGTTGGAAATCGTTCTCGTCTTGAGCGCCGAGCTGGGCAGTTCCCGGCGGGACAAGGAGTCTCGACCGTTAAAGCTAGGTTGGGATTGTGAGCCCCCTAGGCAAGAGGTTCAAGGTCGCGTCGGAGGTTAAGGGTAACGCGCCATACCGGGCAACTAGACGGATCTTGCGGCAAGACAGGGTCTCGGCCGTTGTTTCTCGAGCGGTTGTGTATCGCTCCGAGAATAGGAGAGTTAGACGAAGTTGAGGAGCTCGAGTGATTTGTGCGCACTCGGAGCTAGCGTCTAGCTGAAGTTTGAAGTTTTTCTTTTTATTTCTCATGTACCCCGTTTTCGTACTGTAAATAGCTGTATATAAACTCTTCGTTTCACTTAATCAACCCCAACGCCTCGAGTTCGTCAAGTCGACCGCCATCTCCAAGAACTTCAACACCATCGCCCTGCCAGCCTCCTGCCAAATCAACCGGAGCCTGGGCGATTGGGTTCCTGATCGACACCGGACTTCGGGGAAACGATCTTTACTCCAATTACCAAGCCTAACAAGTTTCTCTGTAATAAATATGTTAGCTTCACCAATTCAAACACAGTACATTGCACTGTCTGGAGGCTACTACAGAGACCATGTTTAGGTAATAAACTGCTCCTGCTGAGGAACCTGGATATACAAAGCCGAAAAATTCTCAGCCGCCAACTTGGCCAGTGTGAATCAGTCTGAATAATGTACTATGAAGGTGTGTGGCGTTCATTACCTTCCAATGCGAATCAGTTTCTGCATTTCTCTAGTCGCTGTCTGTGCATTGATTGTAGGGTTTAATGCACCGACGCAACACATGCGATGAGGCGGGCGATAGTGGAGGGTTCCGGACTAATTTTTACCACCTGCTGATCGTTCGCTAGTCGCTCTCTGTCACGGTTTATCTAAGAAGATGCAATCACAATTTCATTGCAGCTTCGCTTCTGCCTGGAAGAAAAACAGGTCCGTTGCTTCTCGAAAACGGCCGTTGAGGGCAAATCCAGCCTTGTTGCCATTACCAGGTCACGGAGAAATAGTTAATTTACTATCGAAAACAAAATTAAAGGTTCGATTTGAGAGCCAAACAAGAAATGGCTCCAATCCCCGCTGCGGTGGTTTGAAAGCGCTACTTTAAACGACACCGACTACGATTTCCCTGCGAAGTCACTTGAACTCGCACACGTGGCTCTACAAAGAGTGAAACCAGAGATTCTGCCTGCCGTTAACTAGAAATCACAGGGGCGGCGTCCAGAACGCAGCAGCATCGTCGGCCACGGCCGGGCTAGAGTGGCGGACGCCGCCACTGTGGCCCGGCCGTGAGTGGGAAGAAAGAAAAAAGAGAGGAGCGTCTTTCGTAGGGTGAGACGGCAGAACCTAGCCATCCTAATGTGCTAGCTTCGGGCTACACCACCGCACGACACAAGCACAGACACCGAAACAATCGTCAAGTGAGCTTAGCGATTCCCATTTATACTGAGTTAAACTAGTTAGTTTAGTAAGTTTAAGAATTGCGAGAAAGCCGAGGGAACTTTTATAATCGCTATTTATCAGAACCAGTTGCTGCTTTCGCTTTTTGTGATAGCTCTTAAAACACAACGGAAATGGGATTCACAAATTTAGGAAAACCGAAGTCCCATTCGTGGCAAGCAGTGCGACGAAGATAGCGTTTCTCTAGCGGCCAGATGTCTGTACGTGGTCCGTACATTTTTTTTTCCCGCCCTGCAAACCAATCCTTAACGTATGTTTGCCGTACGGCCACTTAATTCCGCCGGGTGTGGGTTACTCGGGAGGTGCTGTCGAACAAGTGAATCAAGCCGTGCAAAGGCACCGCGCAATGGACGCGAAGCTGCTCCTAAACAGGCCCAAAACAACCGTCGCGAAAGCAGACGACAAAGCCGTACCACCGACGACGCCGCCGGCGAACAGGCACTCTGCGCGGTGAACGCTGGGTAAATTCGCCGCGCCATCTACAGTATGCGCCGTGAGGGTAACCCTCTGTCCCCCCTCCTCCCAGCAACCGCCTCCGCCGTGTTTGGAGTTTGTTGCCCCGCACGCCACGAAAAAACGTTGGCTGGTAGAGCTAGAAAGTTTTTCGTTAAAAAATAAAGGACCGAACCATGTATGTCGTTACAAATTACCGAGTGAAGCTATTTTGCCGCATTTGAGTTCGACACGTCCCCAGAACTACATTTGATTGACCGGGTCACAGTTCAAACAAATGCGTAACACTGCTGCGTCTCACAGCCTAACTGTGTCCGCCGTTTTGGCGGCGGGAACGGCTGTGCAGCGTTCGAAGGGAACTCCGTCCGCTTCCCCCGCGTTTCCACTGCTACTGTGCCTTCTCTTTATTTCGCCGTGTTTAATGCAACTCCCAGCACCAACACTACAGACTTTTTACTGCTTTTCACCCCGATTGCGGTCGCCTCGCACCCTCTCCACGTTTTTAGTACATTCTGTAGCGCAGAGCGCCATCGTCTCGCTCTCACTACCATCTCCCGCACTTCCACTGCTACCACACCTCGGCCTGCCATCCCCCTGAAACGTGTTGCGTACTTGGGCGTTCTGTTCGAGGAACACTGTTCGAAGGAACGCAACGAGGGAATGCACACATAATAGAGGCCTTAGCTGCAAAAGGTGAACAATAGCTGCTACAAACAGAATGCTCCAAATTTGGCACTTATATCTACCATAAGAATGAACAAATCGTGCGTTGTCCTTTTCTTATTTCTCTGATATTGCCTTGTTGGCCCTACTAACTACGTTGCGAGGTATCCCATTTTAAGTTTATTGTAGCTAGCATAGCAGTTTCGGAATATCCCCTTGTAGTGGTTCTTTTCCCGTAACATTGACAAGGCCGTTTGGGTACGGTATTTGAAAAAATTACCCATTAAATTGATTATTCCGCGGAAGCAATTTGGCATTTCACAGATCATCCAGATATCAGACTCAGTTATGCTTGTTGCCCTAATGCACACCAGCTCGATTTAGCTTCAATGCTAGGAGCCAGTTAAGAAATATGAAGGTGCCGCGCACTCGATGACGAATTCATATTGTTCACCACATAATATTCTGGTGGCTCAGAAGCCATCTATTGGGGACACGCATTTCTGACTCACCCCACTTGAAAGCTCACCAGTGGTTCAGCAGCGATTCACAAGCGACACATTAAGGACCCACCTGTGCGTCACGACTGGTCACCACTGATGACCTCCTAATCCGTAAGCGATGACGCACAATTGCTACGCACCACTCCTTCGTCACCACCGAACCACGAATTCCTTGCAATCGATTCCGTTATGAGTCTCCATTGTGTTGCTGCTGGGCCTCAGGTGACACCACTGGCAGTTCCGCCCGCAGACGCTCCTGTGGTCAACCAGTCATTGCGTCAATGTCACCAGAACTGACTCAGATGACGAACAGACAGACAGGAAATTAAGCATTTCTGCATTTATTTACATTCCAAACACTGACGTATTCGAAATAGAAGCGTAGAAACAATGCGCGCTCTTCCCGACAACGCAAGCCCTGCTTTTGTTCTTGTATAAAACTGACGAAGGCTCTGCTGATATCATTCTGTGGTGATAATATTTGGCACGGTGGTTCTGCATGCTAGCGCACAACTTTCTGCCTGCGTGTGCTCTTTCCGCAATGTTCTGGTGCCGTGTGTATCGCGAGAGGTAAGCCACGGGGAGACCTCGCTTGGCGCCGCGGACATCGACGCATGTTACCAAAGGGAATCCCTCCAATTAAGCTTAGTGTGAGAGTCTTATCTTTGAACGCTGCGCGAAGCCTCAGCTTGTGGCGATGTCACCAGGTCGCCTGGTTTGGGAGCGTCCTCTGCCACGGAGTATTTGCGCCGCCGCCGTGAATCTAATAAAGATTCTATCGCAGGGCGCGTAGCTGCAATTGAACCACTACCGCTGTATTCGGACACGCCCACCAATAAGATATGCTTGCACCTGCGCTCCGCCTCCGCAGGGTCATCAACACCAAGTACCACAAAATACAGTCTCTTAGCGTGTGCATCTGTGAAAACAACGACTTGGAGAACTGCCCGCCGACATGACCACCAGGTATTAGCAGAGTCCCTCAATGCTTCTCTGTTCACGGAAGTTTCGTAGGGGATAAAGGCCACCGCGAGTAGAAAACTGCACGTGCGTCAACTTCGCCAAGCCTCCGCGCTTCAGCGTCTGTTTTATCCTCCGTGGTCCGTTCCCTGCCAATGACCACGCCCCCGGCTAACCTCTAAGAATTCCAGAGCGCTATGCCATGACTTTGCCGTCTGATGACACCGCAAGATCACGACGCTCTCATATGATGGCAAAACAACCACGGAGGTGGACAAGGTGGTCGATGTGCCCACTCCGTGTGAGCCACGCGTCGGTGACCGACGCGTGCCAACAGCTCACGAGGCGTCTCATGTTCGAAACAACCCCGGCGTGCACGACAGATCCATACCAAGAAAAACTGGGTGTGCCACCCTACCCACTGAGCGATGACCAGGGCCCGGGTTCAACAAGGACAGCCTGACTACGAGGCAAAATGGTGCGCCCGACCTTTCCCCGCGCAGCTTGATGAGCACGGACGGTTTGGACTTCCCTGCGGGTCGCGGGAGTTCCTTCGATTCTTACTGAAGGTGCGCTTGAGGCATGTCGTGAGCGGGCGCGGTAGCAGCTTGTAAGACGGTGGCCATGATACAGCCAGCACTGGCTTCCCCGCTGGAATCCCCGCTGTCATTGGAGCTCCCGGGAGTATCCGCCTACGATTGATGCACCCAACAGAGCGTTTGGAATCATGATATAACAGCACAGGGAACCAGAGGAAGAGTATAATTAGACACCGAACAAGTGCTGACTAACACCTCAATGTCTATTAGGACAGAAAAAACAAAAAATACACAGAGCCGGGTACGTACCATAAACACATTAAGAAAAATAAAAATAAAAAGAAGAAAGTGGAAAGTAGGCATTATCACGTCGTCTCCAAAAATTGACCTCACAATGAAGCAGCGCAAGTGACGCCACACTTCCGCATGCGTCGAGATGCTTACGGATTGCAAAAGCTTCGGCAATTTCTTTTGTGCGAGAATCACTGTGCGCAAAATTGACGATCGTGTGACCAAATTCCGCACTGCAGCCACACGTGAAGAAATTGGCCGACAAATGTGTACAAGACACTCCTTTTAACGAGCTTTTATGCTCGCGTAGGCGAACATTGATGCAGCGCCCCGTCTGCCCCACATACACTTTGCCGCACGACAGCGGAATGGAGTACACCACAATGCTCATGCGCAAACTCGACCCTCCTGACTTGTCAATTCTAGCACTAAGGTTTTGCAGCTTATTCTTGCCGAGAAGATGACATAAACAGTATATATATTTGCAATCCTCTTAATGCGGAGGGAGATGCCATGGAGGTGCGGTATGACCACCAGCCTGTTAAGCTTCCCATCATTTTCCCTACGGGGTTTTTCTCGCGCATCAACGTGTTGAGAACTTTTTGGGAGGCGGAAACAAGGGAGTCATTGGGAAATCCTGCGTTTTTGAGACGTTCGACTTGACATTTAAAGCAAAACAAACCGAGTTGTTCTCGTGACGCGAATGGGTAGCCGTTATCACTCACCCGTATACAATGCTTGTCCGAGTTCGCTTGAAAATCTCTCAGATAAGATCATCACCAGTCGTACGGATGACACACGATTACGTTTACTTTAGTGCTTTCCCTGTGGCCTAGGAGAAAACGATGGAGCATGTTTTTTCCTCCAGTTTAGCATTAGTAGCGGGTGCCCCTTCTAACTAGATAGTAAGTATTATGCTGCCAGTAACACAAAAACTTCTGAGAGCGTGTATGATTCACTAACGATATATTTAACCAGGTAGGCTAATTAAAAAAAACACTTTGAACTGGTCACTCGTCCAAGTATAGGCTTTCAATTGAGTAAAAAGTGTTATACTGCGTGTACTTGGAAGTATTCTGCCACATTTTTGAAGTGAGGTTATAAATGTGCGTGGCCATTACATGATTCCTTCAATTACTCGCGTCTGTTCGTTATTTCTAAGGTAATTGAACTTATGCTAGCCGTTAGTTTTGGTCGCGGTATCCTCGCGTGCACATATGAGAAACGTCCTGTGCAGCCAAGTTCATTAGTAATGGTCTTTCTACAGGCTGTACGATTGAAACTGGAGGCCAAAAGAAACCGGTGTTTGAATTTGCCGGCTTATAACGGCGGAACTTATGACGGCGGAACCTTGACAAACAAAGAATGCATAACCGTTTCGTTGCCCGATATCGGCAAATAGGAAGAAAAATGCAGTTACGGTTTTACCGAGGCTTTCGGCCTCAACTCGTGAAGTGACGTCCTGGGAAGAAGCCAATCACAGTTCCCCCTTGTCTGCACAACATGCCGGAATAGAACGGGCTCGCAAAGGGTCAGATAACGCTACGGCATCGGCGCCGTGATGAAACTCACCCTGCTACTGAACAGGAGATATCTTA
The DNA here is from genome assembly GCA_013339765.2 of Haemaphysalis longicornis. Classification (NCBI taxonomy): domain Eukaryota; kingdom Metazoa; phylum Arthropoda; class Arachnida; order Ixodida; family Ixodidae; genus Haemaphysalis; species Haemaphysalis longicornis. The sequence goes on along the minus strand of CM023458.1, from coordinate 103,519,310 downwards.
TCTCTCATACGACTGATCAACATGGTCTTTCAGTCAACAACGCGGGCGAGCGGCGCCGCCACAAGTAACCGCGTTTAAAGTAAACTGGGCATTTGTAAACTGTTTACGCTGTTTAGCACGAGTCTAAACTGTTTCCTCCAATAAACAATGCTGTTAACGTTGTTTAGTTGATTGGAAATGCTCCCCTTTGGCTTACTACAGAAGCGTTCAAGAGTAAATTGGCAGTTAAAGCTATGGGTTGATTAGAATTTTATGAAAACACACCAGAGGGAAGGGTTACAAATGCGAAGCGGATATGTTGCCGCAGTTTTTATGCTGCTTCTCACGTCTGAAGCGTATAGTGTCTTACTGCAGTGCAGGCTGGCCGTAACATTGGGCTGGCCTGGCAGCGACAAGTTCGAATCTCCCACGAGGCACTTTTTTTCTGTTTGCTTGAGAGGTTTTCTGCCATTTGATACAAAAAATCAGCAGTGGTTTAGCTCGGCTATGCCAGAGTATACGTAGCGTGAGCTAAGGTTCAGCTGGCTATTCTTAGCTTTCCTGATTGTCTAGGATTAGCTTGATTATCATGCTTACTGCTGCTTCAATGACATACACACGGTTGTTGCGACCGAGTGGGGGCACCCGATCCGAGCTCCGTGGCCTTCGACATACGTGTGGTAGCGTGTATGATGCGAGCGGCCAGCCGCTGTTGCAGCCGTGAAGCGGCCAAGCCAGAAGCCGTAGGCAAAACGTAAGAAGCCAGAAGCCGTGTTTACTTCATAGCGAGATGTGAGCCGAAGCCAAAGAACAATGCCCCGACGGGCGAGGTTACAATACAGGACTCAAGCAGAGCGACAGCATCGATTCGCTGCTCAAACAGTAATGGTTTACAACGCTTGCGGGGGTCTATTTATATCCAAAAGCGGCAACGGTCAACACGCAACAAGCTGCAACACGCCACGAACGTCACAGACACACACAACGCTCTTTCCAGAGTTCGTAAGCCGTTCATAGCCTCGGCGCACGTTGAGTCCGCAGGAGAGGGGAGAGAGGAGGACTCTGCTGAGTTCGCGGGGCCTCTGTGTCCTTGAAGAGCGTGGAGACGAGCCTCGCCGCCAGCCGCCGAAGTTTTGAAATGCGCCGAGAGCGAAGCGTCTGACGCGGCTTGTCGCAACTTGTCACTGACATGGTGGAGCCTGACGGCAGAAAGGCGCACGAGTGGCTTCGCCGCACAGCCGAGGAGTGGTGCGGGGAAGTACTGCGGCGCTGGCCGATTCGTAACATGGTATACACATTATGTGACACATGCATCTTTGTCAAGCGGCTCCGGCGCAGCGTCACCAATCGCCCCAGAGCTAAGCTGCCTCCACAGCCGCAAGCCGGTGTTGCTGCGACGCACGAGCCATCAGTTCGACACCCGTCCACTCCTCGCATGATCATCAAGTGGACCGGGCCGCCATGTGCGCAACGGAGGTCGGAGAAGACGTTGGGGTGCGTGGGGTGTGTGAGAGACGCCGGGCAGCAAAGCAACATTCTGTGCGCTGTGTGACGTCACTGTCCTTCGCGGGGGCGCAGCACGGCTCTCCAGGAGCCACGCGAAACTGTTCAACCTCGGCCAGTGTAGCTTACGCCACAAAAATGCTAGCGTCTGAAGAGAGGTGGTGGGGAAAACATTTATTGAACTCATTTGGTGGGGGAAAAGCAGCCTCGATGATTGGGGTCCTCAGTCCAGGACTCCAATGGCGGACGCAATCCGGCGGGCCCGCTCGATCAGCCGTTGCTGGTCTTGGGGGGCAGTGCTGGATAGAGCAGCCTCCCAGGAGGAGAGGGTGGGGATGCGTATAGGGGTCAGCCCGCCTGGTGGACGCGGACACTCCCATAAAGAGTGGTAGAGGGTGGGGGTGAGAATTCAGCAAAAGAGCGTGGACTTCAGCAGAGAAACTGGTTAGAAACCGTAAAAACAGCAATTATGTCTGCGTTCTGCTACAATGGTTGCCAAACTGAAGCCAATTACGACGATAGAAAACATTTAATGGCAACGAATACAGCCTGCAATATATTTTAAATATCCGGTTTGCAGCTGTACAGAACAATATACAGAAAGATGGTTTACCTCTAGAAAGTTGTTAATGTGACGTCACTGCTAGTCGCGCTGGCGACCGACGATCCGCGCATGGTCGCTTGCGGTGCGCCTCAAAATAAAAATTTCAAAGGCGTCTCTTAAATTCCTGAAGCAACAAGTTAGGAGGAGGAGGAGGAGGACTAACATTTATTTTTCTAAGGGAAAGGGGGGGGGGAAGGAGAGTGGGTGGTGGCCTCAGTCCAGGACGCCTTCAGGCCACCAGCAGCGATCGCCCGGGAGATCAGGTACTACTGATCGTCGAGCTGGAAGCTGGTCGTCCTGTGCTCCCACTGCTCCAATGTGGGTGATGGAATTGGGTTGGAATGTTTGACGCACTCCCATACGAGGTGATAGGTGGTGTTTGGTGTATTGCATGTTGTGCAGTTGTAGAGAAAAACAGTTGGTGAAATATGATGTAAAATTGCCATGTTGTAGTAAGTCTGTGTTTGGATTCGGCGCCGGATTCAATAGTCTTGTGTATTGAGTGATGGGTGAAGGAGGAGGGTAAAGGAGGCGCTCCCGGCGGTAATGATATAAGATGTCCGTGTATGTTTTTGGACTGAATGGCTGTCCGAGGAGTTTGGAGGTGTGTCGTCGGCCTCCCTTGGGAATGCCCGGTGTAAAATGTCGAGGGCAGCGGCGTGAGCCGCCTCATTCCCGGGGAGGGAGGCATGACCAGGCGTCCAAACAACGTGTATGGTCGGGAGAGTTTTGGTGCGTTTTAGAAGTGTGAGCACATGCGGAGATATTCGTCTTGATAGGTAATTCCGGCACGCCTGTTGCGAGTCAGTGATGACTGTAATAATTTGCTTTTTACTGGAGGTGGCCGCTAGGGCGATGGCTGTCTCTTCTGCGACATCGGTGTCGGTTGTTCGGACTGTTGCAGCTGAGATTGATGTCCCTTCGAAACTCACGACCACTGCTACCCGATCCCTGCAACGAGTTGGGAAAATGGTTTTTATGTATGTTCTTAAAAGGGCGTTCAAGCAGCAAAATTAAGCAAAGACAAATGCACTTTTCTCTTCACGAACCCTTTAACTTAGAAGAGTGTTACGAAAATCCAAGGCTTCTGTTAAGAGCCACTGGTGCACATTTAGGTGGACCCAGTTATTCCGCCCAAAATGTACAGGCTGGCCAGTGCCGACGTTGATCTTGAATGTTCATATGAGCGTGGTCTTGTGGCAGGTCTGGTCGTGTACTTCATTCTGAACGACTCAGACCCATGAGTTCAGTGAGAACCTTGGCGTTGTTGCATCACTACGGGAAAAAGACGAAGCGTTCGATGGTTCACTGATGTCGTACTAATTGAAAAGTATTCTGAATTAAATTAGGTCCTCCATTTAGGGGGGGGGGGGGGAGGAAAGAAAATCGAACTGCCCAGTCACGAACCCAATTACTTTGTTATTTTGGGTGTGTTTACCTTTCTTGAACGTTATTGCACGCTTCATAAATTCGGAACGATGAATATTTTGCTGCAATGTTTCTTTTTATGCAATGCACTCGCGTTGGGCAAGTTAAACAACCCCCATGGTGTGAATGCTTGAAAATATTGCATTGTCCTGTTTTACCATACGCTGTCTGTATATAATGTTCTTTTACATTTTTCTTGATTCGCATGACCATGTAGTGTGCATGTGTGAAGAAAAAGCGTGGATTTTTGCCAGAATAAATTCGTATGATACTTTTATAGTGTTGCACGTACTATGCATTTTTAGATTCAATTTTTTATTTTGGCTCTGATGCAACTTGTAAGAAAAGCGTTTCTGCTACTCTTTGTTGCCCTCGTGTTAGGCTTAATGCCTTCCGTTCTGCAATGCAGGTCCATACTTTCAACTGCGTGGCAATGTTTTAACATTAGTGGCACATCGTACAACCTGTAAGAGCTTTATGTCCTATCCTTTGGTTGTGTGCATAGTACGCAGATCTCTGGTTAGAGTTTGAAAAGTGTTTTTTTGTTAACCTACCATAAGAAGCTAAGTATATACCCAGTCACCCTGACCTTGTGAGTATCTTTTGGAAGATGAAGTCTTGTAATGACGTAATATTCTAGTGGCTTCCAGGTCACTGCGGAGTCATCGGTAACGTGTTGGCGGATGAAAGTGCCCGTACAGGCCATGAGAGCGACCGCACCATTCTGCTTCCGCTTTCAAGGACCGATGCCACCAGGACACTTCGCTCCTTTGCATGCAGGATTACCATGCAGCAATGGAACACACAGGACTTCTCGAATCCCCGTCTGTATATTCAGGATCCTCTTCTTCAGCGCCGTATTCGGTATGGGCTGTCTCGACCCAGTCAACTTTACTTTGTAGACTGTGGTTGGGAGTTGCCTTCACGAAAGCCTACTCCTTCCTCATCGAGATGGCCAGCAGCGCCCACTGTGACGCCTTGGGGGCGAAGAGACTATAGAACATGTGCTGTGTCGCTGCCCGGAATACTCGTCGGAGAGGAGCGTGTTTGCCACCGCGCTCAGCCGATTGGAGAGTCGGCCATTTACAGTGGAAAATATTCTAAGTCATCGGTCTTTACCATCGACCTCGCAGAAGTCGACGAAAGCCCTTTTACGTTTCCTGAGTGAAACGAACTTACGTGAAAGACTACAGTGCCCAAACCGGGACTAGAGTGCGCGCTTTCCCACTCCTATCTGTTCCTCTTTTCCCACCCTTTTGTTCTCTGCGCCCCATTCCCCCACTGCCTGTTAGCAAACCGGGCTCTACACCTGGTTAACCTCCCGGCATTTCCTTTCTTTCTTCTTCTTCTTGAAGTCTTGTACAACAGGCTTCTTTATTCAAATGGTAGATACAGTCATAAGGAACATCCGAATAAATGATCAGCAACGTTCTGTGAAACAACGTTCAGGACACATTAATACCTGGGTCGTTGTTTCACATACAGCCTTAGTGTGCATGTTGGCCACCATTCGTCATATTTAAAGCTTTATGTGGAGGGCAAGTTGCGCTTAAATAAAAGAAAATTAAGAGGAACATTTTTGCAAAACGAAGTGTCTCTTACTGAGAGGAACCTATGTGTAAGCATTATGAGTGTAGGAGGGTTGATTGTATCATTTGATTTACTTCTGCCTGTCGGCGCGCGTCAGAATTGTGCGCGCCAGTGCCACTAGATAAGTTACAGGGTGTCGCCACTCTTTTCTCCCATTTTTCCGTGCCGCCGTCATGATCATTGGTCAGTTCGCATCACGTGACTTTTGTTTACTCCGCGATGGTTCAAGGCTACCCTCCTTTTTTGTTTGTGCATTTTCGTCGTACAACTCGTGATGTGGTCACAACATTGTTTTCTCTGAGCAACAACAAAGTGTTTTTCATACGAGCCTTCCAAAGAGCACTCAAGGTCAACGCACACGCCCTCAAACAACAGTGATTTTCGGGTGCGAACATCGGCAGAACGGATTTTCCTCTGTTTGGCATAAGATGTTCGGGAAGCATAGAAAACCTTATTTTCACGTTTCGCTTCTCAAAACACCATTTTCGGCGTTCACGTTGTTGTTCAACAATCCACAATTCACCAATTGTATTTCTTTGTATAACTTCAGAGTGACCTCTACTTTTGCTGTAAACAATAAATTTAGAATGAATTACTTTTTGAAGCTGCTACATGATAAAAACACATTCTACACAACACTATCATTCAGCCGAATTCTAGAGGAACAACACAGTTCGAGATTAGGGTACCTCCGTGAATTGAGTACAGCGCCGACCTGCGTTTTGGCAGCATGTTATGCTTGGGCGCGATTGCAGTCATGTTAATAATTTGGGGGCAAATTTGTGAAGGGGCTATTGGGCAAGCCAGAGTGACAGTAAGACGTGGTAAGTATACTGCCTGCCCTGCTTATGCGGAGAATTTTTATTACCAGCTGTAAAGCTTCAAGCATAAGTACTTATACTGTGTACTTTGGCAAGGTAAATATTTGTGCCGAACTACTAAAAGAAAACACTGCGGCAGCAGCATTGTAGCGAAATTGCAGTCATACATCAAGCTCCTGCCGCATCATTTCATCTCTGGAATTTGTGTCTCTGGAGCGATCTTTTATAAAATGCAATGCATTATCCGGCGTCGTTGTCTGTCGGCTTTTGCTATGTTGCCCCAAATGTTCTTGTTAACTCTGCAACGTCAGCCAGCATGATGTGATTTATGAGCGTGATTTTTTCGGCCAACTAAACTGAGCGACAAGCAAGTTTTGTGAAAGCACCCTCTGTGCGACTTCGAATAATTTTAAGCACTCTACATTACCCCAGGAATGCGGGTAAGTTTCATAAATCCAGTAGACTTCACGTCAAACAGTTTTGTGACTGACAGCATTTTTTATATGAAAATACCCAGATCAGAGGAGCAATGCGAGATCCGGTGATAAGTAACAGACATCCTGAATCCACAGTGCGATGCATTACAAGTGGGCTTGGGCTCGCAGCTTAGTGCTCCGTACATTTCGGTCCTACCAATTTTGAGAAGAACACAAAATAAAAATTGCGTTAACCAAGGATCCGCTGGCGGGGACTGTGGCTGTAAGGGGTCCTTGCAATTCACAAGTAATTGGGCGGTTGCTGCCAGGTGAGCCCTCTTGACCAGCTTAAGTTGGACATGGAGATCTGAGGTAGCCAGCATTCCCTCCCAATGGTCAGGCGTTCCGGTCGAGATAGGAGTAAAGGAAGAGTGAGAAAGCGTTTCCAATTCAAAGACAGAGGGTATAGAGTTGGGAGCAGAGTTTGCAGGGAAAAAAGGTGGGGTGGATAGCGTGGATCATGTTCGCTGGGTGTCCCAGTTGGCTTGCAAGCGACGATACGCAGTAGCGTTTTCCTTTCAGTTTGTCGTGGACCGGAGGTACACCGTGTTAGGCGGTAGAGCTGAAAGGTGCAGGTGAAATATATGTGTTACTCGTTATCTGGTGAAGCCCAGCGTTATCTGGTGTAAGATTAAACCAAGCGGTGCGCCCTGCTTGAAAGCAGCGCACCCCCACCCTTCCCGCGGGAAATCCGGGGAAAAGCTGAACAAAGTTTCACCTTAAAAACTTCTCACTGATTGCTCTCAATGACGCCACATTTCTGCGGAAACCATCCATAAACCATATTGAATGGATTGCAGCGTGATGTTACGCAGGCGGAGGCAAGAAACACAGGGACGGCGCTAGTCTAATGACTATGTTCGGTAATCAGAAAGGGAATACTTATACAAGAGGAAAAACATAGGGGCAAAAAAGGACACTGCGCATGGGTTGACGTAGAGACAGACAAGAAAAGGAAGAAACGTAATAACAACCGCTGCACAATCAAGAACTCCGTATAGAAGCAACATCCTTCGGTTGGAAAACGACACTCGCCTGGCGAACGCGCGTTTCAACACGCTCAGTAATGTGGAATGCTTCGACAAATTCCCGCGCAACCTGCCCTCTGTGTTTGCATAACACAGCGAGGCAACAAAAGGAAGACCAAGGGAGAAATTCGATGGGAAATAAAATTGGGTAGATTTGGATCCTGGAGGGATCACAACCAGGGAAACCCAGACCGATATGAAGAAGGCGGCGTCACTGTAGGCGCCACCTCATGGCTGTACTAACAGTTTTGCAATATGCGCAGTACGCGACACTTGCTCTTAAAATTTAATTTATGTGACGTATATGGGAATGGAGCCTCAAACGCCTCCAGCAGCAGCAGCAGCAGCAGCAGAGCAGCTGCCCGTGTTGAAACAGGGTCGTCCCTAGCATGACGGCGTTAAAGGGGGCGTGAGCGGCGCAACGCGGCGAAGATAGCCAAACTAGCGACCGTCGCAGCGTCAAGGGACGTCAGGAAAGTTCCCACAAATAAAACCAAGAGCGGAACCGCGAACATGGTAAGAGATAAGCAGGACGTTAGACTGTGAAGGAGCTGGCGCTGCTGCAATCTACTACGACGCTTCTACATCAAAAGCAGCTGGGAGACGACTTCGACGATACGCTTGGTCACAAAAGATGCCCCGCAAGGCGCACAATCTACAGGGCAACGGAACCGATCGCCAAGGTCACTTGCAATATATCAGGGTGGCGCACACAATTCCGCTATACTCGCTCGACAATGCAACACTAATTCGTTCGCAGTCACTGCATGATAGGAGTTGTCAGGCGTCCAAATAATATTAAGAAAACAACAGTAGTTCTCACTCTGTGTATTTCGCGACATTAAGCGAATTTTTTCAGGAAGCTGCTTTCTCGGTGACATGGAAATACGAAGATCCCATCCCTTCAGATCTCACAGCCCCTGCATGCAGGTGGTTTGCCGCCCCGCCCAGAGAAAAGTTTTCTTCGAAAGGTTTGTAAATGTGGATCTTGATCTTTTACCATTTATATCACGCGAGATGTGAACATACTGTAAGTTGCCAGCAGGGTAACGGTCAGGGCCGACATGTCGCACCGTTTCCACCTCCAGCGCTCTAACCCCTCTGAAAGGACGGGTCTCATTGCTTCTTATGTACGGAAAGCAAAAAAAAGTTTAGTTTTAGTATTGCCCTTTGTCAGGGCGCTTGATTTTATTCTTCATTTTTACAATCTCTTTGGCTTTTTAAATGCCCTAGAAATTGGTGGAGCGTAACTATGTCTGCGCTATGTTTTTAGCATTAAACTCCTGTTGCGATTATGGCATCCAGTTCAACGTGTTATAAAATACCTTTAGCGAGAATAAACGATTACGAGAATTTTCAGATTTGTAGTTCGAGGTTACCGTTGAAGAAAGTCGGTACACTTTATGGTTGGCGTGAAGCTTAGGGCTTATCACCTGAGTTCCCGAACAGATGTTTTTCTTCTTGACACTTAACTGTTTTTTTTTCGTAAAGTTGCTAGATGTGGTCACCAAAAGAAGTTTTCAGTGTTCCCAATAAATTGCCTTTTTTATTAATGGTATTCGGGACAGAGTAAGAGGGGGGTCGCACCAAAGAGGGGGAGTTGAGGCTAAATGCGAGCTGCGTCTGTGCTGAGGGATGGTAAGAAGGAGGGTATTGAAGCCTGAGCTGGGA